>VZRE01000254.1:0-115292 GCA_013396775.1 Cephalopterus ornatus | reverse complement strand
TCTTTTAGGCCTGATTCTTGTTTCAATCAGAAATCTCTTAGTTAAGACACTGGGATGATGTATCTAGAGTTGACTTGATTAAATGTTTATAGGATTAGGCCTGAGATTAGATACACCATGACATAGCACAAGGTAGATTACATTGTATTCACTTTACAAGCTCCGATTTACGGTTACTCTATCCATCTTTGGCTGAGGAACATTAACAACTAAAAATGATAACATAATAAAGATTATATAAAATAATATCAAAAAAGGGTGGGGAAGTAGAGAAGCTATTTTTTGTTCAAGAACTATTTAATCTAAAATATATCCACATTTGAATTAGTAAACGACAGTGTATTTTGTGTAAGTATTCATGTTTAGATTTTTAAACCTTTAACTATCTTTTATATGTACTGAGATTTGAGAAGAGAGCCCTGTTGATTTGCATGAAGTTATCACTTGGTAGATTAACAAAGTGGGAATTTGAGATAGTAGCATTAGTATAATAATCAAAGTTGGAGAATAAATAAAATAAGGAAAAGAATTTTTAAATCTGCCAACCTAATCCAGACAAAAGCTAGCTATGTCAATAGCATTTCAAGATCACATTAAACAAAGTACCTAACTAAGTGCTTTTGCCAATTTATGTGTGTGTGTTTCAGTCCTTGTGATCCTTTCAGCTTCAGAAGGATTTGGACACCTCTTTAAAATTCAGAAAATATTCAGAACAAATTCTTTGCAGAAAAAAAAAGGTGATTTCTTGGATAAGGGCCACAGCACTTTGTATGTTGGCTTTCTTCCTGGAATTATCACAGCTTTTCCTGGATATTTGTTATTTTTTTATTTATTACTATTTATGAATGAAATATGGGTTCCTCAGTATTTCAGCTGAAAAAGTAGGAATGAAATTTCCATCCTTTCGCTTTTCTATGTTCCTGAGATTTGTATTGTGAAAGTTCTTTCCTTGCACCAGAGAACCTAAAATAACAGCAAGGAGATCAGAGGGCATTTTGTATGGGTTCATTAAAAACTGCTAGTATTCAGTGGGGATTATTAGGATAGCAGTTCTTCTCTGTGATATCTTTTCTCCGGTCAAGAGTCTAGGCTTGATAGAAGAGGCTCTAAAATCCCTTGTTACTGCTGAAGGAGCAGGTCCATTTGGCACTGGAATAAACCCTCTCCCCAGCCAGGTCATGAAAAATCATGGGATCGTGCAGAAGGGTGCCAGATCAAAGCGATAGTCTCTTCAGTTCCACATCCCACTTGATTATGAGTGGCACTTTCCCTTTTGTCCTTTTATCCTAGCACTTTCCTGCCCAGGCTTTTGCTCTGCTCTGGTTTCTTGCTGACACAGCCGGTCTGGCTCACTCATTGTTTCAGCACTTTCCATCGTCAGTCACAGTTGTGCAGGGTGAGTATAAATGCCGCCTAATCAGAATGCAGCTACAACAGTCATCAAAATGAATGCACAGGTTGCTGGGCAATGAATATTCAGCACTTCTACCTCCTTTATTGAAACAGGAACTTCTTCTCGTCCATAGTCCCATTTCGACATTACCTTCACCTGGACAATAAACACCTCTTGCTCAAGGAGGAAAGGGGAAATAAAAAGAGAGCAAGTGAGCATATTGAATCAAAGCATTTTTTGTCTTTCTTCTAATATCTATATTATAATTTAAGTTGAGGGCAGTATCTACCTCTTTCTTGCATTAGAATCATTCCTCCAAACTAAATTTTTTAAATATCTTTAATTACACTTAGTGAGGGTAAGACATGAGTGCTGCTTTAATCTTCTAGATGGTCTTGCGGATTAAAATTAGATTTATACATTTGCATAATAAAAGTAATGTTGTGAAAGAAAGCATTTTGAATATGTAAGAGGTAATTGTATTGTGTGACTTGCCTTGGGCAACCCTTATTGGATCGAGCTCCGTACCAGCCGTTATACCATTGGAGCATTTTGTATTCTTATGTAGCACTGCAATAGAATTTAAATTTTATGCACAGTTAGTTCTGTATTGATGTATAGTTTGTAGGTAGGGTTAAGCTATAAAACTGAGTTTTCATCTCTAATGCAGCTTTTTCTTTGGTGGAAGGAAAGGAAACATTAAAAAAAAAACAAAAACACAAATTTGTGGAGAGAGTGAAATTTCTAGCAGTTTAGCAACATTAATACAATTCTACTGTTTTCTGTCTGGTAGCCTGCATCACCAATCTTCTACAGTGCCTCCCCAGTACACTATTTCATGCACAAGAAGTTCAACGTGAGTATTGACAAAACCTGTGACAGCTTTAATGACATCTCTTAAATTTGAATTTCTCCCCTACCATTTGCCTTTACACACTACACTATTTTAAAAAAGAGCCAAAGCTAATGTATTTACAAGTTGAGTGCATAAAATAGAATGCTGTTGCTGCACACTGTGTTCTAATAAGCAAACAGTATTTATTAATTTGCTCAAATATGGACAGCAATATTAGCAGCATTAATTTAGGAAATGGTTGGTAACAGTTTTCCACTCAACAAAGCAGAACACACAAACACAGTGGCAGAAACTAAACCTCTTTTTCAAACTAAAATAGAGTAGATTTAATCTAGATATAAGGAAGATATTTTTTCATAATGACGGTCATAAAACACTGGAACAGGTTGCCCAGAGAAGTGTTAAATGCCTCATTCGTGGAAATGTTCAAGGTCAGGCTATACAGGGCTCTGAGCAACCTCATGTAGCTGAAGATGTCCCTGCTCATTGTAGGGAGGTTGGACTACATAATCTTCAAACACCCCTCCCAACCCAAACTGTTCTATGATTCTTTGATAAATGGAAGGTTCTCTGTGCAGCAGTGACATCTCAGAATATTTTGAAATATTCTGTCACACCTGACATGACAACAGAATGACCCAATCAAGTGTGACACAATATTTTACATAGTATTCAGATTTAAGGGTGAATATTCAGTTTCTTTGTTCATTCTGATGAGTTTTAAGTAAATCAAATGCCTGCTAGGAAGGCACATATCCTTACAAAAGGCAAATAACTTATAACACTCTCAGTCTCTCAGATAAATGTTTCATTCTCTGCAGGAGTGGGGCAGAGTCAGAATGCTAATTTATCTCTTAAATCTCATGATTCATTCTTTTAAAGTTATCCTCATGACTCCAATGAGCCTTCTCTTTGTCTGCTGCCCTCCTGACATAACACCCACCACATCACTGGAGGTTTCTAACGATGAGTCAAAAAATGATAGGCAGGCAGAAGTTGCCTGCACATGCCTAATTTTGCACCTTTTGTGCTTTCTAAATACAATTATTGAAATTGGTGTATTTAATGTTCTGGATTTATGGTCTTCATAGTGTGCACCCCTACCTCTGATATTCCTTATTGTCTTGAGGTGGTAAGTCTTTTCACTGCATCTTGCTGATCACCCTTTCCTTAAACATCCTTTCAGTGTTTTATTTATTTGGGCTTTTTTTGGGTTTTAGTTTTTTGTTTTTGTTTTGTTTTGGGGGGTTTTTTGTTTGTTTGTTTGTGTGGGGGTTTTTTGTTGTTTGTTTTTTGTTGGTTTTGGGGTTTTTTTGTTTTGTTTGTTTTTTGTTTTTTCAAATGCACTGAATCTGGAGTGAAGAATGTTCTGTGATTAGTTTTTAAATGCATATGAAAATTCCTTTTGAAATGCAAGATTGAAAAGAATGTTTGTGGAAGGAGAATTTGGTTCCCGTAGTAGGGAAGAGTCATATTTTCATTCTAGATTTGGTTTATTGCATTCCTGGAATTATACCAGACCTCTGTTGCTCTCTTGGTGCCTTCCTCCGTGATGAGTTTTACAGTGACTCTTCACTTAAGTCCTTAACTTTTACCTCTCCTGTGACCCCCTAGTTTAAGGGTATACTTAAATGGTGTGGTATGTTCAGTAGTAAAAACAGCACCCTCTCCTGCTTCTTACCCTTGCACATTTTTTTACTACCACCTCAGTTGTGTTGGTACAGTTCTTTCTGAGTTCATGAACTAAACCAAGTCACTATTTTCTTCAAAAAGCAAAGCAAGAAAGCAAAAAAGAGATCTGGATCTCTCAATAATCATGTTTACAAGTGGTTGGATTGACATGGCTGAGAGGATAATGGACTGGAGAAACCTATTCATTTAGCCTTGCGACTGCAGTTGCTCTATGTAGTCAGTCCCTCGAGAAGTCTAGAACTACATTGTACACACCAATTTTATTGGTCCTCCTCAGGACCAACTATTTAATGAATTTCTTTTCTGTGATAAATTTGTACAAGATGGAGATTCTATTCAGGATCGGAATATTTGATGGCACATCACTGAAAAGCACTAGGGGAGCACTTGCCTTGCCGGCTCCTGTGAGTTTTCTGGATAGAAGAATGCTTAAAGCTTGAGGGGCTGTCTTGGGAGAGCTTGTCAATTTATGAAGAAATCCCTGTTTATTTTGACATAGCAGAAGATAATGTGTTCTTGTTTGTTTTGTTTTCGTAGTGCCTAGCACCTTTTAGGGAGTACTCAGCCCAAAATATTCCTTTCTAGGAATATTCCTTTTCTCAAAGCTGTACTTTCTGTAGGCTTACCTTGCTGCCTCTCTCTCACATCGGACTTCCACGTAACAATTTTTTGACAGCAGTGCCAGTTTCAGGTATACCTAAACTATTTGCCTCTGAACTCATGGACATAACCATAAGTGGAGCAACACAATTTTTGGGGCCACATTGAGATGTAAAGCAGAGGACTTAGCTGGGTTGACCATAACTGGGTTAACCATAGCTGGGTTGACCACAACAGGGTTGTGGTGAGAGGTTGGCAGCATTCTTTTTAATATGGACAGTTCCCATTTGTAACTCACAATGTAGACTCACAATAATGAAAAGATGTTGTGTGGGATAGTACTTCCATTTTTCCTAGTTGTCTGTTCTACACTCAAACCTTCATTGAACAGTAAACAGGAAAGCTCCTCCACTGACATACACTGCTGTAGTTGCCTTTTCTTTGCACACTTGCATGTGCTTCTGTTTGGGTGGGAGACCAGTAACAGGTCAGTTGCTCCTTCAGAAATGGGCATTTTTTTTCTTGCATGTCTCTTAAAAAAAAGTGGATATTTCTGCAATCTATTATATTCATTATGAGGATAACATAATGGGAAGGAAGGGAGGGAAAATTTCTCTCATATCTCTTTTAGACCATTAAGGATATGATGGAACCTAATTGTCCTTCAAATTTTGGATGATCTTTAAAAACCTGTCCTTTAGAAAAATGGCCAGGAGGAAGGGAATTTAATTTCATTTTATTGTGTATTTTGACAAGATAATGATTAACTTAATGGCACCCAATTTTAATTAGGTCCTCCAAACCCTAACTACATTATAAATTCATTATTAATTATTATCTCCATTAAACTGAAATTTTCCAGTGGCTGATTTGAGGAATACAAGTTTTGGAGTGCTATTAACATTTAAAATTATAAAAGAAAACATAGATTATTTGAAATGGCCATTGAAATATTTAATATTTTGTGCGGATAACATTGTTGGGAGTGAAAACAATGCAAGTGAGGCATGCTATGGCAAGCAAACTGTCTTCAGCTTTACACTGTATTCACTTTGAGAACAGGTAATTATATTTGGGAAATGTTAGCAAAACTGCTTTAATTTTCTATTCTGAGCTCTCTCTGAAGTTTATGTGTTGGATTGCAATATTATCCAGTATTTTACAAAAGGGAAATTTAATGTATATAATACAATGACTGCATAACCTGTCTACAGGGTGGAGTAGGAGAAAAGAGAAAGGGACTACTGAGTAAAGAGACAACATCTTCAAAGACTCATTTCTGGCTTTTAATATCATGGGTTAATCTATGGGGGTTAAAGCAGAGAATTATTGTTTTTCTATGGGTAGCTGAAAGAGAATTCAAGGTATATGATGAGAACTTTCTGTCTAAAGATAGCTTAAAAGTGAGTCAAGTACCATTTTGAAATAATTGTCAAAATTTGGGAAATACACTGACATTTGGAACTATTTTGGTAGCATTCCAACATTTGATTAGGGAGCTTTGGAATGCCAAATGAATGTTCTATAAAAACATCAGCTGAGTATGTGGGTAGTCTTACTGAAGTGAAGGGCTTTTTCACATGTGGGCATCTTGATTAATACTTGAAATAAAAAGTACAGTAGTGCAGATTTTTAGCTAATTGGTAAACATAGCTTTCTCTGTGAGATTCTAAGGATAATATTTCTATTATCAATATCCTCACTTTTCAGATTTTTTGAATTTTAGTGTTTTAATAATGGTAATGTATTTAACTTTTAATACTAATTACACAGTTATGCATCCAATGACATTTCTAAGCTATCACAACAGTATAGTTATTATAGAAACAATTAAGGTATGAATTAATGAAACTTGCTCCTAAGACAGAATCAAATCTGTGGCTTTTCTGTTGTAGGTTAGCTCAATCATTTGAAATTATGTAATTTTTTTTTTTCTGAAGTTTACCCAGCCCATATTTGTGAATTGTCTGAAAACTACTAAGACCCTTTTTGAGTTTTTTGAGTTTTTGGACAACTGCTTTTAAAAACTTGATTCTTTCTATGGCTTAGAAGCCGTATCATGGAAGTATTTATTACTTCAAGTTTGAAGTGTTTTGATTCCGTGTATGATATATATTTTATCCAATTATATAACAGTAATTTTACAATGAAGCTTTGAATGCAAATGCTTACACTTACCATGTAAATTTTTTTTTCATTGTATATCTAAAATATTAATTTTAAAAAGAGTGTTTTTGCAAGGTTCTTTACTAATAAGTGCACTCTCCTGAATTATGAAGATGATGTGTTTTCTTCCAAAATGAAGCATTGCAAACCAGAAGAATTCAGCAGTAAATCTGTGTTCAAACCAAACTATGAGAAACACAGCTAAGGCATCTAGAAGCAACCTTTATGTGATTACTTCATTTCATAGTGTAGTGGCCATTCTAGTGAAACTTTTCAAATAATCCCTGAAAACATGCAGCTCTGGCTGTGTCTTAAATAATTACATTACAAATTTCATTGCCTCATTCCATGTCCCCCCTCAAAAAAAAAAAAAAATCCCAAACCTAAGCAACAGGCTTGAATAAGAGTGCAGATTTTTGTAGACAGTATAGGTCATGTAAAGGTTGTGTCATTGTGAAAGCATGCATGTAGAACAGAAGTTAACATTATTTTTAAAATACACATTTTGAACAGGTCCATATGCAGCCCTTTGACCTCTTGCTTTTCAGAAAAGGTATCTAAGTTCACCTGCAAGGAAAATGAATATTTCTGATATGATGTTGCTTGTTCTGTTTGGCAGGGGGCCAGATCTGCTGCTCTGCTTACAAAGCAAAGCATCCACATGCTTACTTAACATTAAGCACTTCTGCAGTACTCTTGGCTAGCAGTACCTCACTGCTTTCCAGTTATGTGTTATGCTCATTTCCTTCACTGTAATTCCTTGTCTGGTCATTTATCCTTTTGAATCTTTTCTTCTTTTTAGAAAGGCAGTGATAGCTGAACCCCTTAGAGTATCTAATGATGATCTTCCATGTCCTCAAGCAAGAGTTAAGGAGCTCTGTGTTGGAGCTTCCACAGCCCTCCACTGCACAAGTACTGAAACACTAGATGAAGTATACAAACTTACTCTGATAATTATGTGTCGTTTATACATTTGAACATTCTGCAACAGAAGAGAAAGCTCTAAAGTAAAAAATATGAGTTTAGCTTCTGGCTCTTTTAGGAAATGAGACGTCATTTGAACTCCTGAGACTTGATACTGCTGCATATTTGCTGTTCGGTGGAAACGAAGCCCTTATTAAATCTAAACTTATAAATTTTTTCTCTATAATAAAAAGCTTTCACTATAGACAACTTAATGTTAGCAATTTGTAAGGGAAGATAATAAGTCCTAACTGAATTTAAGTAATGATTTCCAAAGTAGAGCTATAAATCTACTGCAGTTGAAGTTCATAAGGTCTCAAAGGAAAGGGAACCTATGGCCACTGAAATGAATAATCTGTAAACTGCCAGTAATTCACTCTGTTATTAAGACCGGTAATTTCTTTGATAGAAGCCTTTGAGTTAGAATGTTAAAACAATTGAATAGTAAGCTAATACAGCAGCTTGTACACAAGAAGTTCTAGTGTATCAAATGATTTATATTATTTCTCTTTCCTCCAGCTCTTGCAATTATTGTAAATCTTAAGTAGTATTTTAATCCTCAGGACATGCTATAAATCAAAACCTAGATTTCAGAAACTGTCACCCCAGAAAGTAAGGCTGTACAGAATTTATAGGAATTGGCAGATAACAAATTATGTTTCCAATCTTAGTTTGGATTGAAATTTTCTTTGAAAGGAATTTACCTTTTGCCATACACACCACATTTCAGGATAAAGAGAGCTTTAACTTTGCTTTCACTGAATAAAATAGTGAGTTAACACTAATTCCAACTGAGGGAGTAATTGATCTTTTTCTTGTCCAAGTCTGTTCTTATGTTGTAACACTACAGATCAATAGAGGAACATTCAGGACCTTTTCATATCTGATGCTGAGGAAAAGTAGGAAGTTTTTTCCACAGACTTGGTATCTAGATCGATGAATTACAAGTGAGAAGTTGTGTACCCAGGCACTAGAAGGCTGCCTGGCACAAAAGCAGCCTATGACTATGCTAAGTAGTTCTTCTAGCCTCCAAACCAGGGCATCTGCATGCAGAAAGGCTTTGGAAATGATTCCTGGCATGTTAGTGCTCTGAAGCCATTCTCAGGTACTTTTTTGAGATAGTGCAAGGGTCAGAAGTACACCAGGGCTCATTCTAATGGTTTATATAAATTACCACTGTATTTATCCAAGAGTACAGAAGTAGCCAATGTGTCACCTAGTTTCCAAAGGTGAAAAGCTGTTTCTATTTCTTCATCTCCTAGAATTTGTTCCAAATTTCCAGGGGATTTGTCTGACTTTTTTTTTCGCCCAGCAAAACTGTCTGTATTAGTAGTCCTGATAATATTGATTTAGCATCAACAGACTGTTAGACCTGCTAAAGCTCCCTTGGGTTGACTTGTCCTCAGGCAGATTAGTCCTTTGCTGAGGCATAATATCTGACAAAAGCAAGGAAATCCAGATTTGCACTCTCCTTGTAGTTAAGGTGGGCTTTTGGCTAGTCTGACAGTGTTTAGCAAAAACATTTCAAAGACCATTCAGGCAGTTTCTAGCCCAAATTGCTCACAATACTGTCTCTTTTCTATAGAGACTGATTCATCTGGTTTAGATTACCTGATGTCTTTGAAGGGCTGAATGAGCTCAACTGATTTTCAGGTGTGCACCTTCTAGCTGTATCAGCTCAGTGCAGACCTGCTCTGCACTCAAATGAATTGTCATAACCAGCAGGAGGTAATCCTCATACCACTACAACTCCTGTTTCCTCCACTTCTGATCTTTTGGGATCTCATAGGTTCTTTTATGCATTTGACATCATGTTATTTATTCCATCCTAATGGTTATGCCATTATTGCTTAGGGCCAGGACAGTATAAGTTTCATGGTGAGTCCAGCAGCCATTTGCTTCTGAAACCATAAAGTCACTTCTAAGTCCCAGAGAGAATTTGTCCTTAAAATTATTTCCAACCTCAATTTAATTCTTCTATTAGACCTGGCCTTTTCTGTAGAGTTCTTCCTGTCTGGAACAGGCTGAAAAATTGATCAAATCTGTTTAGCAGAAATTTGCTTTCAGTATTAAAATGCCCTCTATTTCCTTCAGAATTCAGAATGGTGAAGGGCAGAAACTGAAAATTACTGAGCCAGTGTCTACCTGAAAAGACAATTCCAATAACAGCCTTGTAATCTCTTAAAATGTTTCAGATCTTTCACACTTGGCTGTATCCTGAACTTTTCCAGATAAGGGTTTGAAGAGGCTTGGGGAGCATTTCCAGCCATGTGTTAAAATATTGAATATAGTTTAGGTTCAGGGGAGAAGTTTTCAGTCCCATGTCTTTTTTGCTTATGTAGGTATTGATGCACATAAAATTGTTCCAGTGTTTTTCATAGATCTAGTCTTGACTGAGATGATAAAACAGTATTGAAATAAATTATGGTTTGCTTCACACATTTCTTGCTTAAGAACTAATCTTTTAGATATTGTTGACAGGGGAAAAAAAAGAACGGCAAACTTTCAAAATTATTTTAGCTGCCTTGCTCAAAACTTTGCAAAAACACAGCATCCCTGTAGAAATTTCAAGCTTCCTCTGAGGATTGTGAAAAGATTCTGCCGTATTCGGTCAATAGTTTGCCTCATCACTTCCAAGGCCTTCATGCCCAGCTCAGCAAGGCCTTGATGTTACAAAGTCCTTTGAATTTTACCTAAAGGGAACTAAAGCCCTTTCACACCCCAGTCTTGCTTTTTGTTTCATATGACATTACTCAATAGGTTTTGCTATGTCTAAATTAGAACAGTGTCTAATAGCTGTCTTATTGCATTCATCATTGCTACGGCTTGACAGGTCTGCAGCATGAAGGTCACATCAAATCCCAGTTCACATAAGGCAAAGTCCTGATTTATTTCCATCCAGAACTCTTGCGAAGCAACCGCAGCCCCCTGGACTTCTTTACACATAAATGCTGTGGATTATTGATTAGAATCAGACTTCTGGATGTAAGGTCTAGGATTTACTTAGTTGAAGTCTTGGGGTACTCACCTTGCTGTATATTGATAGGGTGGTTTTATTACTTCTTTGGGGGTTGTATTTTCAATTTTCTTTTTGTTGTATGTGTTTTCATACCCCACATTTATTTAAAATCCATTTTAAGTTTATCATTACTTATTAACCTTTAGGTGATGTGCCTTTCCAAAAATGTTTCCTTTAAAATGTTTATTAATGTATTACCTTATAATGATACAAATGTGATTTCATTAAAAAATCATGTCTGATACACATGAAAGGGAATTTAGAAATACAAAGAAACATTTACACATCCTTTTCTGCAGAGACTGAAGAAGTGGTTTTCTCAGTGATGAGTATACCTGTATACTTTGTATAGATATGAGATTCATAAATGCTATTTGGCTCACATTTCTATTGGTAATCACCATTTACCTTTTTCTATAACAGCAGTGTTTTTATCTTTTTAAATGTTGACATGCTGTCATGGAGCACATCCAGGCCATCATCAAACTGCAAAACTGAGGTGACATTGTGTAGTCAGCTGATATTTCCCTTCCTGACTGGTGGCACAGAGCTATGGAACTATCATTAGAGGCTCTAGAGGGATGCATGGTAAAGGGGTGTCTGTTTAAGGCACACTTAGCAGTCTCTCAATGCCAAAACATCTTTAAAACACTGCAGTTGGCAAAAGTTAAAATACTACATAGGCTGCTATGAATCACACTGTAAGCTGAATTAGCCTCTGTTTAGCTTTAGAGGTTAGGGATGGAAGGGGCAAGGACTGTACCTCTTAATACCTCGTCCTTGCTGTGTGTTTCTTCATTCAGATTCCTCCTGAGTTCTTATACATTGTGTGATGCACAAATGTTAATATATGTCACTGTCAGAAAAATTGCATGTGAAATATGGAGAAATGAAAACCTCTGAACACGGACCCTGAAGCTATCAACGTCAGTTGGATTTCACAGAGGATCTTGAGTGATAGGTCAGCCCAAAATTCTTCTTAGGGGCAAGGATCTTGTCAACATCAAGTGTACTGTCAATCCAGCTATGTAAGTTTGTTATTGTTTCTTAAAAGTCAAGGACCTGAAGACATTCTTCTCTGGTTCTACTTAGGCAAACCTGTTCTCCCTAAGTTCTAAAGGACACTGCAGCAAGTTGTGACTTTGCTTGATCCACTTCTTTAACTATCCTGTGATGTTGTTTGGGAAGCTGCGTTCATGGAAAACCATTCCATGCATGAGAGAACTGATTATGTTCCTGTCAAAACTACCTATACTTATCTCTAGACTTATCTGTCTTTATCTGATCTTTGACACTTCTCCTAAAGGATTAATGGGAATAGCCCTAGAACTGCCATGTCTTCATGTCTGCTTACAGAGCCTCCAACCCCTTTTGATCTTCCCAAAATCGTTATATATATTATACAGCTCATGCCTGTGCAGGCTAACATGGGCAAGGACAGAGCTCATTTGTATGTGCTCTAGCAATTTTTCAGTGTTCTCATGCTTCTTAGAAGCAACACATCAGCTGTGTGTCTAGCATATGGGGCAGGGAGCTGTTTTTGTCACCAATTCTTTGTTAGATTTTTGTTTGTTACTAGTTCCTTCCGTATATCTGTATACTACTAGGGAGTATAACACTCTACTAGAGAAGTGACCATATTTTTTTCTGCAGAGGGGCCTTTTACTCCTGGGATATGTACGTTCATCTCTTCTGGTTCTGGATGTCACCCCACATGCTGTATGAATGTTAATGTCTCAGTGAGGTATCTCTGATTATAGCTGTCTCTCAGCACAGCCCTCTTGCTCTGCCTCATTCCTCGTGTCAGTGCGATGCTGGTAACCACAACTCCCCCAGAACAACCCATCCGCTTTCTGGCCTTGTCTGTCAGGAAAATATAGGCCATAGTGCTTGCAAATGTAGTCCAGTGCCTGGGTTGAGGCACCACAATCAGTGTGTTAGTAGTCTGGACCTGAGAGTTTGCAGGTTGAAGAAAACCTGACATGAAAAATAGCTGCTAGTAAAGTGTGTCCTCTATGTTCTCTATTTTTTCTATATGCTGCAATCCCTATCTGCTCATCCTGTACACCCACTTCCAAATTTCCTAGTGAAAAAACTATCCCCATTTGGTCTTCTCTGTTCACTAGCTACAAATGATTATTTAGGCTGCTGGTTTTTTGATCTACACTCCTGTCCAGCTAAGTCCTCCTTCCTTTTAGTTGAGAGTGTTCATTTCTGAGCACTGAACTCAGACTTATGACTATCACAGGAGACTATTACAGACTGAATAACCTGCAGATTGCATCCTGATAATAAAACAATTTATTAACAAAATTTACTTTAAAAATAGAGCTACTCCAGGCTCTAAAGTTTGTATTTAAAATAGTTGCATTGCTAAAGCAGAAGAATGACATGAGAGCTGTCACTTAAATGGCATCCTCTAGCTTTCTGTGCAACCTTGAGGGCTAGTAATGGGTGGGCTCTAATAATTCTTTTTCCAGCAAGCCAGATAAAAAACCCATGTTAATTTAAAAAAAAGACTTTGAGAGAAAAGTCAGAAAATATGGAACTGATATTTTGTCATGCAGTTATGATTGGTCTTTCTCCACAAAGTCGTAAAGTGAGGATTCAGAGCCAGATGCTATAACTTTCAATTGTCATTGCCTTCAATGGAGGTTCCCAAGGTAATTGCATGGCAGCATTGCCTTATCATTGTCAAACACAGCTTTGAGTCAGCTACAGATTGTTGGTGTATATATTCCTGAAGTTCAAGACATGGGATTTATGATTTTCTGTTTGTAGAGGGTAGTTGGAGAATTATTTTCAGCAGTGTAATATTTTTTTTATGTAAGATCACCACGTTAGCCAAGCTCTCAACTCATGATGCTGAGAGAGAAAATTAAAATCCCAGTTTTGCATTGGTCATTGTGTCCATAGTATGGAAGAATGTACAGTTTTCTTGTTCTGCTTCAGCCTGCTCCCTTGGGGAATCTGCCATCCATTCTGTATCACTCTCACACGTGGCATCCTTTGGTAGATTTACTAATGACTCTATCATCTGTTTAATTTGACATGTACACCCACTATTTAACACAGTGGGGTTATTGGTACAAGGAAGGCTTTCAGCTCAACTGTAATATAAATAAAAATAAATGTATCACCTTTGTGCAGCTAAGTGTAGCATACTTTATATAACCAGGATTTGCAATGAAAAAAGAGCTTGTCCTCAAAACACAAGAGATGAAAAAAAACCCTCAAAACAAACCTGTAGAGAGATCTGAGATGAAAGACTAAGCTAGAAATGGAGATTGCATTTTCCATTTATTATGGGTCAGATGCTATCTAGGTTTGAGGTCCTTGTTTCTCCTAGCAAAAACAAGAAGACTGAGGGCACCACACAGTTTGTTGCATCCTCAGGAATTTTCTGCATGAGTTTTCACTACAGGCAAGTTCTGTGTGTACAGGTAAACTCAGAAGGAGCTTCTTCTCTTTAGGAAGCTCCAGGGTTTCACATTTAGAGTATAGAGAGATCATTATTCATAGTTTTGAAATTCAAGTCTATAAGGCACATAGGTGAAAGTGCTTTCTGTCTCAGTTTCTCTTTGCATTGATGAAAAGGCAAGAAACTGACAGTACCATATACAGCATACAACAGAACACAGTGACTTTGTGACTATTATGTAGTTAAGGGTCACTTACCCTACATTTTTCTTACATTGCTTAATGACATGCTTTGGAGACAGTGGACAAATTTCACTGAACATCGGTTATTGTCTAGTTGTTGAATTTCCAGTCCTGTGCCATTTCGTCTGTCAGAAAATAAAATGATCCTTGTAATTTTCTTGTTATTACATGATTTTTATAAGGAAATTACAAGGCTACTTAATACAGGGTAAATATAGTGCTCTTTGAGAAATATTTGTCCTTTAAAAGATGAAAAGGAGGAGGCTGATGGTAGTTTTCTTTGTTCTTTCTATTTGTTTGCTATCCTGATCTTTTGTTCCTCAGTTCCAACTTTTAGATAAAAGCTTTTTTCCTGTGTTAGTTTTGGATTATCAGATTTATGTCCATTTTGTTCTCTGCCCTCATACCTCACAGCACAGCTTAGCTCCCACATGCTTAACTCCTTAGACACTAGGAACGGCATTTTGCAGTCTTGTATAGTGACTACTTGCTGTCGGGACGTGTCAAAGCAGAGCTATTCTGGGGTAGTAGTGAGGCCAGCTGTACCGTGCCGTGCCAGTGGGGCACACCATGCAGGATTAGCCATAGCCCTGTGGTCACTGGGCAAGTCCCAGTGCTGAGGCAAGCTGAGGTGGAGCCAAGAAGGCAAGTTAGGCTAACAGAGTATGTGGCCATGTCCCATGTTGGCTGCAGTGGTGCTGCATCATCACTCAGGTGCAAGGATGGAGTAACAAGCTGATTCTGTTTACAGAGCTGACTGTCAGTGTGACACTGCTAATGTTTTTGAACACACTTTTCAGTAAGACTTCTTAAGAAGCAGAGGTGGCATCATTTGGAGTGTTCAAGGGCAAAAGCAGACAGGGTGGCAGTGGTCTCTCATCTGTTGCCTCATTTGTTTGGCCTTCTGTTTGAGTGGTTCATTAAAAATATCATCTGAGCACTAAGTGAAAATCAAAAGGGCAATTAAGATGTTAGGAACTGTTAGGAATAACAAAATGTTATTTCTCTGTGGCACATCAAGGGTGCACCCTGCTCTGCACATACCAAGTGCAGTTTTGGTTATTGCCTCTGAAAAAGAAAGCACTAACTATTGTTTAAACATAAGGATGGCCAGAGGTAAGGAATAGTTTGCGTATGATGAAATGCTTATTTTTAGGTTCTGATAAGAGACATCTGGATCAAGATGTGATGAAGTTCTCTAAAATCATAAGGAGAATGGAAAAGATTACTAGGAACTTAGCCATTCTTATTATGTGAGAACTGGAGATAGCCATACAACTATGAGGCAGCATGTATAAAGCCAACCAAGAGAGCTGACCCACTGCAAATTAAAACTGTGGAAACTCAATGCATAAGGATATTGTAGAGACCAAAAGTATTCAAGGTTCTCAAAGTGACTAGATATATAAATGGAGAATTCCCAGGAGGGAGGACGGGGATCTGATTGCATCCTCTATCACAGAATGTCCCTAAAGGGCAGTGTGCAGATAAGGATGGTATACAGAGAAATTTAGCTCTTTTCTTGTTTCTTATGCTTTTCTCATGGCATCTGTTACTGGCCTGTGCTACAGACAGGGTACTGAGGGACGGATTTTTTGTTAGATTCAGTACATTTTTTTATTGATAGTACTTACAGCCAGCTCCAGCTTCTCCCAAAGCAAAGATATCTTTTCTTTCCCAGAAGATGGATGAGGAGGAAGAGGAAGGATGAAGAAGGTGAATGATTTCTACCTTTTGTGTGTTGTGGAGCTTAGTGTTGCATCTGTATCATCAGTGTGTGTTACTCCAACCAGTATTGTGGACGTCCAATTCAAACCAGTCCTTTTGTGCTCTTGCTGACCTTTCAAAGATTATTTTCCCAGCTTTTTCTAGCAGACAGTAATGCTAAGAACAATGTTTCTACAATATTGTCAAGCCTATTATTTTGTGGCCAATACAGATGGATTACCAAGACCTAACTTGGAAAGTAGCTTTTCAACTATTTGGATGGAGGATTGGCTCAGCAGAGGGAAAAAATGCAGGCAATTACTTCTAACACTGGGTTTCTTCTTTATCTAATCTGCAATTTTCTGAAATACTGCTGTGTCTTCTATCAAGAAATAGAGGCTAGCTGGCTTGGAAAATCTAAGATAAGAAGTTTCTGAGGCAGGAGTAATTGGTTGTGGTAGATTGAAACAAATTAGAACGGTGCTTAGGAGAATTGTTTACTGTACTGTGTACATACCACTTATTTCAGCCACTTCCATCATGTTTTCCTTTGTTGGTATTTATTTATTTATCTATTTAATATTGAGATAGTCAATGACATTAGCTTGCTTTCCTAAATGAGACTGTCCTGAAGAACAAAGACACAAAGCATTAGCCTGAAACGTAAAAATGTTGCATGTCCTCTCAGATTATGCCCAGTCTGTCTCTAAATGTTAGCATTAACCTTCAGTTCAGTAGGATCTGTAGATACAAGACTGAAAAAATGCAAACTGACACTGTGGTGGGGTTTTTTATTGCAAATATTTATGTTTGTCTTCCAGTCATGTTTTCAAGGTACAGAAAGAAGTTAGGAAACTATTATTAGAGTTGTTGGAGTTTCATTTGATTAAGCACCTGTCACCTGAATCAGTTTTATACCACAGCTTCTCTAATTCAGTGACCATTGCACAAAAAATATTGTACCTTTCTGATGTTTGCTACCTTGATTTGTTATTGTCCCAGTGAAGGAGGATATAGTCCTAATGATCTCAGTTGTGCTGTGTTCCCAAAACCCACTCTCCATCAAATTCCAAAAGTAACAAAAAACAAAAATAAAGCTAGATAATGCTCCACAACCTTCAAAGGAGAACTATAAATATATGGTGAGAAAGGGGGAGAGAGAGAGAAAGATGTGCATACGCATTCCAAAGAATTTGTTGCAGCAAAGTTTACTTTTGCATTCAATGCCAGAGACTGCTTGACAGCAGCCACATTGCTGACTCTCTTATAATGACTGAAAGAGGTGTGAGCAGAATGGAAGTGAAGAAATGGGTGAAAAAAACATGCATTTAGCACCCATTGAGGCTACATTCATGCAACCCCCGCAACGGATAGTTGCATGAATGTAGCATCAATGTGTCACAGGTTACACAAGGCATACTTCTTGGCATAACCAGTAAAGCTGGGAAAAGCTCTCTAAGTGGAAAGTCACAAGCAGCGGTGAAAGCAGAGATAGGAAAATGATCAGTGACAGCAATCTGTAGCCAAACATCAAAAATCCTGCTTTGCTCTTTTTCCCTCCTCCCCTATTTCCCTCAATAGACATCCATCAAACTGCAATACAATTTCTGCTGGCCAGTTTGTGACTTGGAAATCAACAAGAGAGGGGAGAATCACTTTGCCCAGAATCCTTGCTAAATTACATGAAAACAGGATTTGTGCTGCATGTAAACTGTGTAAATCCAGTCAGCTTTTAAGTGGAAACCAATTTCATAGTGTGTAAGTATCATTGATTTGTTAATCTGACAATTTTTTTAAACAAGCTGATGTGGATTAGCCAGTTCTGATTGTATGTCTCTTACAAGTCATTTTAGTGCTGGGTAGCTTGGTGAGTAAAGCACTAGAAATTAACCTTTGAGGCCCCTGCCTATAAAATAAATTATTGATCCTTAAAAAAAGAATTGGATAATCTCATTAGATGTAGTTTTCTGTAGTGTGAGTCTAAATCCTGCCATACAGAATCATTAATCATAACTGATAATCTTTTTCCTGAAGCAGATAGGAGCTAAGCTGCAATAGAAAGCAAATCCTACAGGAATTGGTATAGAAGAGCAGTATGAAGAATTTTCAACCGATTTGATGCTTAAGGGATGTTTTGTTTCCCCTCCAAGTATTTCTAAGGGCTTTTAGCTTTTATGTATGCTTTTATAGTTGTATATCCAATAATTCTCAGTCAGGAAAAAAGTGTCTGTGAAATTTCATGCATGATGGCCAGGCAGAAGTATAAGGAATGAATTTCTGATCCATAACATAACAGACACGAGTGGAAAATACATAGCAAGCAGTGTAATATTGAAAGGCAGAAGTGATACAGAGTTCAGTACTTAACATATAAATGACTACTTAGAAGTACTTTACGGAAAAAATAGTTAATGTGGTGTCAAAAGGTAAATGTGCAGGCAATGAGACCTCGTGTTGTTATATTTTACAACTGCAATTCAGTGATCTCCTGAAATGAAACAAAGTCAAGTGAGCATTTTAATGACATGAGAAAAAAAAATAAATAAAAGGCTGAACCTTATCATTACTTTCAAAAACTTGACTTTCCATTTTGTAAAAGGAAAATAAAAACAGAGCACGTTCATGTCTGAGCTCTGTTTCTCCGTTACTGGGCAAAGAGGAGACTGTACATGTGGGAAGGTGAGTGGGCTATGAGGGGACACCAGTTCTTACTTGGCTTATCAAGCTGCTTAAGTGTTAGCATCAAGGTCAGAGACATTCCAGTCTCAACTTCTAGTGTCTGCATCAGCGTTCATAGTGCCAAACTATGTCACTGTAGAATCCCACTAGTATAAATTTTCAAAAATACTTTTTTCTTTCGTGATTGGAAATGATTGATGCAGCAATACCCATTACCAAAGGGAGGGGAAAAAACCACACGTGTACACCCCTGCAACCCTTTGCAGTTGGACTTTCTACCCTGTGGTGTTTCATATATGCAGTTAGTAAGGTTAGAGATTTGGTCCTATGCCTGTCTGTTCTGTCTTCAGGCTCACAGCTTAGAAACCCCGCACTGTTAATAGAATACAGAAAAAAAAGTAGAGGAAAAAATTAGTATGGTCTAGATAGGGGAAGTAATTCAGACATTAGAAGAAATAGTGTCATATAGAGTATCTGATTTAATAATGATATATTGGACTTGTGCTGATGGAATTATTGTTAGTTTAAAAAAACATTAGACAAGACCAACTAATTTCTGGGCATAGCATAGTGTAAGGTGGTAAAGATCAAGGGTAGATTCTGTTATTCTGGATTAACTCAGAAGTTATTCATGGCCTTGTAAGTAAAGACTAGGAGGAGAATCCTGTAGTGTGGTGTGGCAGCTGTTCTGTACCAAATTGCTAGCATAATCTCATGAAATTGCTTGCACTAATTCACTTCAGCGTACCGATGAATCTGATGGCATAATGCTGAGCTGTGGGGGTTCTCTCCTGCCCCGTACATAGTAAAGTGTATCCATTTTCACTGCGTTCCCAGTTCTGTGCAGCCACTGAGCTTCAGGTAAATTGTGACAGTCTTGGAAATTTATGATCACAGTGCTAGAACAGCATCCTTCTCTGACCCATTGAAAAGGCCTGTCCACCTAGCAAGAATTGTTTTCTCTTTTATGTACAAGGGGAAAATTTAAATCCGTTCCTGTATCAGCATGATGACTAACCAGAGCAGAATTTTTTTAATATTTTTTCAGAAACCTGTGGGTATTTAAAAATAGATATTTCTCCACCAAGTAGAAATCATTCAGTATTTCATCACTGGCAGTAGTGTACCAGTTTTATCCCTTGTGATTAAAGTGTTTATCCCTGTTGATTATAAAAACCCACACTGAACTGGACTTCAGCTGTAGAGCAAAAATGATCAGGAATTTTTGTTGGTATTCTAAATATTTTTTTCTGAAGTGTTGCAGAAAGAGAGACGGATGTTAAAGTGTTTTGTTTATTTCATAGGCAAATACTGTCGTGCACCATAAAATGGATAAACCATCTCATTGACAGATCCCAAACAAAGCCTTCTTTATGAGAATACACTGTATTGCTAATAAAGTGATCCCAACAGCCGAGCTTGTGCTGCTTAATTTGTTTCCTTGGAGTGATATTATAATTCTGACATACTGAAAAATCACCTCGCAGAGACTCATATTGCATTTGTTGCTGAGTGCATCTTTGATCCAACATTTGTTATTGTAGTGCTTGGGGTGTCTTCAGAGGAGTAATATTCTAAATGAACCTGGCTGTATTATCCCTTTAATGTAGAGGAGAATTTTGCATTAAATTTTCAGTTTATTTCAAAGGTGTTTTGCCAGCTATTCATCACGAGTGGTCTGTTCAAGAATAAGGCCAGTATATCAATATAAAATCAGAAAAATCCTTAACACTTTCTCTTTGGGGAATCTCTCAGGTCATTCCAATTCTTTTCTGTTAGATGAACAGACAGCATGATCTCTTGTATTTATGCCTGCCTGTCAGGTGTTTTTATAGTAGAAACATGAATCACTGTTTGTAATGCAGTATTAGCCTGTCTCACACAATGTTATTAGAATCAGACCTGACTAGAGAGCGACTTGATTTCTTTTTCTTCTGTATTTGACTTTAGTTTTCATCCCACACCAGCTTTTGCACTCCAAGGAACGCTCTGATTCTTATGTTAGAGCAAATATTGAAGAGCATATGTGTTATTTGTCTGGATTTGCACAGACAGAAAATGAGAGCAGTGTGTAGTCCCTCCTCAGTGGAATTCTGCTTTCTGAGCTGCCAGTAAAATGTAAAAAGATTGTACTATGATGTCCTATTAGACCTCAAGACTGGATGGACAGTTTGTATTGAACACAGGCATTTTTCATAATTATGTTGCCTGCAGGGTTGCCACCTGCCCTAATTTGATCTGATTAAGGTAAAAACCATCCTCATTTCATAAGTGGAACTTTGCCATGTTTCCTCACAGAGAACAGCAAGATATGCACACATGTATTGCTGCTGCAAAGTAGGAAGAAAAATATTACAATTAGGTATCAATTAAGATTTGGACTCCATTATGAGAGTGCAGGTCACTTTTAGACAATTGCTTCATTCTTGATGGTTCTGGAAATGGTTTTCTGTCATAAAATCCCTATGAAAAAGAGAAAATCATAGCCATTCGTCCAGATATGTCTGTACTATTCTGAGAGACATAATACATTCTATGGCTTTTTAAAATTCTCTTTTGGTTGGATGGGCTTATTGTCCATGAACATTTATTTTTAGAGTAGCCTGGGCTTGCCTTGTAGTCTGAGTCATTTATGTAGCAATTTAAATATTTGTCTAAGCTCTCAGTGAAAGGCTCATGTTGAAGTCTTCTAAATGCTGCACAGATTAAAGGAATAGCTTTTTTTATATATTGTTTATACAGAATGACGTCATATCCTAGTAAAAAAAAGAAATGAAAAAGTAGAAAGAAAAGCATTGCTGTTTCTAGGTCACTGAATATTGTTTGCCATTGTCCTTTCTGCAATAGTAATTTTGTGCTTGCTTATGCATGTGTGAGTAAGACAGCGAGACCGACATGTGTGCATCTTGGATTTTCTGTCAGATTTTTTTTTAGCTTGGCATATTGACTTTAATGTACTGGGGACAGAAAATAACCTTTAAAATTTTCATTTGAATATCCTTAAAAGCTAGTTCTGGAATTAAAGGGATGGAAAGTTGTGCTTGTTCTCTGGCACCTGTCCATAACTTTCTCGATGGTGCAGTGGCTTATTCTACATTATATAGCCAGTGTAGTAACCTCCCTTAGTGATATACAAATGAGATGGAAATTCATTGCAATATGAATTGATGAAACTGTTCTTTCTATCTGTAATTTCCAAAATTATAGGAGGACAGTTTCCTAAATTCGACTTCTAAAAGGAAAAAGAAGAAATATTTACTCTCCAAGTCTGATTTGCAGCATTTGGACTTTAGAATATACTTCTCTTATTGAGCCATCAGCTGAAACATAGCTGTGTGAACTTTAATTTCAGCTTAGAAGCCTTTTAGCATTTTCTATATTGTACCTGCTTAGTTCTGGTATTTAGAAATTGCAATCTTTTAAAGATTTGCCCTTCGGTAACTAACAAATGAAATTCTTCTATAGTTATTTGTGCCTTGTATAGACTTTTAGTCAGGGATGGTTGGATTTTCCCTGAGAAGACCATCTCCTCTCTTATAGAGTCTCCACCACATGCTGAAAGCTCCTGACCTCTCACTTCCCTTCTCAAAGATACTGATCATCATCAAAGACCAGTGCCAGCATGAAGGTGGGAATTTGAGAGAACAGAGTTTGCTTTAGAGATTTCAACTACTTTTTGAATAAAAGATAAGAAAACCTTTCATGAATTGAGCTGATTGAGCTAAAAACCTAGCAAACTGACAGTGAAGAGCTCCTTTCAGCCCATATCTCTGCAATGAGATTTTCACTTCCAAGGTTTATATGGCAGAAGGTATGAGTCTTCCAAAGGAAGTTTAAAACAACTCTATTTTGTATCTCAATGGAAAAAAAAAAAATCACCTGGTTATGGTAGGAGCCTTAGACTTGTTGATTTTCTCTCTGGTGTTTTAAAGAAACTGTAGGAATAACTTCTGTTAATTGAGAAGCTTTAAAAAATGTTTCTGTAAAATTTAATTTGACAGTAGTCAGTACTTCCATGGAAAGAAGTACCTTTTTATTTTTGCTTCTGGAGCTGCTGTATTTGAGCAGTAAAGGTCGTAGCTCAATTTCTCATTACGTATAGACAGCATAGAATGTGTTGAGTTGCATGAGTTTGGTATTCACTGACTTTACTGAGAATTGCATGAGTGAATTTACACCTATAATTTAAACTGGAATATTAAGCAAGCAGGTGGTACAGACTGTTCATCAAATATGTTTGCACTATTGCAGGGTTGCCCTGAAGTCTTAGTCTCTTGGGCAATACTGAATTATTTTTTTTTTAGAAAATTTCCCTCTTCTGACAGACTCTTTCAACAGTTTGTCACATAGCAGTGCAGAATATACAGAAAACTGCCAAAAATAACAAGCAGTGACTTGCTGGCATTGTGCAACTCAGGACAATTCAGGGTTTGAATGCTGATGTGACTAAACAGTACTTGTTCAACTGTGGTTTAAATGTTGTTTTAAATATGCAAAAAGGAAGCAAGGAAGCAAGTTCTAAACTGCAATGGCAGGTCAGTATTCCTGCTGATATTTTCTGTGGTGAAGATTAAAAGAAAGACCTTAGTAGAAAATGGCTAATGTGGTTCATTACTTCTAGTCATTTGGCTTTAAAGCATCATTAAAATAAGCAGTGAGTAACAGCACAGTGAAGGCCAGAGTTGTGTGCAGTGTGAGAAAGCCAGGCCAGCAGAATTTGCTACAATCACTTTATGTGATCCTTTCCCAACTCCGTTGCAGTCCCTTTGTGGAATTTTTTCACTTCATGAGAGCAAAAAATGCCTTTTGTGTCTTTGGATGTTTTTGAATTTAAGAGCACACGAAGTTGTAACCTATTCAGCTGGGCAACTTACATCTGTGGTGACTGGTCAGAACAGGACAAGCATTGTGTCCTGGCAATCAAGCTTTCATGAAATTTTCTTGACTATTGGCTTCAGCAGCCTTTTTGAGAGCAGAATAATGTATAGGTCCTTTTACTGCCTTCAGCTGTCAGAATTCAATCAAGAAAAAAAGAAAATTAACATCATGCTGTTTCACAGGGTGTTAATCAGGAGAAATGTTTTTTGTTCATTTGATTTTTTGGTTGGATTTGGGTTTTTTGGTTTTGTTTTGTTTCTTAAAGAGAATAGGTTTCTTATTGCAGATTGACTTTTGAAAAATTAGCAATTGAATATGTCCTTTACTGGCACAGGGTCTTTTTAACAAAGTATTGCATTTTGAGTACATGGCCAATTTGTTTGCTAGTATGGATACAGGTAAGCAACATCGACTTAATTGTTGCTATGGTAGTTTCCTTGAGCAGAAGAGTTGCCCCGCCATTTGTAGTTTCAGGCAGATTTTTAAAAACTTAGAGGAGAGACCTTCACCATGTTGACCTCCGGGTACAGAAACCACGTGCAAGTATTGCGTGTCATCTCTGATTCAGTGCAGAGCTGAGCTTTGCAATCTAAATACATGTCTGCTGACTTTGAAAGGACAGAATTCAGAACTTCTTACTGTTGAAAAAAATCTTCTTTTTTATTTTTTTTTTCCAAAGAAAGCACTTTGATGTGCCTGTTTTGGGACATATATTTGTTTTACCTTGCTATCTACTTATCTAGATTACTGTACAGAAAAATATTATCTGCAAACTGATGTTACCAAAATAGCATGAGTACAAATAAAGAATCCCATGTAATTTTTTACTTTGTTGTTCTGGGGTTTTTTTTACTGGATATGTAATTTTTTACACCTACTGTAAGGTGGGCAATACAACATATTTGGGGCACTAAAGGGCTTTTCCCCCAATTTGCAAACATACTGCTGACTGCAGTCAACAGGATATTTACAAAATATAAATCATCAGGTGCTTTAGTCATCCAACCTGCTGAATGCTGCTTGTAACATTTTAAAACAGATCTATACCTATGACATATTATACTTGTTGAGAAAAGTTCTGATACCTATAGGTAAGGCAAAGGAATAACCACTGTGCATCAGTTGAATAAAAAGTCATTTGGTTTTCTTTCTAGGGAAAAAATACTTGATTACTGAATGTGCCCCAGTCACAATAGACTATCAAAATGGGTATTGGAAGCAGAAATATGAGTTAATGGGTCAGAGAATTTCTGTTTGTAAATGCCGCTCGAATACATGATCAACATTAAGAATTCAGAACGAAAATAAAGAAGGCCTTTTTTAACCTAGTGATTACAAGCTGATTTCATGAGAGGGTTTTTGACTCTGATACGTGATTTTATGATTAATGGTGGTTAACAATAACTGATTTTCCAGGTAAAGTTGTGTGCCAATGTGAATCCTCTGCATTTTCAGACCTGCAGATGTAAGGCATGGGACTTGAATGAAAAATTATTCACAGGACAATTTTATCATCTTTCTTTCTTTAAAAATTAAATCTTTTTATACAGAGGAAGATATCTGTAAATACAAATCTACAAATTAATGAAATTCTAAGTTTGTCTACATCAGCAAATTATCTAGGTAGCAACAGAGAAAAAAAACCTCAATAATTTACTATTTGCATAAGTATTGCTCGTGAGTGTTGTAAAAAAAATTGTGAAAATGGTTATAGTAAAACCCTTCTGTAGGATCTGTGAGAAAATACTTTTATATCTTTTCACAATGCAGAAGCAGTATTGCAAAGATAGGTTTATGTGCTTATATTCTGTAAATTACATACTTGGTATTCAGAATATCTTTTTCTCTTTTCAAGAAAATATTTATGCATTTCAGACATGCTCCTTAGTTTTGTTCATGTTCACATAACATCAAAAATGAGAAAAGGTCACCTAAAACATCCAGATATTTAATTAACACAAGCACAGTCAAGTCACTTCGTACTTTGAAATCATTTCATTTCCCGTAAGAATGACTGCCCTGTCACCAATACAGGATTGCTTTTCACTGGAAGAAACATGGCAGAAAGGTGTGGGATTTTACAATGGTATTCCAATTAGCTGAACAAGTTGGAAGAGACTGGGAAAGTGATGTAGCAAATTAACTCACACTAATTATGGTATTTTAAACCTGTTAAGTTTTGTGTAAAAGTCTAGCCGGACTCCATCTTCTTACCACCCTGTTGTCATTGCCACTGTTACACACAGTGCAGGGCTGTGCTCTTCCTGCCATTCCTGCTCGCTCAACAGAGTTGTCTGGTCTGTGCTGTGGGTATTTGAAATCCGGCCAGGGTCAAACCACCACAGTTGAGTAACTTGTACCTTGCAGATGGAGTCGCAGACGCTGTGTCCCACTGTAGTTAGAGGTTGGCTGTGCTGTGGATGGATACCTGCTATAACAAGCACCTCTGAACTGCAGGATTCCCTTGGATTCCCTTGCCACCATTCCTTGCTGTGCATACATGGCAAGCCAGCATATATATATATATATAAAATATATATATATATATATAAAATCATTGCTATATTGCAAGTCCTGCCATTGAAGTGCTGCATTTCCAGATTTTTAGGCTTATGCCTTTTGAATATGGAACATTTTTCATATCTATGCTCAACTGAGGGGGAAAAAACACAAAAGACAACACACCCATTAATTTTCTATGCATGAAATGGTTATTCTCAAGTATTTGAAACATTTTCCAGTTGCAAGCTCAGTGTAGCAATTAGCACTATGAAAAGATATCCTTTGAAGGACAGTGATAGATATTCATACATGGTTATGTTCAGAGCCCACAAAAAATGTATTTTTCAGAATTAAGAAGTATTGATACAGACATAAATTCTAAGTGAGAGAAATGGAAGTTGTGATGTGTCCATAATGTAAATGCTCAGTTTGCATGAAGCTAAATACAAAGCAAAATTTACATGCTCAAAGTTAAACATGTGTGGAAGTGATTGGGATTGCAGCTGTTGGATGAAATTCAAATAATATAACTTTAAAAGTCTAAAAGTTACTTGTGTAAATCTTGCCAAATCACCTTAGACTACTCAGTTAATGGAGATAAGTGTCAAGATACTTTTTTTTGTGCATATCTTAATCATGGGAATTACCGTGTGAAGGTGTATATTCCTTCAATTGACTAAAAAGGAAGCGTGCAAGGAATATGTTAGATTCATACAGCCAACATTTTGATGCTTAAATGCATTGAATTGAATCTCACCCAACTATACCATTTGGGGAAAGATGAAATTTAAAATGCAAATCACAAAATAATGCTGCAAACGTATGGTGAAATACGTAGCACACAATCCTGCAGTGGGGACATATATGTTTGTAACTATGGTCAGTGAAGGTGTTTTCACAGAATCACAGAATATGCTGAGCTGGAAGGGACCCACAAGGATCATCAAGTCCAATTTTACGATTTTCTATGGTTCTCTGAGGCTAAAATTCAGCCAGGGTGCCTCCATCCAGTGCAGGCAGACAGGAGTAATGAGACAGCCCCAGCCCCAGACATTCGGCACCCCGCTGGGGCCCAGGGCTGTGGGGAGCTGGAGATCAACCCTGGTGCAGGACGGTGAGTCAGGGGCTGACATGGGGTCTAGGGTGGGAAAGTCAGGGCTGGTGGTGCCACCAGGGCCCCGACATTTGTGTTAGTTCTCAGTTGGCCGTATTTGTAGCAGCAGTCACTTTTTTGCTTTCATTTTGCCAAGTTATTCAAGATTAAAGGGTTGATTTAATTTTTCAATTGCCTTCTCTCTGGAGAACATAAGTTCTCCATACAAAGTGATAATTTTAAGCAAAAACAAAACCAGAAGCTAATTCTGTCTGAGAAAAAAAAATACGTGAAGATTTGGGTAATTAAATTGGTAGTAGTTAGAATCATAGTTTAATTGCATGTGTAGCTGAAAATGTTTGGTCAGACCAGTTGAAATCAGGGAATTTATAATGTTGGGAGGCATTAAACTGTCCTTCCTAAATTTTGCTTCTTTATTCTTCTCTTGGAGATATATATACTCACATGAACAGATTAAAAGTATTTTTATGAAGAGAATACCAGAACATAAATTGCAAATTTACAGGTGCAAATTTCTGTAACTTTAAATGTACCTTTCATTCCTAAGTGCAGCATTTGGAGTTAAATTGTAAAGCAATATGGGAATCAAGCAACAACAAAATTATTCAGACTAGTAATCTGGGGTATGATTAAACATTTAGAAGCAAATAATATGCTTAAATTTAATATAAGTAATAAATATTTAAATAGAGGCAAAGAAATTACTTGTTTTGAGTTTATAAAGCTGGTGGTGCTTTGAACTGGGTATCATCCTTTTATAATTTAGCTTCCTGCTTAAACTCAGGCTCATTCCTAAAACATTACATTAGTTTTATGGATCTAATTGCTTTGAGGTCAGTGGAGCTATGACAGAGTAAAAAGTGGTTTAAAAATATTAAATATTTGCATCAATTTTATATTTCTTACATCTTGGTCTGCCTTCACAGTTAGTAGAAACCTGTAACAGTCATTGTAGCTGAGAACACATGAAACACATAGGTTTGAATGTGAGTTGAAAGAGGGAACTAATAAGCAATTTAGCTGCCATTTTATCAGCCTGCAGATGTCCTCAATCCTGAGATTTGGCTTCTCATTAAAGGCAATTGTCCGTGCTTTTGCATCATTTCCTTTTAACACTCTTATGTGTAATTATTGATTGATTTATTTAATATGCCTGTGGTTTGGTTTGTGTCTGTGGAAATTTCATGAAGGCTTGCACTGTTGAAGTAATATTTGGAAAGAGGGAAATGGAAAGTTTCAGTAATTGTTGAGACCATTGATTATAAGGAGTTCTGTACTACAGAGGGCACAAAAACTGATCCTCAAAGCATTCTGTACAAAATAGCAGAAATCTGTAAAGTGCAGATTATTTATGTCATTTGGCATGTGCTAGTTGCACATCAGAGACTTATAAATACATTTTTCTATAGATGTTTGGTGTGTACAGTTTGCCAGCGAACCGATCGGGTGCTGTGCTTAACTAATAATAATTTTCAAGTTGCCACATGTGTTTTCATATACATGAATATGCTGACGGATATATGGATGATTTCATGGGTCAGATGACAAATAGTTCTTAATGTTTTTAGCAGAATAGGTATTTGTTTTAATCTCTTTACTTTTTATTTATGAGAGGGTTATTTGTCCATTACCTTTGTCTCTAGTCACAGTGCAGGAATTTAACATAATCTAGGACTTTTTGAAAACTCACAGATATTTGGTAAAAGCAGATTACAGTGTTATACGATGTTTGCAAAGGTCCACTTACAAAACAGAAGAAATTAAAGTAGAAATAGGACACATCAGAAATACATCCAGGAATACAAAAAAAAAAAAAAAGAAAAGGAAGATTTTTTTTTCCTGAAATTATTGCTTCTGAAATATGAGTACCTGAAATTACCTCTTACAGACAGAAGACTGTTAAGACGTGTCAGTATGATTCAATATTGCATGCATTTGACATTTCTGAACTCATTGCTGGAAAGCATCACACCAACGGTAACATAGTTTTTAAGCTCTCTCTCCTTCTTTGCTAGCAACTTTAGGATCTGTTGTATAATCAGCTAAGCATCCAACTAAGGATCCAGTGAAAGTCTGAACTACGAAAAGATTGAAAACTAAATCAGACAAGTCTCTGAAAAACAGACTATACAAAATATTGTACTGGGAAGAGGATTCAGCAGTGGATGACTACTAACACTTAAACATGCATGTTTTTCATAGAATCATAGAATAGTTTGAGTTGGAGGGGACATTTAAAGGTCATCTAGTCCAGCTGCCCCACAATCTTCAACTAGATCAGGTTGCGAAGAGCTCTGTCCAACCCATCCTTGCGGGGATGGGGCACCTACCACCTCTCTGGGCAACCCATTCCAGTAATTCACTGCCCTCATAATCAAAACATAGAGTTTTATACATTAAATTCTAATTTGAAACACAGAGAAGATAACAGCTCTGAACTACAAGTTGGGCCTCAGCTCAATAAGTTAGTGAGACAGAGTTGATACATTCACGATTTGGATGAGCTGGAAGATGGAGATGTAAAGCCCAGTGAAAAGGACAGAAAAATGCTGTGCAGCAGTGATTCTGTTGTAGAAGTAGCAAGGACAACTTTAAGTGCGTTAGAACAAGAAACAGAATAAACACTGAGAGCCTAAGCCTGGAGAAAATAAGAAGAGAAAATTAAAGATGATACCTGGGTTGTGGTCCTAGAGGTTGAGGAGAATAAAAACTCATTAACAAAGAATCACTTAGAGCTAAAACTCACACATTCGAATATGTGAATATCCTTGTGTGCAAGAGGAGGGAAGAGGTGGGTGAAAAGAAGCCAATAAGAATATCATAGGTTTTATTGAATGAAACATTTATTGAAACAGTAATATTTAGTAAGAGACAAGTTGTTAATAGACAATTCTTACTATATGCTTAAACCTGGGCCACCTTAAACTTTGTCTACCTTTGTAAGGGTGTAGTGGTTTTGATTTTAGACCTTCCTTGGTAACCAGGTTGTAACCGAGGAAGTAGTCATCTTCCCAGTATTCCATACGATTTTTTTACGTAAACCAGGGTATAAATAAGAAGGGGGAGAAGCCTCTTGCTCTCTATCCTTTCCGGTGAATCCGGGAGCAGGTTCTCTGCTATCGGCTCTGCTCGTGTGAAGGAGTGAGGCCCAGTGAAGCCTTGTGGACCTTGAGAAGCGGAGAGTGCCAGTGGTCACTTGGTACAATTCTACTATCTTGAGGAGAGTAGTAAAATTTTCTCTTATTAGTTCTTTATTGGTTACTCCTGAATTTTGATTGTGTATATCTGTTTTGGGTTTTTTTTCCTCTCCCTTTTCCCTTCGGGCCAGGGGGAAGTATTCGGAGTCCCTTCTTCCGTATACATAGTATTCTAATTGTATATAAGCATAAATACATGTATATATTTTTGTACAACTTTAGTCTAGTCATTTCAGTATTTCAATAACTTTTCCCTTCTCCCTTTCCCTTGTGTTCATACAAAGGAGTGAGGGGAGGAAAGACTGCAAACTGTAAAGTTTGAACATTCGGCAGGAAAGTCAGATCTAAACCGTTACAACTTGCTGATGAAGTTGTGGAAATGGTGCATTCTCCACCTGTACCTCCTCTAAATGGAAATAAAACATTTACCAGCAAGAAGCTGATTGGAGTATCATTTAACTCTCTTCCCTAAGTAGAAAAAGTTATACTGGTACAAGACTTGTACTAGTATAATTGTGTCTATAGTATGTTTTTTCCCTTTTTAGTTATGTTGCTTTCAAGTGCAAAGGCTTTTCCTTCCGTATCCCTAAGACAGATATGCCAACAGAAGTTATGAGTGTAGGCCATGTCTCATTGGCTCTGAGTAAAGCCACAGTGCTGACGGAGATTTCCTGACAATTATGGCCAAATTCATTTGTATCCTTTTAATGGCAGTCATTAAGGCTGACAGGTAACTATTTGTAGTTGCATCAGCAGAAAAGCAGGTTGTTAAAGATCATAGTTCCCATGTTCTGCAGAGAACTATGATTTTAATTCCTTTCAAGTAATTTTCTCTGTTCAAGAGCAGATGCTTCAATTTATGGTAAAAAGAATAAAGCCCAGATTGCTTTCACAGTGCACTTTCATCGCTTGTCAGAAATGAGTCTGGTAGTGTACAAAAGTAGTGTACAGCAGCCTCAGATTTCATCACCAGGAAGGTAACCACAGTCTGAACAGGTCGGTAAAGTGCACAGCAGATAGCAAGACATATTCTTTCTTATTGGCTGGTACAGATGTGACTGAACATTAATCTCACTGCAAAGTTCTGGCAAATTACTCCCCTGCCTGTGTACTTGGTTTGTGTATTAACACCTGTGGATAACAACTACATATATGTGAAATGGTTTATATTTATGACAGGCAAAATTAAAGTGATCTCTGAGGCCTATGAAACCCTTCAGGGAATCAGGGAAAGCCTGTATTATGTTTAGAAATGAGTCCAAACCTGGTGTGTGAATCAGAATTCAGCTTTGGGCAGCTGCAGTGTTTTGATGTGAGATCCTCTTTTAACAGGCTTTCTGGCTTACACTAAGGGTTGGCAGAATGTGGCAGACAGTGCTGCCCTTTTCATCTTGCTTTTGTTTGTAGTCCTTTGGGAAAAGGGCTAAAATATTCAGAATATAACCTTTCTAAGTGTTCTTGGTAGCATGCTCAGAAATGTGGAAGGATTATTTGATAGAGGGCTTTCAGCATTCTGGTGCCTGCAGAACCATGGCTAATCTTTCTAATCTTCTTTATCTAAGGTAATCTGTATATTCTATCCTCCCTTCATATATGTGTCTTATACCGAAACTGCACTGACAGGAAGCTCTGTAATGCTTGTTTTTGTTTCTTTCCAACAGCTGGCTGTCCAGATTCCTTGATTAAAGAGCTTCATCACTTCAGAATTCTGGGAGAAGAACAGGTGAGTTATCATCTCAAAGGCAGCGTCTTAATGTCATGAAAGATAGATGCTAATGAGACAGTTTCATCTCTCTCCAGGGAGACAGAGTGTATCTCATGACCCACAATGACCTGAAATGTGGGGAAAAACCACACGGGAATTCTATGTGAGAGCTGGGGTTTTATTCTTTCTGTCCATCAGCCTTGACAGGTTATTAATTGGTACATCTGCTACCTGCCACAGTTTTTCAGCTTTTGACTACAGCAGTAAACAGATTCTCTAAAGCAGCAGATAGACAGACAATCTGACTAAGGGATTGGCACTTACAGCTACTCATGATATTATCCATCTCTTTTTGTGGTCTTTTTTCTCTTTTAAAAGAGTGCTTCTCATAATTATAGCTGTGCTTTGCACTCTGAAAACTATTTTTGTAGAGGGACCTGAGCATAAATGAAGTATGCTTTAAAACACAAGATGGTCAATTGTTATTTTTCAATAATGACATTCACATACAGAGACACTAAGAAATGGCCTTAAACTTTGAGACACAGGTTGAATTTTCAAATGCTCGATGCTTCTGAAATTCAAGTTGTCTTTGCCTCTGAAGTATCCCTTCTGAGGTACTAGTTATAAAGCCTGACTGCCTGATATAGAGCTGCAGGTGCTAGACACAGAGTGGCTGAAAGCCCAGCATTAGTGTGTTGTACATGAGAATATCTGTGTCTTTTAATGAACCAAGAGACTTGCACAAGGTTGTATGAGGGCTATGACAGAGGTAGGAGCAACTCCTGAGATGTCAATTCGGGGCAACACCCTGTTGCTTCTCCTTTCCCTTTTTTATTACAGTAAGGGCTGCTGTTGCATTCTCTAGGCTTCCAATCTTCCTCCACCAGCCCCCCACTTCAGTTTTTATAGAGGGTCACAAGCCAGGTTTCTCATGAACTCGGCTTTTCCTCTGTAAAAGGCAGCATGAAGGGCAGTGTGGGACGGTTTGTCTGAAAAGAATCGGGGGAAAAAAAGACAAAAAACAGACTAGGCCAAAGTTGATACTTGAAGCAGGAATCTGGTGTGACTGAAGACTTGGGAAGAGGAAATGAGAGAAGTTATGACCAGAATTGATGGGGCCAAGACACTAGTTAGAGCTACATGAAAAATGGAGGGCAGAGTGAGCTGAATCCTGGTTAGACTAAGAGATGGGGTTGGCACATGGAAGAATCTAGGAATAGAAACCAGAATGATAAGGATAAGGGTCTGACAAGGTGCTGTGACCAAAGACTGGAAGGGAATGACCAAATATGGAAACTTGGTTGGTAAATAAAGGAATATCTGCACTTAATGAGCTGCATGAGGAGATGAAGCTAAGCAGAGTAGGAGGAGTGGGACAAAAGGAGAAATTTGAAGGAAAAGTAAGGAACAGCTAAACCAAGAGACTGCAAGTATGAGAGAGAGGGCTGAACCAAACAGACTTGACAGCTCTACTGGCAAAGCTATGGAGTTGTAGACTTAGCCTGACTAATGACCACTGACAGAGCAACATATTTTAATTGATGGACTTTGCAAGTAGTGAACATTGCCATGACGCTTGAATTATTCAGTTAGCCCATACAAGTATAAAGAATATTGAAAAAAAAGAAAACACATATAAATGAAGAAAGAAAGGAATTTCAGGCAAAGTCCTTATTCACGTGACTATGCATTTATTTCTTATATTTATTTAGTTAGATATTTGCTTTTTAAAAATATCTGAAGTGTGTCTTTTTCTGTTATGATGCATACTAGATAGAAAAAAATTTATAATTAAACACTGTTTTATTCAGACTGCTAACAATTTCAGTATTATAAAACATCATATATTTTCTTCCATTCCAAGCAACAGCCAAAGAATAATAAGGTCATATTCCTGCTTCGTGTCCAGTCTTGATTTATTTTTAAAGTGCTTATGTGTTTAAGGCCAGATTATAAAAGCAGAATGTACTATTGTGATAATCTGTTCTGATCTCCTTTAGAATACACATTACATGACTTTCTTGGATTAATTCTTGTTTAAACTGGAGTATATTGCCTAGAAAAACATCCATTCTTTGTTTACAAATCACTTACAGACTTTAGATCCTATTATACCTCTCAGTAGTGAAAGACAAAAAATTCCCAGCTTCTTTTCTTCCACCAGTCTCCCACCACTAGCATGCTTCCTATGTTGGATATCTCCCATTCCTCAGTGTCCAAGTCCTTTGCATTTCGAATTCCCATTGTCTGTCACAAGGCAGTAGATGATCATCATAATAAAATGTTACCTCAGCCTATGAATGCAGCTCAGAATGAGCCACCATAGCCCTGGAACAGGACTAAAAAATATTGCTGAAACACAAAAGGGATTCTGTTTGTCAGTCAGACTGTCAGCTAAATATGTTTCAGACAGAAGGAAGGAATCTTTGGGTTTGAAGTGGAATTCCCACTGGAACTTGTGGGTTCCAGTTAAACCAGTGGCTGCCCAATAAGAAATATGATTCCTCTTCTAGGGATTTCTGTTCATTCACCTAAGAGGTATCTTAGTGCTTTTGGACATACATGGGCACAGCTCAGATTCAGCTCAGAAGCCATGACACTGCTTCCCAGACAGAAATCTCGCTCTGTGCCTTTGTGGCAATAGTGTGTTCCTAGAAAAATAACTTTATATATGACTGTGCTGAAAAGTAATTTGTTTGCTTAAACCCAGTTTGCCAACAGTTCAGATAGTCCTGCAGCATCAACTCCATGAACTCAATGATCCATGTTACATGTTCATTCCTTCGTCTTCTCAAATTGTTACAAGCTTTGTCACTGATGTTCTATGTTACTTTTCTTCCAAGTCACTGATAAAAATTTTAGATGACATAAGGCCAAGAATCAAAACCTTCAGGACCTTTTTGGAAACACATCTGCTTAATAATTATTGCCCATTTACAGTTATATTTTAGACGTGCCAGATAGCTAAGTTTTCATACCCTTAATATATGGCGTGTTAATTTTGCATCACGCTAGATATTTAATTGAAATGCCAGGCAGCAGCAAGATAAATGCCTTAGTCTTCATCAACTCTCTTACCTTTATCAACCAAATTTCAGTCAAATTAAAATCAATCAACAAATCGCTGGTGTCTACCTTTTGTTCATTGAGTATTTGTTTCCTATAAGTACTGACCACATATAATGTTTATTGATGTCATTACAAGAGAAAGGTTTTGAGTGGCTTTCAGGATCAAACCACTTAAAAATGTGTCTGCTTGTCTATCTGAAATATCTTTATATAAATGTAAGCATTGATGAAAAACTAATGCTGAGAAAAAAAGGCTTTATGTTTAACTAGAAGTGTGAAGAGTCGCTGATTAATATTTCCTAAAAGGAATTGTATTGTGGTAAAACACTTGTTCTAATAGTCAGACTCCTTGGTAGTCTCCTGGACATGTAAATTTTTCATGTCTTCTATTCCCTCAGGGCATGTATGTTACAGGGAAACTCATTCTAGCTGAAAAGTCCATCTTTTAAGGTTTAGTTGGTGGCAAAAAGATGGTTTTATAGGAGGACTTAATCATAGTCTGTGTGGTGAAATAGAAGAGTGCAGGCTTCCCTGGTACTTGATATGCATTATGGATACCTAACTTACCACATAAAACCAGCTTCCAGATAAATTAATATGCAAGGCAAACAGATTTAGCAACAGATTGCTACGCCACTTGATTCTTGACCCTTTGAGAAGGTGCCAGAGAGTCTGAGTGAGGAAAAGTCTCCAGAAGCAGCTTTAACTACTTTCTTTTGGACCCCCTTTTTACAGACTCTCCCAGTCCATAAAGGTGTGTGCAAGACAAAGACAGTCTGCTGGACATACAGTCCCAGGAAGGGTACAGCCTGAAGCTTTCTAATTGCCCATAGCTCTGCTGAGCTTTCCCTCGCAATATGATCTCACTGTTCATAATTCATCTTTTTCCCCATAGCATAATGAATGCAGCCCAACCTAGTGGCTAACTGCTTCATTTCATAAGTACTTGAGATACACTCAGTATTGGGATGAAAGATATATTAAGTCAGAAGCTATTGAGAAATAGCACAGTGTAAGGAAGTTAGTCTCCTGCAGTCGCCATTTGCCCTGTCAGGCTGACTGTCTCTGCAAGTAAATGTAAATGGTTCTACAAGCAGTGATAGTACAGACTGCTTACAAAAATATGCTAAAGATGCACTAAATATGGGCTCTGTCCAAATGCAGTGGAAGGCAGGTAATTCAACAAGCCAATGCCAGAGACAGCAGAGAGAACCCTTTAATTCAAATCTAAACACTACAATACATCAACGTAGCAAGATGACTTGCAGTGAACTGTTATGGAGTCTCCCTAATGACTCTCTGAGAAACTTCCCTCTTGTCCTCAAAGCGATAAAAAAAAAAATCTTGTTTAATTGTTTAAATGTAATATTGGGATTCATGAATAAAACAGCAGCTACATCTGAAAACTGGAAGGGAAAACCAAGGGAAAACTGCTGCTGTTACCTGAGTGCCCCCAACAGGTCACAGCACAGATGAAGCAGATGACATGCTAGTGGCAGGAAAAGAAGCTGCTAAGTAATGTATAGCTGCACTTCTCTGCTATATCATCTGCTCTGACAACTTTGCAGAATGTATTGGCCAGTTCCTTGATATTTTGACAGGGGAATGATCAATTTTAACAGATCTCTCCGATCAGCTGCTACTGCAACTCATATCACTGCTCGCTTTTTCTTTAGTAGTGTTGTGAGCATTTATATCCCTGGAATCTGAACAAGCCTAAATAAGGATTCTTCTTCACCCTCCCCAGACCATTCCCTTGCCAGCTAGGGAAAACTTATGCAAAGGAATATCCTGTTTTGGAATTCTGCAGATGCACATCTCCATGCTCTTCAGTGGTGGTGTTGGCTTATGCTAGTTTTTGCTGAGAGCTGTAACTTAAGGAGATACGAAAATTTAGTATTAAGAGCACACAGTGTGGACAGAGATCATTTAACGTTAATTGAGGTTTTGATGGATTTTGTATACAATATGTGTGTATGACAAGGTTGGTTATTTTTTATGCTTGCAATATTTGCTAGAGGAATTTTTTTTCAAGTGTGTGCTGCAGAATATTAATATAAAGTCAGTCTTAAAATAATTGATATATATTTAGCCATTCAGGCAAAAGTAATGTCATCTGACAATTCTAATTAATTAGCTGAGTTTAGTGCAGGAAACTGTCAAATATGATCAACAAAGTGCTTCTGAAGCATTTGTGGGTCAAGATTTTTTGATAACTACACTTGGAGAAAATATAAGCTACATCTCAATAATTCACATCAGTTAAAGAACAGAATAGATTTTCATTGAATAATTTCTCCAGTTCATAATCACTAAACCAGAGCTATTTTGTTAGTATTCTCAAATCTGTGTTTTCACAAGTATACTTCCTTACAGCTCTGCTGCTTCCCTCCCAGTCACCTGGCTTCAGCTACTACTCAGTGTGAGTGATACCTACTCAAATCTCTCAGTTTCTTTCACTTTGATTATCTGATTTCTCTCCATTTCACTTGGCTCACCTTTTGGATCTGTCATCACCATCCCATCACTCTCTCTCTAAAACTGAGCCACTGCTCTTGAGCCTCTTTACACTATGTAATGGGTTGACCCTGGCTAGATGCCAGGTACCCACTAAAGCCACCCTCTCACTCCCCTCTGCAACTGGACAGAGGAGAGAAAAAAAAACAACTAAGGATTCATGAGTTGAGATAAGAGCTGAGAGAGATCACTTACTGATCACCTTCATGGGCAAAACAGACTCAAAGTGAGGATATTACTTAAATTTATTACTAACAGCATCAGAGCAAAAGAGTGAGAAGTAAAACAATCTTACAAACACCTTCCTCCCACCCCTCCTTCCTTCCATGTTCTCCCTCCTCCCCCCCCGCAGTGCAGGGGACAGGGAAGGGGGGTTACAGTCAGTTGTTGTTTCTGCCAGTACTCAGGGAGAATAGTCCTTCCAATCAGTTCCAATCTGACCACTGGCCAGCAAAGGAGCCAAGCAACTCAGGAAAAATAAATTAAGGGTGCTCCATGGAGAGCCATGTCAGTCCATCAGTTTTTAATCCATATTTTAGGTAACACTTTTGTAAGTATTTTTACTAGTCCAAGGGGTACTAAGGATTTTGTACTGTAAGTTGCCTAATTACATTATGGAACTAATTCTTGGAGGTTTTGTATGGGTGTAATACATAAAAATAGAGTGCTTAGCCTACATTATGTACTAATAGCCTCCACAATCTAATTTTGAAACACACAGGTAGTTATTTGATTTATAGGAGCAGTAAAAACAATCTGACTCCAGAAAGTAGATTTTCTTTCCTCTGAGACTGTTACATGCAGTTAAAAGAAACAAGTAATTGAATTACGTTTCAGAGATTAGAAATTTTGGCTTTACAACTACTGTTAAATTTTTGCCCAAAGTTCTCTGCAAGGCTATTAATCAGCAGATGCTTTTAGGTGTGAAGAGAAAAAAGGTAAGTAAAGAAAATGATGCCCAAAGTGTAAAAGCAAAATTAAAGTAGCTCAAGGCATGTGTGCTGTGGCAGAGGAGTTGGGATAGATGATCTTTTAAGGTCTCTTCCAGCCCAAATCATTCTAGGAGTTCATGATGCTAAAGCATAATTTGAAAATTAAATGACACAGCAAGGAATACTTTTGTGTTCACAAAAGGTATTTTGCAGGAGTTTTGTGCATCCAGGTGCATTTCAGTTTTGTTTTAGTATCTGAATCTCAATGTAAGTGGAAAGACTGCAATCCAGTTAAACCTATTATTCCTGTGTCAGCCCAATAATTTCATTATATTATCCTTGATTTACAACATCAACTAATTGAATTTCCACTGGTTTAAAACCCAGTACTGTTCTAAGACTCAAGGGAAACCATACCAATCTGGAAAGTGGAGAACAATGAATAAATGCTTACCATTATCCACTCTCTGTGTCTGTGTCATACTATAATTTATAATCTAAAGGCCCTGACAAGTCTTCACGGGCAAAGACTGCAAAAAAGAACTTCATTATATGGTCGAAATACCATAAGTAGAGCTGGGAGTTTTTTCCACTCGAAATTTTATTTTCTGAAGAGTATAGACTTGGGCTGACTGTGACAATTCACAAATTGTGGGGAAGGTTCACAATGGGATGCAGTTTTCAGAGAAAAACCAGAATGTTTTACAACTACTTTGTTCATACACCTTTTGCTGTCTTACCACCAGTGATTTAGAATACATCATGTTTTTTAAGTTGTTTGGGTTTGGTTTTTTTCAAGTAAGTATTGTAAAATATGGTTATTTGGTGAATCCAGCAACTATTTGCCTACCTGTATTTCTGAGGACTTTATTACAGTAGCACATAAATGCCTGACATGCTTTGCTCAAAAGCTGCTTTCTAGCAGCAGCAGACAGCTGGTGATTTCTGTGTAATTTTATCCTGCTCATTACCATAGTATTTGATGTTCTCATGACTATTAATGGCTTTTGCCTCTTAACATTACAGTGAAATCAGCAAGTATCATTCTTCCTCTTTACAAATGGGGAACTGATGAGAAGCATAGATTAAGTGACTTACGTGAAAGCCACAGGAAGGCTGTGCTGCTGCCAGGAATGAAATCAGGTGCCGTGAATGCCAGTTCCATCAGGTTCCCCATATATTATACTTTGTGAGAGTTTTTTCCTAAAAATAGTTGGAGATATTTTTCTTCCTTGTAGTGTGCAAAACCATTTTGCACATGATGAGTGCATCTCTAAATGGGAGGCACATTGATAAAAATTGAGTAATAGATACTGTGAAATACTTTGAATGTACAAAAGAGTTAGATTAATCTTTTAATAACAGCTCTTTACATGTTAGATATCTAGTCTAAGTTAGTTTTCTCAGCTTCAACTATTGCACTTCTACAGAGTGATTCATCCTACCTACCTTAGACATCATATGTAAGTCAGGATAAATTCCCTTATTGATATCTTGCTACTTATTCATTTCAAGCCTATATGACTTGTTTAGATTAGATGTTTAATTTTTGAAGACCTAAAATTCTGTGAGGTGGTTCATAGTCCAAGCTGTTTAGATACATAGACCTTGGTTTTAAGAGTAGCTTATGCCAGGTGAGTTAGGATCAGAATTGTTGGAACTGAAGCAGCTATTGTGAGAGTCACCTAATTTCAGGTGTCATTATCTAGCAAGTTGTCTGATCTCTCGTTATTTTTAATGGAACAGGGCACTTCAGGGCTCAGTTCTTCTCATGCTGATGTAAAATCAAAAAGAGAAAAGATGAATCACATCCTCTCTCTCCTGTTAATTATAAAACTCTATGCAACCAGTGCAACTACAGCATCATCACTGCAGAAATCCAAACTAAATTAAATGAATCCTACTTTAGATCTCCAGTTAAGAGGCAAGTAAACCAGTGGTGTAATATCCTTAAATATCTTATCCAGACATGTCATCAGAAGTAGATCATGGGCTCCAAAGACATTTAAGGGCTATTGAAAAATAACTTTTTCAAGTGCATATTGATTATATCAGTTCAGTGTGATATGTATGGCTGTGATATATAGGAAAAAATGCCTCTAATAGCTATAATCTGACACTATATGCAAATAATCAATAATTTCTTAATAAGTGTTTTGGTCTTTTACAACTCTTTTATAATGCATCCTTAGTGTAAAGTGAGTCATTTTGTTTCAGACCACTGAATAAAGAATATAAATCCACATATGTTGTGTATAATTGTGTTATGGCAGCAAACATGTATATGTTCTGCTACTGTGTGTTTCAGTCCATTGCTGGGTTTTAATTGAGCAAGACACAAGGAAAAAAGAAATTGGAAAATTACGTCTTATGAGTGTATCTGGACTTTGAAGTTAGAAAACAGGCTGGTAACTAGGTGTCAAGATGTGCAAATACATTTAGTAGGATCTCTTCTGTCTTCACATTGGACCTTTTTGTTTGCTTTTATACAGTGAAAATCACTGGTGAGAGTGCCATCCTGATTTGGCATGAGCCCTACGCTGAACCAGTATAAAATGTCTAATCTGTTGGACACAATACGATAGCTTTGTCCATCTTGCCAGTAGGTAAACTGGGCATTTCCTTTCTGTATCTTTCTCTACCAAGACAAATCGATTCCCATTTCACCCAACTTCCACTTTTGTCTAAAAAAAAAAAAAATGGAGAGGAGATGGAAGGGATCTATCTTTCCATGGCCTTTCATCCTAAGTTAAGGGTTGAAAAGCATATCCTTTTTTTTAGCTGAGAATTTTTAATGGAAATGCTGGCAGAACCTCAGCTACAGTATCACTGGTGTTTGCCTTCATAATGCTGTTAACAATCCCACATCCAGCGCAAAGTCCCCTCTTAACCTTCAGGTCCAGTCTGTCTTCTGAAGAAAAATTAGGTCAGCAGAGAGTTTTGCAGCTGTGGTTACCTGTATTTCTGTTCAAGGCCATCAGAACGACTCAGAGCACTCAGCAGGTATTTAGTGCAAGGATCACAAACTGCTGGAAATTCAGAGCATCCAACATTAAATATTTATGCCATTTCTCTAGGGTCGAGTATAATAATAACATAGAAAAACACCAGTTGACTTCTTGAGCCCCCACATTCAAGGAGACTTTGCAGACATGTCTTGTACCTTTCTCAAAATATTATTATTTTCCAAATCCAAGATTCTTTATTCAGAATTTCTGGCTGTCATTTGTACACTGAGTGATATTTTGAAGTCTTTTTCTCCTTTTAGATTTTGTTTTTCTTTTGAGAGGAATTTTGTTTGGATTTTTTGTTAAATAACAAGGGTGGGTACTTTGGTAATTTGTTTTTCTGTGATGAAAGGGTTTGTGTCTATATAGTATAGTCTTTTAAGAACTCTGGTATTATTTTTAGAAAAACAGTGTAACAAGACATGTTATGGCAACATTTGGAGAAGAATCTTCTTGAATGTACCCATACAATATGTTTTACAGCCATCTTTGTAATTTAAAATTCTTCTTTGTGTGCTATGTGTAGAGATGTTGGTCCTAAAGCTTCCCTTTTCCATGTGGGATTTCTTTGGAGTAGAGTGTGGATCGGAGAAATAATTTTTTGTTAGCCCTCCAAAAAAAGGGAAAAAGCAGTTACAGGATAAAAGTTTATGAAACACTAAATACTGTTGTGAGTGCTCTAACATAAAGCTCTGATTTGTTCCTTTACCACACCATGAAGTCTTCTCTCAGAGAAAATTCATGCCTGCTCCCTTCCTCTTTGGCCTTTTGAATTTGCCTGTTTTCTTTGGGGCTGTTGGAACCAAATGCTTTCATTTCTTTCCCTCCACAACAGACCAGACTTACAGGCAAATCTGAAGCCTGGTTTGCAGTGGTTATATAGCCACTAGCATGGAACTACACCAACACAGAACCCTAGAGTGGATGTGATTTACATGGAAGCAGCATGGTTTGTACTTGCTCAGCTTATCTCTGGGTGAAAGCAGAGTAAATTAGACATGGGAAAGTTATTGCAGTGGCGTCAATCATTTTAGAACGGGCATTTTTTCCAGTGAGTGTTAAGCTGAGTATGTTACTTAATATTGTTGAGTGTCAGTGTCTCCATCGTTAAAATGAAGGCATTTCCATGGCCTTTAAGCTATTAGGATGTAAGTAGATAAAAAGTGAAAAAAATAAGGAAGTTTCCAGGGGAGACCCTGGAAAAAATATACAAACAATTGAAATAAATATATATCAGAGAATTATTTTTTTATAATCTTATTTTATTTAATCATCAGCTTAATAATCAGCTTACTTTTAAAATAAGGTTGACTAGGCAAATTTTTACAGCCCTTTCTTTAGCTCTAAAACATTACACTGTACTTCTAGCTTTAGATGCTGGAAGGTCTTTTTGCGTGTTCTTTTCATGCTGTATACAGCATTTATCAGTTATCTGTTGGACTATTTTTATGATGTTTACAATAATTTTTTATAGTAATATAAGAGTACTTGAGGTTACTTACAGAAACAGTCTGCTGTTTTCTTGGGTTTAATATCCCACGCAATTTTCTGGTGGTGAAAATGACAGCTGTGAGCCAGAGAACAATGTGTATGATGTGAGCTGGAATGGAGGGACACCCCATTTAACAACACTGTGAAGTTTTACACTTTTGACGAATAACCTAAACTTAGAATGTGAGACACTGAGAGAATTAACTCAGTGATGTGGACTAGCGTTAACCTCAAAGTTTTTGAGTTTTATTTTGTGTGCTGTTAGAAGTTTAACGCCAGTCCGTTGTGTTGCAGTACAACCGCTACCAGCGCTATGGGGCTGAGGAATGTGTGCTGCAGATGGGAGGAGTGCTGTGTCCAACGCCCAGCTGTGGGGCAGGTTTGCTTCCTGAACCAGGGCTGAGGAAGATTGTGTGTGAACCAGGCAACGGAATAGGCTGTGGGGTAAGAATGTATATTTTCCTTCTAGTAGTATGGGAAATAATTGACGCTGTACAATGCTAAGGTAAGGGGGGAAATGTGGTTGGTTTTTCTTCTTTTCCATCAGTGACTCTGAATTGCCCTTCATTCCAGAGTGGGATACTGTAGCTCAATAAACAATTTAAACATAGCACTATGGCTTAGGAATGAGGACTTCATCATGTAGAATATGTCCATTCCATAATTCTTTGCTTTATTTGGTTTAAGAAGTTGCTGAGTAGTTACAGTAAGAAATTGAACTGTGCAAATGAAAATCCAAATGCACTTTGACTTTCTTCTCCTAGCACTCAGCAAAACTGAGCAGGATCTTGAGCAACTATTCATTATCATATTAATATTTTCTTTATAGGAAAAAAAAGAGAGATAGAATAGCCAGTTTGTGACACTGAAGTGACATTGCTTGTGCGTGTTAAGATACGTGATGAAAAGAAATATAAAAATATTCTTTTTTACTCATAAAAGTTGCTTTTAAGCAAGAAGAATGCACAACTAATGGTGAATTTATGGAAATTAAAATCTGATGACTATTGCAAATGTTTTTGCTAAGAGATCAGATCATAGGGACCGGTGATTTTTTGGCAGTATAAATAGCAAGTACTTTACAAGAATCAAGCTCGGGGGGAAATAGATATACATAGAGACAAATCTATGTATAAAAGAACCTATTAAATGTTAGGTCAGAGTGACTAACTGATGGTTGTGCTATGTGACTCTTTCCATGGTTGGCATCATTGCTGAATTCCATGAAAATTATGAGAGAAGAGAAAATATCTATATTTATAAAATATTATGATGCTCTTTTTCTTGTCTTTCTTGTGGAAAATGCACTTTTTATTGCAGTTTTGAAATTGTTCAAACTGATACCATGGAAGAATAGTAGTTTGCTGAACTAGGAAGTCACAATAAGTTGTCTTCTTTGAGTAGGTTAGCATCTGTCGACCTTGGTAAAACTTCCTCTCTATCAGTGGTGCATGTAAAACAGAGTACTAACCAAATTCACTGAGCAGACATAGGGCTATAAACTGAAGCAGAATCTGGAAAAGTAATAAGAAACAAGAATGAATAAACAAAAAGAAATGCCTCTGGATTAAGTATTAGGAATTGGTTAAAAAAGATAAAATCACAAATAAGTTTTATTCTGCTCTCTGCCTTAAGTGATGAAAGTCATACTATGTTTTGCAGCTTCATTCATCATCATTCTGAAACTGCAAATGCCCTGTAAATAAAGTGTACATAGTGTAAAGGATTGATATATTGCCTAGTTTAGCAAACTGCTCTGTTTCCTTTTACAGACTCTGTGCTGTGCTTGCTAGTGATCAGATCTGCAGCCTTGAGTTTAACCTCACCCTTTGTTTTGAATTATGTGACATCTTGAACATTATGGGGTACAGTTCACTGAGGCTGAAATGAGAAGCAGGAAGTTGGTCTGTAAGCCAAATTTTGTTAAGATTAAGGACGTTCCTCAGAATCTATAATGGAACAGGGTGAAAATATGTGCCTTTGAATCTTTCTTTGTACCTTGACAAATGATAACCTCAAGGAAGTTTTGTCACAGAAGACTTGTTGTGGTGTGGGTCCTAGCACTGAAGTAAGCTGCTGGTGATAAAGCTGGCTGAAGGTAAAGATCCGCCTGCAAGGACACCAAGATGGTTAGGAAAGCTATTTATTTTTACTCCATTTTATGTAGTCACTTTGAGTGTTTTCTATTATTAAACTATGATGTTGTTTTTCCCAGACAAAACCTGGCCTTTTTTAGTTTGAAGGCCTTCCACTAATTTTTATGGAATCCAGAAACATCCATTTCTGAGCTCAGCATCCCCTCGTGAGTTTACGGAATGATTTACAAGCTCAAAAGCACAAGATGATGAATATCTCTATTGTCCATCCAAATAAAGGTTGCAAAAGATGTCTTGCAATACTCACCTGTACAGCCTTAAGTTAGAGATACAGTCCTTGTTGAAGCCAGTAAACAAAGAAATAAGGAAGATAATATGAACCTGGAAATTCTCTATGAATATCTGTGTCATTCTCTAAGCTGTGTTTTGGTTATATAGAGGATCTTTTGTGGTATTTGAATCTCTGTGTAAAGTTCATGTTACTAACAACAGAAGTTACATCTAACATCAGCAGTCTGTTATTCACCCAAAAGCCCTTGTAGAGAAATATTTGCTTACTGAACAGAACAAATTGATTCTTCAGGTCTGAACTGGCATATAAGGGTAGCTAACAACTGTCAAGTAGATGAGGATTTTGATTAGCTGGTGAGATGATTCAAGGGAGGGAAGAAGGACAGGTTTTCAAGAGCAAGTTGAAACAGTAAATGAAAAGGGTTTTCAGCAGCCATTTTAGAAAAGGAGAGGCTGAAGAAACCAAACAGAGAATAAGCTGGCCACCAGGGACTGAAGAAAGATAAATAAATATTGCGTTAGTCAGGGAGATAACTGTGGGAGGCAGTTATCTACCTATCATAAGGACTATGCCCAAATCCCCATATGTCGCCTCTGCTGTCAGGCACTGCTATCTATTCAGGCTTTCAGGCAAAAAATAGAACAAGAAGAGAGATATAATTTGACTGAAAAATAGCATGCAGATATCCTTTCAATGATTATGAATAGTCCTCACTTATAGCCATGTTGTGGTACCACTGACTGACCTCACTCTTATCTAGTCTTTCATATTTTTTATCATTAGCCATAAACATATTAATTGATTTACTAAGATGTTACCATTATACACAGTTCTACCTTCATTACTATGCATCAGACCTATGTTACTAACTTCTATTGCTCAGCTATAAAATTTGGACATATTTAATACTAGAAAACAGCAACAAAACATAGAAGACAGTGCATATTGTACCAGCTGGACTGGGTACAGGAAAGGCTGTGGTAAACAAGACATACAAAAGCTCTATGAATAAAACATTTTTGTCTTGTTTTATATTATACTAGCATATTATTTACTACATATTAAAGAACTTTGGAGTTAAAACCAAATTAGAATAGATCTTCAAAAGGGACTATACTACTTGGTTATTAAGAAGTCTGCCTGGGATTCTTTACATACAGCTCAGATGCCTTGCAAAACATTCCCTAGCAGTATCTTTCAGTGGGGTTATAACTGATTGATGTGAAACTGCATCCCACCTTTTGCTCCGCAACAGTATAAATTTTTTGCAGCATGCAATATCAGTTGACCCATCTCTTGGAATGGGGTGAGATGGGAGATTATGGATAGTGGAGACAGAGCCTATGTTGGTCTTCTCACTTTGAGCTTATTCATTCCTAGCATGAGCAAGAAGAAGAATGTACTTTCAGAGCTTGTCTGTTTTTTGATAATCCTTTGCTAAGGGACCTGACTCCTGAGAGCATGCTAAGCTGTACTAAGGTCTGGGCAGCAATTTAAATGGTCTTAGGAATAAGCTGTCATAATTGATGTTTTTGTCATTCTTCAATCAGATCCCCTAATCTGAAGCTCCAGTCTGTGAGTACTCAGACTCAGTGTATTAAAAGTAAATTTTATAGCCTTGCAAAGGGAGCACAAAATCTGGGGTTATTTCATCTCCTTTACACTGTATTTACTGTTCTGTAAGCATAGTGCACTGAAGAACATCAAGATTTCACTAAAGATGTGTTCCCTTCTAAGACAGGTGAAATTTTAAGGCTGCAGACTGCAAGAGGTCCCTGAAAAATGAATAGATATAAATACCACATCTTCCTTATAAATAGAATTCCTAGGCTGTTTTATTACATAAAACAAAATCCCTAAGGCAATTTCACTCTACCCAGCAATTTTTTCTCATTGATTTCTCCTTGCACTCTTCTTCCATGGCTAAGGAAGCACATGTCAAAAGCAATTGCAGAATATTTGTAGGATTAATAATTGTCTGCCTTTTCAGAAAGCATAATAGAATAGAGGACACTCTAAAATAGTTACATGAGCAGTGCAATACATATTCCTGTTGTTTGCAAAGTTCTTTTTTGTGATTCATCCTCTCCTGTTCGTGCACTTCCTACCATGCACGTTTCATCTTCAGTAATGCCTTTGTTAAACCCAGTAATATGCATGTAGGCCAATCCTGAACAATTAGGGAAAACCTTTTGTTTTGAGGAGACAAATCTGAATTATAAAACTTCCAAGCAACAAGTTCCTAACCACTTAATTCTGATAAATGCAAATGACGATTTTTCAGTTGTGTTCATCCTTCTAAACTTCTGTAGCAGGGTTGTTTAATTTAGGATTTTACATCTCAGTTGGAGTGCTATGTGAATGCCCCTATACTCCCCCTGGAATCTGAACTAGCTTGCAAATACTGTTTCAAAACTGTTTCATGTATGTGAAAGTGCATTAGAGTTTGTACGAGTACCCTACACTAGAAGTAAAAAGCAGTTTCCACATCCGGTAGTTATGTCTTTTATTGTGAAGTTCATTTTTAATGCAATGCATTGTAATCATCAGCAGGGACTTTCTTTCTGCAATTTCTATCCCTCAAGTCTGTTTTTATTATGTTATTCCATATATATTGCCTTATCAAAATGTTTGAAAGTCTAAATAACCTCAAAGATTTTATTTTCAAACAAAGATGTAGGTATATATGTTTGGTTCAAGACATGTACTTTTTTTTTCATTAGTAGTACCTATATAAAGAGAAAAGAGGCAACATTTAAAATACTTTGAGATACAAAGATAGTAAAGATGACTAGTGGTAATTCAAGACAACCTTTGAAGATACTTGCACTGAAAAAAGCCTTTTAAATTTTATAATCAGATTAATAAATCATCATGGATGAAGAAGGGCTGTGTGTACAATGATCTGAATTTTTCTCCTAGTTTTAAGATGGGAATGAAAGTTGAAGCAGAGGCAGAAATAAGAGGCTCCAAGGTTTTGAAAAACAGAGGAATAATACAGAAAAGAGGAGACCTTGAGACCTTTGTGTCATTTGCAAAGCACTAAAATGGAAATAGGAGATTGCTGCTATCTAGTACCCGTAGCAAAATTGAAGGGTTACTCTTTGTTATTACATTTCAGGTATCTGTCCTTGTTCCGTATGTCATTAAATTTTTGCTTTTAAGAGAATTCACCAGAAAGGTATCACTATGGATAAGGTAATAGCTGAAGATATTGCTGCAATTAAGAAATCAACTCACAGCAGGAGTGTTTCATAACATTGTATAGGAAGTTCTTTTCAAGGGGAATGAAAATGAGACAGACATTTTCTATTATGGCTAAATGCTGAGCTGCTAGCATTGCGCCACAAGCTCTAAGCAGTAATCATGTATTGCTTTCTTCTATTGAGTGGGCACTCTAGCCTTTAGAAAGTGGAATTCCATCTTGTTGACACATTATGCTTCAGTAGCTAAGCAAGTTGTTTCATTGCTAAAATACGACAGACTTTCTCAGGCTGACCAAAATTGTATTTTGGATTTGTAGGGTTTTTTGTGGTACTGTTTTACATGGGTTAAAATAAACTGTAAAAGCGTGAGGCTTTTTAAGATGCAGCGGAATGTTGATGTTTTAATAAAGTGTTTACCCCAGAATTCCAGTGTACAATTAACAAGTTATGTATTGCAGTCAAGGTGCATTATTTCGATGGCCCATACCTTGCAGTGCTGCAATTCATTGATCTGGTGACTGATACGAAACTCAACTGTCAGCAGGGAGAGGATAAAGCAATCCAGAGAATGTTTCCATTTTTAATAATATGGATCACATTAGTTCATAGGACTAGCAAAAGCAAAATAAATACTTTTTATACAGAGGATGAATCAATTACTTGCACTTGGTTCAATAGTAGAAGAATAACTGCTTTTTCCTTTACATCCCAAATCATGGAGAACTAGCTAGAAAAATACTGTTAGAAAACATGTGATTCTCTTCCACTCTAATTGAACTAAAACTGAAACTTCATTAGTTTTGTCTTGCTAGGTGTCTAGAATATTATGGGATGACTCACATCCTGTGATCAGATTCTGTATCCCTCGACTTATGCAGGGTATAGCTTTAACCTGACTTCACTATCATGCAGGCGTGTGGAAAATGGCTGTTGTACATACACATTACAAATTGAATGTGCAGTGTCTTCCGTGTTTGGGCTTGATTTATTATTCTATGGCCTACCTAGTAGTTCACCATTTAAAATCTGTTGTATGTGTTCTGAGACAGGAGCAAGGAAGTAGAGAGAAGTAGTAGTTTGTTACCCGATAAAGGGAGGGAGGGTGCTGGTCTCTGTAATCTAGCATGAGAACACAGATAGAAGAATAATGTTGTATTTGAGTCAGAGAAATTGTATTAGAGAGAACTAGGATAAAATCAAATTCTTGCTTGTAAAGGTAAGTCAAAACTGGACACATGGACCTAGGAACTAGAGAGGATAAAACTAGTCTCTGTGGTTGTAAACCAGCTCAGATTGGGATTTTTAAACAAATGTTTTGCAGTATATAAATGGCTCTAGTTTTACCAGTTTGTCTGAAATAGGAATGAGCTCAAATTGCAAGCATTTTGAATGAATTAATCAAATTAATTAAATTAATTGAGGACTGAGATAAAATAGTGGGCGGGTTTAAAGTCATATCAGTAGTTGATTTTAGGAGTATGACTAAGTCTCAGTCCTTGTAAACTGCGAAATCAGTCACCTTGAAGGGTGCTAGGGATTTTCATTTTCGAGATACCAAACGCTTGACTTTGGCACTCATTCAGTATGGAGATTGCAGAGCCAAAGGTTCCTGGGCTTCAAATTTCTTTACCTGTGGAAAAAGAACAGTAGATGCAAAGCAAAAATATGCATAATTTAAAATATCCACAGCTTACTGCATATCGATTTTAGCAATGTAGAAAAACAGTTCCATAAAAAATGTACCTTCTTTGAAGAGGTTCCTGTTCGTAAGTCGCCATTGAGTATATCATACTCTGATGCTTATGTCAGGATTCAGTTGATCACCAAATCTGAAGAAAAGTCAAAATTTTCCCTCAGGGCTTATTGCTAGGGACTTGATATTCTATGCCAGAGTTGGTGGATGAGCTACACAGCATCTCCAGGAATTTGGGGGGCATTTCTCACCTAGAAATTCCTTGTTATTGTAAGAGCCTCAGGCTTTGATGACATCTTTGTCTATTTTAGTCTGTGCCTGTGGCACACTACAGTTTAGTCTCTTGACGACTGAAGTGCTCTTGTCTAATTAAAATAATTGTTCTCCATGTAGCAGTATCTGGGTGATATTTAATGGCTTATGATGCTCAGGAGATTATATTAGATGAACTCATGATTCTATCAAGTCTTTAATGTAATAGAAGTCTATGTCTGGAGAGGACTTGCACTGCTCTTTTCTTACTGCTCCTCTTCTCTTCAACAAAGTACCTAGAAATATGTCTGACGGTCAGGGGACAATGTGTATCATGTGACCCATCGGGAAAGACATGGGGTACAATAGTCAGAGAGAAGGAAAAATAAACTGTTTATAGGAATCACCAGTTAATATCTACATGTCTGGAAAACATTGCTCTGTCTTCTGAATTCATATCTCACTTACATACAGGGTAAGATTATTCTCCCTGTTAACAGAAATAAACACTTTTCACGTGATGGAAAAGTGTGGCCATTTTAAATCAACCTGCATTTCCTTCAGCTAATAGATTAAAAAATCTTGGTTATAGCAGCCTGTCCTGGACCACAAGAGGTGCCTGAGCTTTCTTGCTTATACCCTTCATGTACTGATGGCAGTTTTATAATCAGTAAGATGAATACAAATGAATTTGTAAATGAGCAGAACTAGGTGTTAGTGGAAGATTTGGTATGAATAAACAGATCTATCACTGAGTCACTGGAGTGGGAACAATAATGCAATCAGAACAGGATGTGCTGCTTGAGAATGGCAGCCACTGAGGGCAGGATTCTAATTGCCTAAGAGGCTTATTTGAGCAATCTAAAAACTTTCTCTATTTGAGCAAGAAACTAAAACATCGGTTGAATGCAGGGAATCTCTTATAAATGAAAAGTAAATGTGAATCAAAGTAAGCTTATTTATTGCCTTTCATATGATGTTTCATATGAAGGCCTCCTGAGGCACTTTGGATTGTATTATTACATTACTGCAAAATGCAAAAGGTGCTTAATCAATGAGAAATGATGGAGTAAAAAGATAGGACCAGAAGAATAAGACTTTAGATTAGAATGAATCCATTGACTGACATTTGTAGGTTAGCCAGGAAAAAAAAATCTAAGTTCTGAATGCTAAAGAAAAGTTATCCTCATTATGTCTGGTATAATTCTAGCCTGTAACCCAAGTCACAAGACTCATAAAGTGAGCAGCTCACATAGATCCCAGAAAATGCATTTCCTTCTACAGTTTTTGTGGCACATTTAGTCTTCGTGTTGTTCGATGTCAGAGCAAAAACATGTAATAGAGATTTGCGGTTTAAGTCTATTCTGTCTAAGTACAAATATAAAAAACAGTAATTTGTGTCAGTTTGGAACTTACAAGTAATGACATATGTTTTTACTAAAAGGAGTACCTCCAATTAAAAATGTTTGCAAGTTTTTATGTTTCTTCATTAGGTGATCAAAGAAATGGTTAAAGAGTGCGTATCTCACCTATACCTTGACTGTCTGAAATACATAAAATCTCTGTTGTTCAACCATGCTCTTGGTTCATTCTTTCAAGACTACACCTTTTTTCATGTGGAGGGCATAAAATGATTACTTTTTGAGACTATGAAAGTCTTTGTGATGAAAAAAGGAATGGCACAAAATGTAGAGTACAAGCATACACTAGGGAGGGACCATAGAAAAGCTTGGGGTAGTGTGCATTGACAGTTACCTGAGGAATATCTTTTCTGTGGAGACAAACAAGATATTGTCTAAAGCTTCCCAGTGCTCCTCTTGGGTTTACAGCTACACAGAATTTCTTATTGAGCCTTTAAGAAAAAGCTCTTTCAGACACATGACAATTACAATTACAATAGTATGCCTGTGGAATAAAGCTTGTCTTTTCACCAGTACAAGAGAAGTGTTCATTTGTCATTGCACGTTGCATTACTTCTATGTTCTATAGAGAACCCAGATTGACTGGATAATCTATAATGCATCTGTTTGGGCTACACTCCTTGAAGAGTGGGAGGAAATTGGCATTAAAAATATTCAAAGTATAGCTAAATATAGTTCTTGTACAAAAAATGAACAGCTTTTTAAAATAATATTAAGTAGAACAGAGTTATTCTGGATTCAACTTTCCTCATCACTAGTATTTCAGTAAGTTATTTAATAATGATATCACATGCAGAACTTTATTATTTCAAAACCATTTCAAAGAGATAGCAAAGTCACCATTCCACAATCAAAGCTGATTTTGAAGTGCTGAAACAAAGCTGATTTTCAATTATCAGAGTAAAAAAAAAAAAAAAGGCATCTGAAAACTGTCTTGATTGCTGCAAGACTGCTGTCTTTTCATGTTGGATAACTCAAAACAAATAGATGATGCTTATGAAGCTTCAAACAAAAATCCACTTCTAACAAAGCTTAAGCAGAAAAAACACTCAACCTGAAAGAGAATATCTGGGAAAAGTTATAAGCTTACGAAAGTGAGTTTAGAATACAAGTTGCATCTCAACCTTAAAAATGATATTAAGGTCACTAAGCTGTAATAAAGGGAGTAAAGAAAATGTTGCAGAGTCAAGGGTGAACTATGAAAATAAAATAAAATGAAAATATAATGACCAAATTAAAGACATCCCTTACACAGTAATAATACTCTGAATGAAAAGCAAGGACATAGATTTGGAGAACTGTGAATAACTGTAATTTAGTGGGAAATAATAGAAAACCAGAATGCAGTGTGTGCTCATAAACCATCATGAGAGAGAAGAAAAGGAAAACTTCCAATAAGGATAATATATCTGTGAATAGAGGCCTTGACTAGGGGCACAAAATCGTGGGTGGATAATCAAGTCTCAGTTAACTCCAATTTATCCCTTTATTTCTCAAAAATTAAATAATTCACGCCATTCAATTTTGGAGGTTTTTTTTCCAAAAGCTCTCATGTTAAATTGGCCGACAATCACTATCATGATAGCAAATTTATTCCACTGATGCTTAAAAGACATAAGTGAAGAGATAAAGAGTGAGATTTAAAGGTAGTGGTAGCTCACTTGTTCCACTAAATGAGCAGTAAAATAGGCTGCTAAAACTGGATGTTGTTTCCATTAAGAAATATCAAATAGCATTAGTATGTTTTGTACTTATCTATGTCATTTTTATGTCAGTGAAAATGCACACATATGTAAAATCAACTAATAACATTGATAAGTCTCTTATTTACACGTGAAATAGTTATATTTTAAAAGATTGACTTTCAGACCACCAATCTAAAGACAGTATTTAATATTAAATATAGTCTGCAAATAAAAAATAGGCATGGGGCATGTTTCACAACATTATCATATATAAAGAAAGCTTGACAAGACTTTGTTTTCTGCTTACTTTTCCTTTCAAACTGAAATTAATGTAAACTGTATTCCGTTATTTTTTGTGGGGAATTTCTTGTATGTTTCTTAAATGTGCTTTTTCAAATTCCTTAATTTTTTTGGTAAGGATGCTTATGTTAAAATCTTATTGAGCAGCATCAAATTCTGGGAAAAAAAAAATTAGTTGAATATATCTGTTGGTGGCATAGTCTTTCAGTGACATTTGACATAAATCAGAAAGCTGAAATCTTAAAAACCTCCAGGAGATCAAAAATAAAATCCACAAGTTCCCACTAGAAATGGAGGAGTAAACAGGATAATGAGGTCAACAAGCCTTACGGTGAGGTCTGAGAAAACCTAGCGTGCACTTATTGATTTTCAAAACTCTCTACGAAGCACCGATATGTTCACTCCCTCTCTTGATTTGAAGAGTGAGAAACTGCTCCTGTGTTTTGTGGTAACAGCGTGGAAGGAGACAAAAGGAACATTAACTTGCTTCCTGTGCTGAGAGCTGTGACTTTATGTGAAGTGGTATCACACCTCTGGTTGCTTGCTTGTTTGATCCCTAGTAAGATGGAGCTGGAGAATAACAGCTAATATGTGAGAAGGTGAGGGGAAGCGGGGTGTTCTCCAGAGATGCCTAGCTGAGTCTGAAAATGCATATTCTATAGAAAAACCTATATTTTCTTAAATCCTTTGATGGGTACCTCTGACATAAAGGAATAAAACTGTAGATGAGATAATATGTGCCTTGTCTGTGCGTATTCAGGATTATGGGAAACTACCTGCCACATCTTCGTATAAATGAATACAGAATTGGAATGCTTATAGCAACCTGATCTAATGGGTGACATCCCTGCCCATGACAGGAGGATTGGAACTAGGTGATCTTTAACATCCCTCCCAACTCTAAACATTCTGTGATATCATTAAATGTTTCTAGAAGTTCCAGTGCATAGGTGTGAAAGGAGCAGGGGGGGGCAGCTACAAGTGTGTACAGAGTGAGTGGCTTTACAAAGATTTATAAGCATCAAATGTATAAAGAACAGCCTGGCCACATGACCATGATATTTTACATGAATTCCTGGTCATTGGAAAATTTTTACTTCAATGTATATTGATTAGATACCAAATTTTGTGTTTTCAAGTATCTACAGTCATCGTATTTTAAAATCCTTTACATTGACAGGAAGCTTTTTCTAGGCATGAAGTAGTTACCTAAAGTTATTCAGGAAAATGTTTTAGATTTGGATGTGGAAAAAAATGCAGCTGCCAAACAGTAGCATTGCTCTGAGCTAGAAACTCACCATATCCTCCTATGAGAGGAGTGACAACAACTGGTAATTGGTAAGTTAAATAAATCAAAGAAGAAATAAATGTAGTAATAAATGTACAATACAGTAATAGCTTTTATATGCTGCTGTGGTTCTCACCAGTGGTGTTTTCATAAAATGCATCACAAGTTTTCAAGTGTTCAGGGAAACACATTAATGTTTTTGAATTGTTTTTATTATAAGCCATGCAAATAGTGTTTGTCCCAGGGGGGTGTGACATTAATTATTAGCAAAAGATCTCTTACATGATTTCAGTCAACAAAAATGAACAATCTTTATTTTCAGAGTGTGACATATAACTATTCAAAACTGCATTAAAAAAACGTTTAACCCATGCAGAGCATTCCTGCTGAAGAGATGACACATGGCAGAAATAAATTGCCCTAATAACACTTGCAAATGTTTTTTGATCGCAAAAATATTATCAGTGTAATTCAAATGTGTTCTCCTTTTTTATGTGGCAATAAAAACCAGTATTTAAATTCTTTCATATGAATGACCAGTGATCAACTCCTGAAATAAAACTTTGAGTCTTTTAAAGTAGATTTTTTTTTTAGAATAAGTCCCCCAGATGAAAGCAAACAAAAAATCAATCCAACAAAACACACTTCTGCAAGTGAAGTTAGAGGAAAACAGTGACTTCTGCAAAGTAGGAGTAATCACTCTTGGGTAACTGATAAGAAATCAGTTCTAAATAGAAAAAGGAAAATGATAATTCAGTAAAGAAATCATAAGGTCACGGTGGTAAATTATCTCAGTGTAAAGGAGGACTCAGGAAGGGTAAGGAAAGACAATCTTGCTTGAATGACCTTTTTTAATGACCTGAAAATTAAGAAATAAGCAAATCATGATTTAAGCAGGTTGTATCATTTTGAACATCTAGAAAAACAGAAAACACACAGGGACAGTCAGAAAGTGCACAGTGTGAAATAAAATATTTTTAATATAAAGTCTACCAAATGCTATTGAGAAAGCTTTCCATAAATACGTAGGAGAAACAGTAGCATGAAAGATCAACAAAGCTGTTGGTTGGCTTCTCATGGAGAGGAATATGTATCGTTAAACTGCTCCAAGAAGGCAAAAGTGTTTACTTTTCTCTTTAAATCTAAATTTAAAAGGTCAAACATGCTTAGATGGTTAGCAGATCTAAAACCAGTGAAACAGAATCAAAAAAATACCAGCTATAGAGGGAAAGGACAGCATAATGATGTTTTCAAATCAACTTGGCCTGATGAAATTTTTCCATGGACAACATTTCCTTGGAATGGCTGAAGAAAATCCAGAATACTGATTGTCACTTCTAAGGATATGGCTAGGGAAGATCTTGCAAAAAGCAAAAGCATGAAGTCAGTGTCTAAAAATAGGAAAAAAAACCCCCCATCTGAGACTTACAGACCAGTGGGTTTAACTTGAATTCCTGAGGGGAAATTGTAGCAAATAATTGCACTACTAGTATTAAGCTGGAGGACCAAAAGGAAAAGTCTCAGGAAGCATGGAGTTAGAGTTTATCACATCAGTCTAACTTCGTTATGCCAGAGTAACAGGACTTGTGGGTAGAAGAGAAGTAGATGATGTTTTCTATATTGAATCCATCAAAGCTTCTCACATTGTTTCATATAAAATTCACGTAACTGAACTAGGAAATACAAGACTAGATGATAATTTCATTCGTTGGAAAGCTGTGTATAGACTATTTATAGCATTTCATAGTCAAAGTGGAGGGTTGTTTCAAATGTGTCCTGAGGTTGTTAACTTTTAATATTTTCTCTGATGCCTTGGTGAATGATTATAGTGTAAGGCTATTAAATTTATATAGGATGTGTAGTGGGGGGACAGAAAACAATTTGGAACTTGATAACAATTCAATAATAAATGTGAAGTTTCTATATGTAGACAAGTGGAAGTAGCTGTATGCTAAGAGGAAAAAATTGCTTAGAAAGGCAGCAAAATGGCAAAAGATGATCTGGGAACAAAATGTGTAGTAATGTAAAAAAGGCAAATGCTGGAGTGAGGTATATAAACCACAGTAATTATTTGTCCAAATCCAAAATACCAGATTAAATGCACAGAGAAGGGAACACAAACAATGGCCCTGTTTTCTTTTCTGATGTTATTACTCAGTGAAAGACAGAACATGTCCATTTAAATATGCTTCCTATGCAAGAAAACGGTCTTTTTTTATAGCCTCTTCCCATTCCACTTGGTTTGGAAGATAAATTGGTGACATGTGCCATCAACAACCTTCTCCATAGCTGCTTGACTCCACTCATTCCAGTCTGTAGTAGACTCTGCCCATTCCAATCCTTAGTAGACTCTGCTCTAGAAATACTGAGTCCCAAATAAAAGCCAGGTGAAACAGATAAAATCTAATAAGTGCAATATTGCAGAATGCTTATATACCGTCAGTGACTGACATACATAAACCTTGGGAGAGTTCATACCCATGGAGTCTTTTTAAATGCTGCTTTACAGAAAGCCAGTACTAGCTTAGAGTGACATTTGTTCTTTCACCTCTCTCATGAGTTCTCACTGCCAGGATTTGATTAGATAATATTTTTTCCTTCAAATAGCCACCTGCTTATGAAATAACACTGCTGATACTTGATGATAGCACAGAATAAACTAGCCACCATGTCATAAAATCACTGTGGACATTTTATGAGGAAAGAAACATTTAACTTAACCTTTAAAAAAGAAATCTGTATAGTTCATACACTGCACAATTTCAGAGCTCCCAAAGGTTTGATCCATTTCCCAGCTCTTTGGACAGTCTGGAAATGACATAGGAAAGTCCACACTGTAAGTGGTCCCATTCAGCAATTGATTTGGTTGAAAATGTTCACGGAAGCTGTAATTTGAAGCATGACATTGTATAAAAGGAAGGAAACTGTCCATCTGCCTGTTCTTTTCTCTTAGCAAAGGTTGTTCACATTTTATGCCCCATAAATCTTGCCATTTTTTTATTGTATTTCCCCTTGAATTCATATTAAAGTACAGAAACAGGTCACCGTCACTGAGCGCCAGAAACCTTTTTATGCAGGCTCATTCTTCGGTGCTGTTTTCTCCTCTGTCCCTTGGACCAACTTATTCCTTGTAGGAGTCTTTCTCAGACTGAAAGATGTCTAGCTGTGCTCTGGTGTGTGTGTGGGGGTGTCAGTGCATGTGAGTTTTCCATGCCTTTTTATCCTACTTCAATTCTATAATTTGTCTTGTAGTTTCACTCTTTTGCCTCTTCCTTACCTAATTCTACACAAACCAGATTCAAAGTAAAGCCTTCAGAGCTGTTATCAACTATGTGAAGAAGCATTTCAGCCTATCTTTCTCAGGTATGTTCAACTAATTCTGCTTCAAAATGGAAAAATACCCTCAATTTTTTTTGGCAAAATTTCATATTTATCTTAGATCTTTTGGGCACAGTTAGATTGACTTAATTGTCTCCATATTGTATTTGTAGTATATTTGTATTTGTAGTATATTGGTTCTTCACCACCTAGCTTTTCATGTAGCATTTCTATTTCTTGTGTGTAGGGAGTTTCCCTTTGCCCTAGTGTTGCTTTTAGCATTGGCTACTTCTGTTTTCAGTCTGCTTTAATTGTTTGATATTCATAGTAGTTCCAAGTTCTTAGGACCTCCTGGCATGTTATGCAGTTTTGACTCAGTTGAGCAGCATCTTTTCTAGAGAATGATTAACTGTTCAAGTACGTTCATATATGGCCTTTTTTTAGATCTGATCTCTCACCACTAGTCTTGGGAACCTTTCTTCCTTTGTACTCTTTTAAATTTGAAAACATCATATAGTGAAGAAAAATGAGAACAGACAGTGAAAAACTAAAGAGTCATCTTTCTAGCTCACCTTTTGATTTAAAGCTAATTGGGTTTTTAAAAGCAACAAGAGCTTCCCTTTCTGACCATGATGGGTAAAGGCAGATCAAGCGGGTAGGTTATCTCGTTCAGTTCTATTGTCATGTAGCACAGTTTAACTGCAGCTGTCATGTCTTTAGAACTTGCACTCGGTTGTTTAGCATTTGATCCTGGATCAAGGAATTGAGAATAGTGACCAATTAAGTTCACAGTCAGTAAGATTAAAAGACAGGACTGGAATAACTTAGCATGTTAATATTCTGGTTTTTTACTCATACAAGCAAGCTCTGTAAACAGCTACAGAAATAAGAATGACACTAGATCCTTCCAGTAACATATTCTTACTGAAATTTACAATTTCAGATTTTCACTATTAGAAATATTCTGTAAATATTGTTTAAAAATGTTCTGCATTATTTCATTTTTCAATGTGGGCCTGTCAGCAAAGGAAATTGGAAGATTTTTCTTCTGATGTCTTGACTTGCTCCACCACATGTCATGTGTAGAGCTAAGGGCTAGACTTGATGATCCTTGTGGGCCCCTTCCAACTCAGCATATTATGTGATTCTGTGATATCTAGAGTGAGTACCACTTTGATTTATTTTCTCAGAGGGCTGTTTCATTCCATGTGCTTTGAAGCAATGGGGAAAAAAAACCTGGCAGTATCAGCAGCATAGAGAACTGTGTGTTGTTTTCTGTCATATATAGTGTCATTTAGAATGTGAAGATTAGTCAAGATTGAGGAAAGTGGTAGTTGCTGCTTATGCTAGAATGTTTTAACAAGCAACTGATTAGTTTTCTTACACAAAAAGACAATTTCAAGAAGAGCTGAGCAGAGCTCAGAGAATATAAAGCAAATGTCTAGACATTTCCTACCAAGAAGGAAGTTGTTAAGTTTTATGGCATAATTTCACAGGTGGTTAACTGTGTGGCTTCTAATATTTGGATGGGGGATTTTTTATTATTATTACTCTCATATTCTTAGTAATGCTTTGGGGCTTGAGAGGGTCTTCCAAACAATCACTACTTCCACAGACCTGTATGCTTTACTATACCCAACATCAATTTAAAGTTATAGAGCCCCGAATGACACTACCCAACATGATTTTAAAGATTTAGAGCCCTGAATGACACCATCTGACTAACACGTGTGACACATGGGAGGCCAGGAAGAAGCTTCCAGCAGCCAAGCTACCAGTAGTCAGGGAATGCACATTTTTTGTGCACTGCAGTCAATTACGTACATCCCCTTTCTTCTAAAGTGATGCCACGGCTCTCTTGCATCCTACAGTGGCCATGCAATGCGCTTGCAATGTATAAAGCCATCAGAACATCCAGCCTTCTATTTCCTTGTTATTTTGAATAAGAACGTTGTGAGGACAATTGAGAATTGTAGTCGAAAAGACCCCCCTGTACAATTACACTCCTGACCAAAGTGTTTGGCCCCCCACTGCAGCTGCTGGTTTTGCCACAGTAGTAGTTATCCAGACATCATATAGTTGCTTCTGGAACTGACAAGCTGCAAATCAACCAATTCTGTTGTTTTTGTTTGCACTGTCTGCACCAGTCACAGGAGGAACCTTTGAGCAGGTTCCCTGAAGAAACAGGACAAAACTTACCATCAGCACTTCTATGAAACCCCATGCTCACTGAGAAAATTTGAAGTGATATGTTTTGTGTTGAACATGTTTTTCTTGGGAAGCAAATCTCCCTGCAATGTCTGCCTGATACGGATTAGGCATCTGGACACATGATGTAACTCTAGACTTGCACCAAGGGGCACACACTGCCATGCACAGGTGAACATCCTCAGAACATTAGGCCTGCACTGCTGATGGAAACGTTTTGACTAACAGTGTACTTGCAATAGATAGTTGATCAGGAAATACTTTTTTTAAAGCATCCTTGATCAAGATATTCAGATAAGGGGTCATAACTTTATCATAGAGGAAACACCTCTATTTTCCAGTTAAGACACCCATTTGCTCACTCCTGTTCTTTCATAGCCACCCTTCAGCCTCTTCCAAGAGCCCTGAGTTTTCAACTTCCTTCCAACACTACCTTTCAAGGCAGTCTATCTGCAGTGCCACTTAATTCCCCAGACTTCAAGGAGGTTTTCTTCCTAAAGAGACAGTCAGATTCGGAAAAAGTCTTGTTATTCCCTTCATCAGATGATTCCACTATTCATCCTTCTCTTCTCTTCCCAAATACAATCAAACAATCATTGTCTCACAAAACTAATTAAGGCTTGCAGGAATGCAGGTTCCCCCGGGAATCCCCAATCCTTTCTCTCCCTTAACCCACTATACCAACCACTGTTTTCAAAGTACGACATACTCACTTTATTTTCCTGTTTAGTTTTAGCTGGAGATTCCAATGAAGAGTGTATTGTGCAAAAGTAAAAGCATGATTACTGCAAACAGCTACAGATTTTAAAAGCATTCGCTATCAGAAAGTACATTTTAAAAGTTTCTGTGTTCTTCCTGTTACTGAGCGCTATTATGCTGTTATGCCAGACAGCTGTCTGAACTGGATAAATTTTTGTTCTGAAATTTACCTACACTTGATAGTGAAATGCTTGCAATCTATTGTTATTCCTTCTCCTCAAGGTTTTTTCCTCTTTTCTCTCCCTGCAAATTTTTGCTGCAGTTCTCTAGAGAAATGAAAGGCCTTTGAATTGAAACTGATGCTCCTAGACAGTACAATGCTGTTGTCATCTATGCATTTACATTTTCCATTCTCCTTGGTTTGGCTATTTACTAGAAATACCAGCTTTCTATAGCCTTAAGACAGAAAGAATGTCTTACACTATGTACTTCTAGAAGCTGTAGCAATGCCCTGTAGGGCATCCAAACTGTTGTCCTAAATTGAGATGACAGTGTTGCTCATATTAAATTGCTTTCTTGCCTGGCTTGGCATGCTGGGATCCATATCTATTAATGCAGGAGTGTCCAAATGTCCTGCTAGGAAAGCAATTTGTTCCTCAGTAGGGTGTCAGGAAAGCAGCTGGTCTAAGAAACTATCAGAGGTGATGTTAGGGGCAAGTTGTGTTTTTCTTGATTTAATGGAAATTTTTACTGATCCATCTCTTTGCCTGTCCCCACCACTTGTCAACAGGGCAGCACATATCCATCTTCAGCCATCTCCTACCCCTCCCAACAAGCCTGTCATATCTCTCTTGTGGAGAGACAGGCTTTCACACAGCCTGAGCCTCATAATAGACACTTCAACAACAGCAAACATGTTATTAATGGATTTTTTTTAAAATGCCCTACAGAGACACAATTTCAGAACACTCTTGCTAAGTATCAGTTTTTAAACCTCCACTTGTAGAGAGAGACTCTCACAAACTGAGGTTTATTTTTGTCTGTCTTCTCTTTTTGCACATATACCATAAAGTACTTTTAACCCCTTGAGTAACTTTTATCACTTTGCCTTTTTTCCATTTATATTCTAAATTAGATTTTAAGTCAATGAAAGAGAATTGTGATGTTTCTGGAGTCTCATTCAGTGGTTTATTAATGTTAATATATGTTACCTGTTGTTTGAGAAAATTATTATGGGGGTGACTACATTTACAAAGCTAGACTTTGGTTTATGGAAATAATTTTCTGGTGATTTAAAGAGGAAGCAGTGTAGGATGTGACAGTCTGTATCTTAATGTCTGTGGTAACATCATGATAAAGGTAAGTACAACATAAGGTGTATGATACAACTTACTAATAAATAAGGAGCATGGATGTTAAAGCATACTTCCTAATTAGGTCTGCTTGAAAAATTCGTGAGGGCTCCACATACTTAATGATACTGTCTAAACAGGTTAAACTTTAGCAAACTTCTTTACTTACAGACCATGATGTTTATGTCATAAAATAAATCAGAAGTCCTGACAACAAATTCTGGAATAAGGAACATGTAAATGTTTGGTTAGACCTAAACTCATTTTCTTTCTAAGATGCAACGAAATAAATTGAACTCTCAGTATAATGAAATTCAGTAAACAGCCCTAACCTTAGCTTACTTACTTACTGAGGAACAGTAAGGAACAGTGAGGAACAATTGTTCCTCAGTGCTTCCAGTTGTCTCTTAGGATTGCAAAAACTACGTCACTTTTCAGAAGGTAGCTGCTGAGAAATAGCTTTTTAATCTGAAATGGGCTGTCAGATTAACCCCACTAGGATATGCCCAGGATATGCCAGCTATATTATTACTTTAAACAGCCACTTACACTATATGTATTATGAAATACACCTGTGAGGCTTCTAAATGCTTTCCTACTACTTATTTTCATTTTCCATGTCTTTCTGGGGTTACACATTACAGAAGATTTGAAATTGGAAGCACAAGAATGAGTAAGTTTTAACTTGTAGAGTTGACATCCTTCATTAAAAATGTAAATGCTTATATGGACCTGGCCACCCTTTTTCCTGATAGTAGTGACAAAGGTTTGCTTGATTTTAAATAGATTATAGCTGATATCATAGTATGGAATTGTAATAAACCTTCAGTTTAGCATAATGGACAAGATGGAAAGGACCTTTACTTTAGCAAGGAGGAATAAGAAGTTAATTTTAAAATGTATTCCAATCAGATTGAGACACTCTTTAAAAAGCACCATGTAGTCTCCCAAAAGCCTATTGCTTTTGGGATGCTATCTCATCATATATTTAATCCATAAAATGCATTTGTTGTATATGTTGACTGTGACAGTTCATTTTTTAAACAATAATGAAGAATTTATTTTCTGCATGGCAAAATGAATTTTAAGATGGTATTTTCTATTTCTAAATTTTTAATCAGAAAATTTTAAGATTAGTTAGTCATTTTCACAGCCAGTTTTTCATAGCAGTATCTTTTTTTTCTAATTTGTCACATATTTTCCGTAGTGGAGTCATTATGAAAATACCAAACATTTCCAAATGTATAATTTAATCCACAGGTTTACGTGTTTTTAAAACACTTTGTTTTGGAGATATATTGATATGGATATTATAAAATTGAGGTTCTGCCAGCATTAATACATTTACCTGCTGTCTCTTGAGGGAATCCTGTCATCTTCATGGTCTGGATCTAAGTTTAATATATTGACAGGGCTTGATTTTAGATTTAGCTGAGTTACAGCTATCTCAAAATTATTGTTTACAGATACCCTGTTGGAGTTTTTTAGCAAATACTTACAGACAGGGTTTTTTCCTTCTCTATGCCTATAGATATGATGTAATATTTTTGAGTATATAATTTATCCTACCATTACCAATTCTCATCTCTATTCTTTGGCTCTAAACTCTTTAGGAGTTTTCTTTGTATCATTAGCTTGTATAATGCTTAATACACCGTGGTTCCTAACCCACAAAGTTGTGCTTAATGAATTAAGAAGAATTATATGTATATGTGAATGCGGAACTGAATATATGTAAGTATATACTTCATTCTTACATGTATGATTTTCCAGTAAGTGCAGTAATAAAAAAGCAAACTTTACAGGGAAAAATAACTTGTTTTTTAAATGTGACAAAAGTATCGTGGAGGTGTGGGCCTTTACTTACTAGAGCATAGATGATTTTACTTATAGGTCAAATAAACAAAGTAAAACACACCGGAAATAGTTCAGTGCAAATATTACGAGGGATTTTTTTGTTTCATGAACCAAGGTGTGTGGTGAATTGCAGACATATGTGCATATTATAGTCACAAGTGAAAAACAAGAACTCTGTGTCTTCAGCAGGTTTCCAGTGTCCAGTTCCACTGGGAAGGACACAATACACTATCTAACTGATGTTCCTGCACCACAAAATATTACAGATTTGACTTCATTTGTGTGGTTTATTTATAAAGATTATTTGAGTTCTAAATATGGGAGACTTTCTAACATCCAGTCCATTATTTAGACCTTACATCTTATTGGAATATATGACAAACTATTCAATTCTGTGCTACTGTGCCATATGAACACAACAAACCATGTACCATCATTTCAAAATTACTTTCTCCTATGTCTGTTCTTCTGTGGTAATAATGTTGTTTTATACATTTTTCATTAAATGTCTTGTCATTGAAACTCTATTATGAAGAAATACAAACATTGATTTAAGGTGTCAAGGGGACAGTAACCTAAAAGGGAAGTCCTTGGAGATATAACTTGGGGGGGTAGGATGCATAAGTCTGTAGATATTTACCACATACATGCTCTTATTTATTTGCTATTGTGTTTAGATCAAACTATAGTACCTCCTAAACTTTAAAAATCATAACAATAGAAAGAACTCAAAAACTGCATATGAATACTTCAACTTTGAGTACTTTCGTAGCTTTTCATGGAAATTACTCCTGATTGATTTTATGTTTGCATATACGAATTAATGGATTAGAAGAGAATCTCAAATATTCCAGGCTATCTTCTTAACTTCCCTGCTTATCCCTTTATACTAATCCATTGGTTTGCACCAGTAAAACTGGATTAATCAGATTAGTGCTAGGAAAGTCAATTTAAGATAAAGCAGCCTCACTGAAACTTTGGTATGTCTGAGATTGGCCTAAAAGTGTCTAGGTCATGATTAGGTGGAACATGAAATCACATTTTCTCCTCATCCACAGCTATATTAACCCAGGTCAGAAGCTGGATAGGAATAAAAAACGATGTTCTCTGCTAAATTGCTTTTCCAATGAAGTTTGCTCTTGTTGTCTTCAGAAATACTTAAGGTAAAGGCAATATGGAGCTGGGCATAGACTTGTTATTGTTTATACACAAGAAAAACTTTAAGTTGTCTTTACAACATTTTGCTTCTGAAATGATGAAATAGAGAATAATGAGAGTAGGAAATCTTAATTTATCTGGAAACAACTGAGTTTCCAAACTAAAATGATGTCAGAATGTACATGAGGAGAAGTAGCATATAGACATTTGTCAAACGATTCTAATTTTAGAGTCCAAAAATGAAAAAATTGTGAAACAATTTAGGAATTTTTCGGTTTTTTGATAAATGGTCTGCATGTATGCTTGTATGCAAAAGGTGCCCTTCCACAGAAGGATGTCAAAGGCTTCATTTCTGGCTATCTCATTCTCAGTAGATCTACTGATGGTGATAATCCTGCTGATTCACACAGTTTATATGAGGGACAGTTTTGGTGTTTGTTGTTTTTGTTTGGTTGGTTTGTGTTGGGTTTTTTTGTTTGTTTGGGGTTTGGGGGGGGAGTTGGGGTTTTGCTGGGGTTTTTTTGTTTGTTTGTTTGTTCGTTTGTTTTGGTGGTTGGTTGGGGGTTTTTTTGTTCTTTGTTAAGGCTTTTTGATTCATCCATTTGATTTTTCAGAGTTTAAATGCTTCTCTTTTTCAAAGTGCCCACTCATTATGAACATACTGTATGGTATTAATAATCTCAGTATTCTCAAATGAATCTCCTCTCACCTCTTTCTCTCTTAGCTCTTTCTTACTATTCTTTTCTTTCCAATTTGCTTTATAGCAATGGGTAGTGTGGGCTATGTTTAAACTGTGAACCAGGCATAAGCAGATGTGCAGAACAAGATATTTCAGTGTCTGAGTTGTGTGGCAACCTTTATTGTTGAAAGCCAATAACAGTTACCACAATAAATGTAGTAATGTATGTACGTTTTGTCCTCATTCATTGTCGTATGTAAATTCTTATTGAAATAATAGTAAAATGCTTTCCTGAAAATGTTGACTTTTGAGCAGTGAATCTCATCACTGGCCACACTTAGAATACTGCATGTGTCCAGATTGTTAAAGGGTACCTATTTGTTAAACCTCATTTGAGAACCTGTCATTTGAAGCTCTGGTAGAGACTTGATAAATTCTGCATCTGTAATCAAATACAAATTAGTATTTGATTGAGTATTAGAGAATTTTCATAGTGCCATTCAGGATGTGTGTGTGTCTGTGTGTGTGTGCGAGAAAAAGAGAGGGAATTAAAAAATTCTCACCTGTACTGCAACTGAAAGCTCACAGTGAGATGAAGTCCGTTTCAGGATAAAAATGAATGCCACTGCAGAAGCTGTCTCTGCGAAACTGAGATATTGTTTTCTCAGCCTAACATTTCTCCTGCCAGTTGGCAGATTTTCTTCAGAAAGCAACCCATCTGCTGCTTGAACCACACAGTAACTTTGCAACTCACTGCTTGCACTGTTGTTTCTCCTCTTGCTCTGTGATCAAAAGGTATTTGTGGTTCAGTGACATTGCAGCTAAGCAATAAAGTCAGAGTATTTTAAGCAAACACAATCCAGGAAATAATTGCATTTATTTATTTTCAGAACAGGGTGTGTAGCAATTAATGACGCTAGTAGACAACAGAGGTTGCAGGGGCTCCTAGAAATTAGTGTTTTCCCCAAAACTGTTCCCTGTTAGCACATCTTATCCTTTGTTCTCTCTAATGGCAATTCTCACAGCACTTCTGTGAAAATTTTAAAAGAATGGTTAACAAAAATGCTCATTACTTTACCATGAAAGATGGGTCACTGAAACTAAAAAGATTGAGATTACTAAAATTGCTTTGGAGATTACTGAGATTATTTTCCATTCGAGATAGATTATATTCTTTTTTTGTGATAATATTTCTTAGCATAGGATATTATAAAGCAATGGATGATTTTCGCTGTCTCTCAGTTCTTGCTGGCAAACGTATTTCTGTTTGCATAAGAACAAAAGAATAAACTTTAGTTTAAATATTACTGAATTGAAAACACAATAGACTCAACTCTATCCTTTGTAGGGCCTTTGAGTCAAAGTGGTCAGTTTGCATGAGAGAAATCTAGTCAAGGGAACTCAGTACTTGTATCACAGAGGACAGGGATGGGTCCTCTTTCTAAAGTGTGTTCTGAGTCTGAATTATTTTTTTACTCCTTTCCTCTGATTAGTAAAGGGAACACATCAATAACTGATCTTTTGGTTCAGCCATCTAATGAAAGAGACTTCAAGTCACCAAAGGAAAGCAACATAATATCATATGAAAAAGTTATATCTGGCCCAAACCTATATTTCACTTCCGTAGCAAGAAATATTTCAGTTATGAACAAAGCAACAGAAATTCTGGTCTAGATTTAAGTCAAATCAACAAAGGATGAAAAGGAACTTCAGCTTCCCTTCTCTACAGGAGCTAGGAATCACTTTTCCCATGTTGTTCACCTCATGGTCTTTGAAGTACTTTCAAGGAGAGTTATCATGCAGTAGTGCTCAGGGCATTTCCTCTGAGAGACTAGGTTCAAGATTCCTCAGGCAGAAAAGGGAACTGCTCTCTCCTTGTCATCTGCTCCCGTGCTTGCTTGATTTTTGTGAATATAGCCTGGAAAAGGAGAATCCACCCAACTTACCTGCCTAACCTGTGCCAAATTCATAAATAGCGTTGGCGGGGCTAAATGAAATTTTCTAGGAAATATAACTCATGCCTCTGATATTTGCTCTCCTTATTTAGCATGTGGAAAAGGATTTTGTATCCTTTGGAAAGAATTTTGGATATTATAAAGTAAAACTGAATGGCAAAAGTATTTATTCTATAGTTTCAGCAGGCTCCAGCACCCCAAAACAAACCAACCAACCAAACAGAAAACACAAAAACCAAAACCAAAAAAAAGGCAAAACACCACAAATAAAAAACCTTTCAGGCAGTTCTGTCTATCCACTAAATATCCCAAAGGTGTCTAAGGTACTTAAAAGAGGAGCAAATGAGAGAGACCATGCTGAATTTGTTAAAACAGACAGATGGCTTGAACAGAAAGATAGCTTATTCTCTCCCTCAAGTATAATGTTCTCAGCAAGTGTCTCTGTTGAAAGAATAAGCATGAGAAGAGATAATAGGATCTTAAGATAACTAGGAGCATATCAAAAAAGCCAGTCTGGCACAGAGTTATCAAAAAAAATTATCTTGGTATTATTGGAAGGCCCTCCACATGCTGGGAACTACAGCCCCTGCTTTTTTCTTTGGAAGAAGTATTTATCACATCGTTGGATAAAATCTATCAGGAAATAAAACCTGTTTGGTTCATGTTAGTCAACTGACTGGGGACTATTCTAAATATTTTTGGAGAAATTTGGCACAAGTGTTAAACGCCCACTTTTGTGAAGCATATGGTTTGGTAGAATAGGCTTGTTTAATTGACTTTTAAGATGGTTGGATTCAAGAAATGATAGCATCAGCTTTTTTCTTTTTCTTCTGAGTTCACTAGAAACCTACCAAAAGGAATGCAAAGAATATTATGTGGTGAAGTATAGAGTAAAAGACCATTTAAAATCACATACCTTTGGGAAAGACAAATTAAGTGTCACTGAGTCATTAAGAACTAAGAAATCTAGTAATTTTTTAATCTATCTCGGGGACTGTGGAGAAAGCCTTATATTCACTCAGAATCCCAAAAAGTCATGCAGTAGACTTTCATGTCACTCCTTTACTAAGTAAGAATTTTTAAAAGTTGCCATGATTTAATAAAGAAAAGCATAGCTCAAGCTAGTAAAAATCAGTTGTAGACTGTCAGTGTTACTGAACAGATGGAACAGATTAGTTCACTGATGTTCACTGAGTGGGCTGTGGTACACAAGAACGTTGGCAGTTAGTTACTATAGCTGGTCTGCAGACTCACAAGAAATGCCATTCTAGTACTTGCCCCTCGAAATTGAGGATACACAGGACATTTTGAGGGCTGCTGGTCATCTGTGACTTCAAAGGTTTGAGACCCCATGATTTTCAGATGTTTTTACATGCTAATAATTTTAGAGTTTACATGGGATTGAAGTGACATAAACAGGTTGGGCTGTCTTCAAAGGGATAATTATATTCCCGAGAGTTAGACTGTGGTAGCTTTACTGTGATGACAGCTTGCATCATCCTTTTACTTACGATTGTTCAATGTGTGGCAGATTTTGTGTTGGTTCAGTGGCTGCTACATCATGTACCTGTTTGTGAATGGCGTTCCTTGACTTTACTACCATAAATTATTTTATGTTATCAGTAACATACAATAATAGGAACTGTATTGACTCTAGTAGACCTGTTTCTGTTACAGAATGCTATTTAGTGTGTGGCCAAAACTCTCTCTTCACTAGAATTGCTAAGATTTTTCTAATTTTAAATTGCCCTTTATACTGTTGTATATCTGACCAAGATTAGAAAATGAAAAATGTCAGATGCTCTTGAAAAATGTCCAATGTTCAAAGATAGAACAAAAAAAATCACTGCTCAATTTTTAATCGGTAGTTATTCCTATTTATTTCATTAAGAATTCACTTTGTTAAAAAATGGGTAAGTCCTTGAAGGTTTTCCTACTATTACATTTCTCTTCATTGATATTTCCAAATGGTGAAGGTAACTGAATATCACTATTTCTTATGTTTCATTAACTGAGACAGTTAATCTGACTGCAGTGTATAATCACTGTTCAGCAGACTAGAGATAGAAAAAAGCAACAAAGTCATTGGGTTGCTCTTTTCTAAATCTCATGCAGGGCAACAAATTGATCCCTGTGCATTTGAACAAGAATAACCATTATTAGAAAATAAATTTAGTAATATCCTGAGGTGCTACAAATGTTGAAATAAAGATCTCTGAATCTGTTGGTGAGTTAATATATCAGAACATGACACTTTAGTAATCAGGGAATTAAAACCACTTGTGAGAGCTAAACAGTTAAATACTTTTTTTGCTGAAGGCTGTCTTTCACCACTAAATTATAATACTAAAAATTGTTAGGTCTTCCGAATTGCAGAGCAGTGCCTGTCTAATGAACCTGGCAATTTTTACTTGTTACTTGAAGAGTGCTGTCTGGTTGGCACAGTTTGTGCCGTACAGTGTTAACTGTTCATGTTCTTGGTCTTCCAGTTTTCTGCCTACCCCAGCCGCTTTGTTGCATTTGAAAAAAATATCCACATCAAAACCAGAAACAGGATGAGCTGGGAGCACAGCCGCCAGAATTATAGAGTCCCTGAATTACACGGTACCTGCATCAACTTTTCCCAAGGCTATATTTCAGCAGGGTCTCATAAGAAGCTTTTTAACTATTTGAGGTTGTTGGTTGTAAGTTCTAACCAGCCTCACTTATAGGACGTAGCTGAACACATGCTCATTCACATAGTATGGTGATAATTCTCTTCCTAATTCAGATAAAACAGTGTGATAAAGCAAACATTAGGTTCTACTGGCCTAATTTGTTGTTCAGTGAATATACCTAATCTAAATAGGGATCTCCTATCACAAGTAGCATCAGACTGTCTGCTGTCATTAAAAAAAGGTTAAAAAGCACTTGTCAGTAAAAAAAACCCCAAACCAAAACCATTCTGATAAAAAGCATAAAGGATGGAATGATACATTTTTTTTTAGATAGTTCATTATCTAATCTGGTCAGCATTTACATGAGTACAAATATATGTGTCATTGCTGAAGCTTCAGTTTTACTGCACATAATTGGAACTGAACTGAGTTTAGACAGAGTGGTTTAGGGGATGACTGAATGTCATTGGGCCTCTGTCACTGTGCAGGTGTTGGAGTAGCATAGTCATAATTTCGACATGCAATTCTATACTTCTTGCATCCTTTATCACCAATACCATGGAAAAGTTAGAATCCTTGTCTCAGAGCTGAAACTTCAGAAATGGCATTAGGAAAGGAACGATGACCAGAAGATGTGGAGTGAGGGGAAGGAAGCAAGAGGATTACAGTAACATGTTATTCTAATTATGTAGGTTAATTTGGTTTCTGCTTAGTTAACTCCTTTTCTTTCAAGACTTGCATTGTGCAGGGTAGGTTTCCTAGGGGATTTACTCTGGCAAATGTTCTAGCTGTCATACCAGATACAGAAATATTTTAGGAGATCAATTTTTTATTAGCTAAGAACCAGATCCTCAACGTTTCACTGCTTTGCAGTATTTGAGCAATGTAAAACAACTGGGAAATGCCCTGAGGAGGACCTTTGACATGCTTCTGCATTTTGCTTGATTCTTGCTTATATAATGGTCCCTGGTAGATTATCATGATTCATTTTGAGCCGGGTCAACCCTTTTTAGCTTGTATGATACTGAGAAAATTCAAGAGAGTGGTTTTTAAATGTTTTCTTCATTCTAATATAAGAAATTTATTTCAAAGACCAATAAATGTTTCACAAAAGCTGCTTGATGAATAGTTAGAGTGGGATAGCAGGGAAGAACTCAAAAGAGAAAGAGAGTAGATATCTTTATCTATCTATAAAGATAGATACTATCCATTTCCCAAGATAATAACTGATGCTATCTATAAAAAGCATTATCTATAACTGTCTTTCTTTCAATATTTAATTTAGAGATCATAATTGAATCTGCAGTATACATTGTAAAATATACAGACTTGACAAGCAGGGTGAGCTAAAAATGCTATTGGATCCTTGATTGGGAATTTCAGAGATTTTGCTATTTTAACTACTTTGCTGTATTTGCTGCTTCTTATTCACACATGCTGCAGAAATACTGTGTATAGAACTTAGCAAGTTGCAAAGTCACAGCTATTAGCTGATCAGATAAATAAATTAAAGTGCACAGAATTAAAAAAAGCCTCTGAATATAAAAGAATATACAGAAATAGCGTAATAATAATAATCAAGGATCAGAAGAAAAAATCTCCTTACTGGCTCCCTCTCTGGAGAGGCAAAAATGAAGAGTAATACATTTTAACCTTTAATGTAACATCATTCAGAAACAAATCAGCCATAGGAATGGCTGTCACAGTCAGAATACTTTAAACCATGATACAAGAATGGTAAATTGCTAATGTTGCTGTATTCCAGCGGAGTTGCCTGTGGTTTCTAAGGTAAGAAGATTAATGAAACTCCAACTGTTAATGGCTAAGAGTAGGTAGTCGACCTCAGTGCAATCTAAGTCAATCAGAAGCTTGCAGAGAGTATCCTTAGGCTATTTTTCCATTGTTAGATGACCTGTCTCTGTGTACTAATAAAGCATTACTCTTTCAGGCTGGCAGCCTGGTACAGGTATACAGAGAATGGCTGTAAGGCTGTCTTAAAGAAACCCTTTGTAAAGCTCATAACAAGAAAGGAGGATCTTGTTAAAGAGGCAGTCACAACCTGCAGTGCCACTGATATTCTGGACAGTGCTATAGTTCATTGAATAACTTATAGAACCCCCTATAATTTAGAGAGTTCCATATTTCTGTGTTAGATACCCACTGAACTAACTTTTTACTTCATCTTTTAGAACCACATCTCTCCTTCAGCTGGAACACACTGCGTGATGACACAGTTAGTTGTAAAATCAAGACACTATGTCACTATAAACTTGCTTAAATTTCCCTGAATATTTGGTTCTTGAAATTATCACCCTCTGCACACAGTGGTACAGCTGCCATAGAGCAGAGAGGGATAAACTAGCATATATTCTGTCTTCTGAAAGTTTTCACAACCCAATTCTACTTTCTGTAGAAAAAATATTCTCTGCTTCTAAAAGACTAAGTGAAAAGAAATTTCAGTTATGAGAACTTGCACTTCTTAATGCTTTAATTATTTGTGAGAAGCCCTTTTATAAAGCTTTCTGAGATCTGTTTTTTCATGTTTTATGAACTTAACCAGATTCCCATTTTATGTGGTCAGGAAAAGAACAGGTTTATTGAGTGCCCTTTATAAAAGTAAAATTGCTTTTCGGCTTGCAGGAGGTCCTGCAAGCAATTAACTTCAATCAACAAGAAGTGCCAGGAGTCCAGGGGAAATTATGCAAGTATGTTTCTCAAGATTTAGTGATAATTGTCTACTCATCATGCAGCAGTTCTTTATGGATCTTCTGAAGATAATTGAAAAAAAAAAAAAATCTTGCCTGTTGAAAAAAAAGCTTTGTTATTCTGGATATGACTTAGTACAGTCTTCAGCAGTTAATTTACTCTTAATTAGGAAGTTAGCATTATGCTGCTGAATAGCCTAAAAGAATATTGTCTGCTTTGATGATGGCATTTTATTAATGACTGATCAGGTACTTCTATTGACAACCTGATTGTTGAACCATTAGGCTACAGGTAAATCATGTTCCAAGCTTTTCAGACATATTTTTGTTTAACTCAAAACTAATCAGATGGCTCCTGGTGCTAATGCATCTAGACAAACGTGACTGTTATTAGATTCCAAGTTAGTAACTCATTTGGCAGCCCTGAATAAAATCACAGAAATTATTCAAGACCCTTTGAAAATTCAAAAGTAATACCCAAGTAGAACATTCTGCTTGTTAGACTCACACTAGTCTTTATTCTATTATCTATTAAATGCCTGCATTTACAAGCAGCCTGAGCTCTTTGGCAGTCACCTTTTTGAAAGCCTCTTGGCCTGTCCTGTAGTCACTCTAGGCACTGAAATTTAATTAAGTTGAACGATCTGCTTTTTGTCTGCGCCAAGATTTTCAGGCCTCTGTATAAAAAATATGCATAATGTCCTGCACTTAAGGTAAATTAACAATAAAGCTCCTTACACTGTAGAAAAAATCTGAAATAACACTTTGCAAAAATGGCACTGTGGGACTCCATGCTTTGTACTGCATTAAGCTTACTTAAGCAAGGAACTGCCTTTATATTTTCTGTCTGTAAGGTGCCTAGGAGAATGCAAGCCCAACAGTTTTACAGTTCATCCCTGTTCATCCTACTGCCATACAACTGATTCTCATCCATGAAGCAAACACTTTGAACGGAAGAATCTCTGTGTTTTATTAACTCAAACTGGACTCAAAACATCAATATGAACATGCTATTCTTGGGCCATTCACTGTGATGAACTTTCTCTTGGAAAGACCAGGCAGCTCCCTCATGCAAACCTTTCCCTGAAATGTCTTCTAATGATGTAGTTGGTAGGAAGTCAGTGAACAGTTTTGTTTATGATGCACCAGGAGAATTAGAAACAGGATCGCTTCAGGTATTATGTATTATATAGCTATTATCACCAGTAGCTATGTTGTGTCCGAAAACTCTGACAGCAGTAAGCAACAGGTTTTACTTTTTTCATTGAATGCAGTTAGTATGACTGAACATCCACAGAGAGGGTTTCAGTTGAATGAGGTGGCTCTGTCTTAGAGATTCACTCTTAGTACAAGCAGAGAATTAGGAGTTAAAGGATTTTTTCATCCAGTATACAAACCCAAAACAAAATGTAAAGAATAGAACAGGTTTATACAAATAACACATTACTGAGAACTAGCATAGAATGCCATTAAAACTTTCAGCCACTTGGCCTAAATTTTAAGACAGAACAAAAAGAATCTTGTTCCCACTTATATTACCATCCAAACTTGACTTATTATTTTGGAGCCTTAACTGGACATCTTTTTAATGATGCTCACATTTTAATGTGGAGAATCAAAAGTAAGTTATTTAGGGAGTATTATTAATGGATTTTTAGAGCCCTCATTTTAAAAGAGTAACGATTGGTTATATGGTTCTGCTATTAGTATAATGAGTTGCTTTTAAAGTATTTCTGTGTTAAATAAGTGTTGATTTACTGGCATTTCCACTTCAAAAAAAAGGCTTTTTCAGACCATCTTTTTTCTCTTTTGCATCTAAGTTTCTCTGACATATTTATAGCCCAGAAAATGAATTGCTATTTGGTAGTAAAATTACAGTAATTCTGTGAGTTGCTTACAGACTGTGTGTGTCTGTGGGTGAAGGTATACTTATCCATACTTTTTTTCAGGAACATGGACAAAAATGTGGGATAAGCAGAAGCATAGGCTAGAAATAAATTCTGTAAACCCCCAACCAACTAGGGGAAAAGACATGAGGAAGCATGCATAAATATTAATTTTCTGGAAAATTTGCTCCCCAGAGATGCTGTAGGAAAAGATTATTGAGATATGTTTAGGCAGAATTCTGATGTTATGTGACTGCATGTGAAGATTAATACTGCTATCACCAGGAGCATATGAAAGGGAAGTTAGGTGAACAGTAGAAAATGGAATGTCATCAAATGCATCTTTTTATACAAAAACGTAGAATCTCATCTTTGGTCTTTGATCCCTTAAAAAAAGGCTGTTCCTTTTTGTTGCTAAAGAATAAGAAACCAAACTGCTCTTCTGTTAAAGATAAACTGAAGAAAGTAAAAAAAAAAAAAAAGTGATTCTTATGGATAATAATGCATTAAAGACAACAAAATTGTGTTAAAGCAAGTGGCTTCTAAATGTAGTGAGAGCCAGTAAAGCAGATATAAATGGAGAAAACAAAATAAATACGTAAGACTGAAATTGTAATTATCATAAAGGACGAAAGCTAATCAAGTTGTGAAACAAGTACCCTTTTTATAAGGCAGTTTTCTCATTGGAAGAAGTAGTGAAAATAGGTAAGATGACCTAGTATTTTTCAGTAGTCTGTCACTAGAGAAATAGTAAACTAAAAGGTCTGGAAGGGATACTAAGCAAGTTTGTAGACGATACAAAACTGGGAGGAGCTGTTGACTCCCTCAAAGGCAGGGAGGCCCTGCAGAGACCTCAACAAATTAGAGGACTGGGCAATCACCAACCACACGAAGTTCAACAAGGGAAAGTGCTGGATTCTGCGCCTGGAATGGGGCAACCCTGGATGTTTGTACAGACTGGGGAATGAGATACTGGAAAGCAGTGCCACAGAAAGGGACCTGGGGGCCCTGGTCAATGGCAAGTTCAATGTGAGTCAGCAGTGCCCTGGCAGCCAGGAGGGCCAACTGTGTCCTGGGGGGCACCAGGCAAAGCATCGCCAGCCGGTCAAGGGAGGGGATTGTCCTCCTCTGCTCTGCTCTGGTGTGGCCTCGCCTTGAATATTGTGTGCAGTTTTGGGTNGGGCAGTGAAGATGGTGAAGGGCCTTGAGGGGAAGCCGCGTGAGGAGTGGCTCTGGTCACTTTGTTCAGCCTGTAGAAGAGAAGACTGTGGGGGAACCTCATCACAGTCTGCAACTTCCTCATGAGGGGAAGAGGAGGGGCAGGCACTGATCTCTTCTCTGTGGTGACCAGTGACCCGAGGGAATGTCCTGAGGTTGTGTCAGGGAAGATTTGGGTTGGATATTAGAAAAAGGTTCTTCACCCAGAGGGTGGTTTGATGCTGGAATGGGTGCCCTAGGGCAGCACCAGCAGGGCAGATCACAGCACCAAACCTGACAGAGTTCAAGAAGCATTTGGATGATACTCTGGGGCACGTGGTGTGACTCTAGGGGATGGTCCAGTGCAGGGCTAAGGGTTGGACTTGATGATCCTTGTGGGTCCCTTCCAACTCAGCATATTATGTAATTCTGTAATTCTGAAATGTTGTTATAGGGATAAATTCAAGGCATTTGAATTAAAACCATTAAAGTGTCTTTTGATCATAATATAAATATACTATTGAGACCTATGGTATTTATATTAGTCTTCTACATACTGGAAGGGAGTACCCAGATTTCCTTATTATGAAATTATCTACTGATAATGATATTTTCATGGATGCTCTGTTTTCAGGGAAGGGAAAAAAATGAAGGAAAGGATACAAGTCATGAGGTAATCTGAGTTACTGATTTCTAACAAATCATGATATATTGTATAGGGGTGAGGCTTTAGTTAGTAGAGTATGCTTTTGACATTGTTGATGTCAATGAACAAGAGTGGATACTATCATCTTTTATGCTGCTTTAGAAGCAATCTTGTAATAAATAACAGTCAATAAGGAATAAAATTTGAATCAAATGTACTTTATTTAGAAATGAATTTTCCTTTATTTTTCACAGTAGAGAAATGCCATCTCATCACTGGAACTTGTATTTCTTTCTGTATAAATTAGAAGTGAATCCTGGTCTCTTTTTAAATATCTTCTTTAAAGGCTATTGTCTGTTAAAATTTCTTTCTCCCTAATAAGCTAGTTGCAACCATTGTGATCACTGTCAACAGATGGCTATGGAAAGCATTAGTCATGCACAAAATAGTAGGCTGTCCTATGTCATCGTGCTAGTGCTTTGACGTGAAGGCCATCTCTAGGATGAGAAAATTGGCTGAGTCACAAATCTCTTCTCTTTTTTCTTGGTCTCTCTCCTGTGAGCTAAAGTTGGTACCTGCAATATGAATCCTTGTCCTCTGGAAACTGATTCAGGGTAGCAGTTCATTCCATGTGACCTCCTGAGCAAAAATCAGGTAGAGCTGAACCAAAGACCTAATGATGAGAGGATGATTCCTTGAGCCATCTAGGTTCAACACCTCTAGGTCACAGATTTCTGTAATTCAAAATGTATTTTATTGCAAAATATAAGACAAAATAAGTGGGTTTGTATTTTTTCCTAGCAATTTCTGTTTGCAGCCTGTAGGATGTAATTTTTTCCATCTTTATGCAGATATAGAAAATATCTTTGCTTTTTTGATGGATTATTAAAGCCCCTTCTAAATGAAAGTGTTTTTCTTATTCCATATTTACTTATAGTTATTACTGTTTGGTGGTTAATCCATCAATTATGTTGGATTTAGCAACCTGGCATTTTATTTAGACCACATTATCTCAGTGCCTAAGAAAAGGTTCTTCTAAAACATTATTTCAGCTTCCTTGCTTGTGGGAATAGTAATGCATATGAATGCAAGTAATGGGAATTTGCAGCCTAAGCAATTCTTTCATAGTCTTTCATTGGTGGGAGAGAGCATGAACTTTGGATGTATTTTGCCATCAGTAGCTGGCCAGAAGTTTGCAAACTTTCCTTTCAGATCTGGAACTAATATGATTGTGCCTGATACTCTTACTTGAATATACCTGATGTTCTTATTTGAGCCGCATGAAGTCTGTAAGGGGAGGTGTCTAGACACATCAGTGTACTAGGCATTCAAATGTTAACGAAGCAGAAGACACTTAGAACCTTAGACCATAATCTTTGAGGGGGAATTTCCACAAAATGCTGTTTGTTGTGTTCTTAGATGACTGTGTTGTTGTGTTTCCACCTAATTCAACTCAAGTTTAATAGGAGCTTTGTAAAATGCTCTATAAGGATTGCATTGAAATGCATTTTACTAATGAACTCCCTGCCCCACTGATGTCAGTGGCAAAATTCTCAGATTGAGTGGGGTCAAGATTTTATTCCTCATTTCATGATGGACTGGAAAGTGTTTGAAAGAGCAGCTGAGACCCCAAGACAAAAATGTCAATCCAGACTTCCAGCTCACATTCTTCATGTGGCAGCATTAAGACTTATTCTGAAGTAATTTGTATTTGAAGATTCTGTATATGTACACAGAAATGAAGTTTATTCTGCAGACTGCAACACATACAATTTGAGGCCTGTATCTCTTCAAAACATGCAGAGGATCATTCCCTATTTGAATACTTTGTTAGTTCACAGTCCTGTCAGTATTGGCTTTGTCTGCATTAGCAAATGGAGTTGCAGTAGGGGATCTGCAAAGTGAAATAGATGGTGCAAGAGACAGTGACCACATTATTAACATTGTAGAAGTTCTACCTCAAGTTGGTTCTAAACTATCCTATAGATGTGGTGTCCACTAGCAGCATATGGCAGTACGTGAGCTCTTGGAGTATATTTTTCAGTTCATTTTTTCAGTTTCATTTTTTAATAAGAAAATCAAAATGTGGACCAAAGCATGGGAGGGGAAGGTGGCTAGGAGTTCTGCTTCAAAAGTGCATTTTAGCTCCAAACTACAGTGTTCATGTTGATGCATCCTGGCCTTTTTTTCCCTCCATATGATGTGTTTATATTCTTTTTTTTGTAGATTCATATTTGTCTGTGGCATAATTTGTATAAGAGCTTCAAGACTTCAGTGTTAAGAAGTCATTTGCATATCTGTTTATCCATTGTCAAACTACAGCATATACTAAAACTGAGCTTTCCTCTATGCAAAGAGCTCTTGCTCATGGAATCATTGATCTATAAATGCACTGCAAACATGTTTTGAATGATCTGGTATTGTTTATATAACTTTCTTGAAATATTTACACCAAACTGTGATATGCAAAGAGAATCCTGCAACAAGGATTCATCAAGCCTGGTAATTTGCACGCCGTAAAACAGGTAGACAGTGATTACAATGATGGGACAGCTTGAATGAGTGAAAGCTTCCGATTCATGATTGCAAAGTATTTAGCCTTTTGCCTGAAAAGTTGGCTCTTCTAGTCAAAGCAGTAGTTTTTAGCAGCCATAAGCAGTGAAGAATTACAGAAGGATGATCTTGAAAAATTTCTTGGCTCTATCAAGTAAACACACTTCTTTCAGCATTAGGCATTCAAAACATCCTCTTTTGTTTACATTATTTAACAGTTGTATTTTTTCAAGGTGCATCTTTTTTTTTTCCTTGTATTTAAATTCTGTAAGAACCTACTGCAGCTCCCCAGAGGATTAATGAAGTATGATATTTTCTCCCTTGCCTGTACCTCAGCCTACAGAAAATGTTTTTGACCATTAATTACCACATTATGGTGCAAGGACAACAACAGCCATTAATTTCTTCTACAGGATCTTTGAAGAACACAAGAATCCTTGGAAGAGTCTAATTTTATTAGTTGAACCAAAAAGAATTCATTCAGCGATATCTTCAGATTTTCTTGGAAATTTTGATTTTGGTCGTGGATCAAGCCAGTTTAAGTTTATAGTTTCTCTGATAAGCAAGGTAAAGTTTAAAATTTTATTTTCAAAAAAGTATGGAAAGCCGTACTACTGAAAAAAAGAAAAAAACCTACTGTCCTTGCACATGTTTATATTTTATCTACTTCGTCAATATTCCCTTTATCTACATATTATTATTAATCATAGGAACATGCGCAAGGCTAGACATGAAAGACCTGCTGCAAGTAGCAAGATCGACTGGAAAAGTAGTGGTGTGACCATGGCCCAACTTCCCCATTCACATGAACAGAGGAGCACAGTGTTGGCCCTGAACTTGAATAGTTGGAAAGGAAGTAAAAAAGTCAGGAAAGGAGAAAAGTGGTCAGCGAAAATGTATAGAGCTTTTGAGGACATAGGTGGTACGGTAGGAAGGTACTTTTTAAGAGCTGTTTCACTCCCTTAACTAAGAAATCTGGAAAATATCTTTATCCCTCCAATAAAACAGTTTTTGTGAGAGTTCTTACTCATTGCCCTAAGTCTCTGGGGGAGACCACCATTCCTCCACTGCCATTTTATTCCAGGAGAGCAGGAACTACTTCTTTTAAGTTATTGCAGGAGCAACTAGGTGCAATTTCTGTGTCACATCCTGTAGCTATATAATGGATTTGGCAGTGTAGCAAAGATTCCTTGCATGGTGTTTCTTTTAAAAAAAATAAGTTAAAAAAACAAAAAGCACTGTCTTATATCAGTAGAATGTAGAGCCAAAAGAAATACTATATTATTTTCTGCTCAATTTGGTGAAGTAGTAGTATCCAACACTACTGCAGTACTCAAGGGATGATATTACAAACAATATTCATCTGAAGTGTACAGTAGGTTATTGCAGTTTAACAAATATGAGCTCTGCTTGATTTCAAGGATTTCTCCATTTTCCTTCTATCCAATTTAATGTAGACTTCTCAGCATTATTATCATAAAAGTGGTCTGTAGGGAGTAGGAATGAAGCCTGACAGATGGATTTTAAATGAAAGGAGAACCTTGATAGGATTTTGCGACTATAGAAGAATTTAATAAATAGAAGAATGATGATTCACTGATGTAGTGAAAGTTACTGAATAATAAGATTAACTTGAAGAGTTCCCAAAGAAAGGCTGCAGCTTCTGCCGATAAACTGATTTCCTGCTGTTATTTCTGCTCATACTTCATGGTTTGATTTGCATCCAAACATGAAGCTTTTATACCCTGTTTTTAAATTTTGAATTCAGGAGTATAAGATTCTTGAAACATACGAGTTTCAAAATATCATCCATTCTGTTCTCTTGAGCCTTGGTAGAAGTCTGCAAAAGTTTTTGAATAATCAAGATATAAATTTCAACTTCATCAAGCACTGTGGGATAATTGGTAGAGGTGGGAATTTAGGCAGTCTTTATTCATGCGCTGCTATGAAGGTGTTGTCAAGTGTTTCACTCACTTAAAAATAATGAAGTGCTTTGTGATAGTGGTAATTTTATGTCATGGCTCTGTCCTACACAGTCTGAGAACAAATTAAACTTAATTCAATGGCTTTGGAAAGGTCCATGGTTCTTACTGAAAATTTCTTGGCAACTTAAATACAGGGAGGGAAAAAAATAATATAAATCCTAAACTAAATGATGAGACAAATAACACATTAGCATGTGATGTTCATTTTGGTATTTAGTACTGTAATGGCTTGGGCAGCAAGGTTTTGGTCGTGGGGGGGACTACAGGGGTGGCTTCTATGAGAAAAAGGTTGAAGCTTCCCCATGTATGATAGAGCCAATGCCAGTTGGCTCCAAGATGGACCTGATGCTGGCCAAGGCTGCGACCATCAGTGATGGTGGCAGCACCACTGGCCTAACATATTTAAGAAGGGAGGAAAAAAACTGGAACAGCAATTGCAGCTGGGGAAGAATTCACATTGGAGACCTGTCTCTGGGGAGAAGGAGGTAGGGAAACTGGAGTTAAGCCCAGGGAGAAGAAAGCAGAGTGGTGAAGGTGTTTTTAAGATTTAGGGTTTTATTTCTCATTATCCTACTCAGATTTGACTGGTAATATTTTTTTTTTCCCACATTGGGTCTGTTTGCCCATGACAGTAACGGGTGAGTGATCTCTGCCTATCCTTATCCTGACCCACCAGCAATTTGTTATATTTTCCCTCCTGTGTCCAGCTGAGGAGGGGAGTGATAGAGTAGCATCTAGCCAGGGTCAACCCACCACAGTTACAGAAGTCAATGGATGTGTTTCACAACATTGAAGATTTTCCAGAATGTCACAAGTTTCAGTGCAAGCACACAGCAGTTATCAGTCTGCTTTGCTACAGAATTTAATTCAATATTGTAGTACAATGCTGTATTTCCTTTGTACTAGAAGGCTACTGGATTTACCCTACAGTTTCTCCTAGCTCTGGAAGGGAGATACATGGCAGAGTACTTAGGGTTTCTGCTCTTGGGATGTGACTAGACATGCAGGAAAGTATCTTCCTTGTCAGAGGCAATGAGCCGTGTTTACCACTCTGGAAGAAAAAGAAAGAGGACTGTGAAGAGAGATGATCCAAATACCAAGCTCCTTGACAATAACTACTGGGCTAATGGTGCTCTCTCTTTTAATTTATGAGATGCTTTGCATCTTTGGGTTATACATTGTTTCTGATGTCCAAGTAGAAGTCCGTGTCAGGGATGGGTGAATGAGACAATCCTAGAGAGTGATACTGCAATGCAAACAGGTCAAAAGCCAACCCAATGAGCTCACCAGGGCATAGTCCCAAGGTAGTTTTTGCTGAACATAGTGTAGGAGATGACTGTGAGACCTATCACATTACTTCAACATCTCAAAGGAAAACATAAATCTGCTTTGGGTTAAGAGCTGGTAAATACATTTCCCACTGGTGCAGGCCAGGTATGATTGATTGCAAATGTGAGTAACCCTTAAAGGACAAATATGAAAAGATGTGTCCCCCAAAACTTTTAAGAACTGGAAAATTATACTAAAATCAAGTGCCAGTTAATGCAGTGGTTTTATACCCCCAAAGCAGTACTTCTGTTCAACCCACATTCTGAATGCATTGCATGTTTGAATTACAGAATGCCATTTGTTGTAGGCTTTATAAGCAAAAGCATTGGTAAGAAATCCCTTTTATTTTCTTGGCCCAGGCAGTAAGACACCTGTCCCATGTCAGGAGGCAGCGGTCACTCTCATTAATGTCTATGCGTTAGAGTGAGAGAAAGTATTACCCCCATTTTTACACATGGAGAGCTTGGATTTGCAAGATTAAGAAACTTGTTCAAAGCCTCGGGGGTTCCATACTCCCATTTCTGAGTCTGACCATTTAAATTACAAACTCTCCCTTGGAAAAAAAAAGGAAGTTCTTTTGTCATGTAGAGATGAAGGGTATGATATTCCTCTTATGTACTCCACTGTTAATCACAAATTATTCCATTGCAGTGAGTGGAATTGCCTGGGTAACTCTGAGACAATAAAACCAAAACAGCGGAAGATTTTTAAAGGCATCAAAGAGATTTAGGAGCACAAATCCTTCTGACTCTGAATGCGTCTTGTGTTTCTAAATTATTTTGGTGCTACAGAAGCTGCCATCCCATGTTTTATTATCTATTTCTAGGTGGTCAGTTTTATTTTCTGGTAATTATTATTTGGTTCAGGGCAAAATCGAGTCCAGGCAGAAGCAAAGCAGGTTCTTTACTTGCCTATCAAGGTTTCTTTCTGTAGAATGTAATAGAAATTTACAGTATTGAGGTGATGAGCCGAAGATGTTTGAAGTATCCTCATCTTGGGAAATGATTCTACTCTGCCTGTTTTACAGGTGGCAATTTTTCTTACATAAAATGTTAGTCTGTGTGTCTATATTTGTGTGTGTAAACAGATTAACATATTTTTCTGTTTGTCAGTTCTAAGAATTTTCCTTTGCTGGTGCTCATTTTAGAAGGAATAAGCAGCTACCATATTGATTACTGTTCCTCTAAAGGGACAGTTCTGTGACCTTGTTTCCCCTGGCACATATATAAATTTCTGTTAATGCAAACAGCAAAAAAAAAAATAATCCTACTGGAGCAATACGATGTACCCAGTTCCCTGTGGAGATACCCCAGGAAAACAAATACATATAAAACATTAGCTGCATTGTGCCTGAAGGTACTTAAAGACTAGGGTGTTGAGCAGTGAGTGAAAACAGCAAAATGAAACAGAATTTCTCGAAACTGTATTGTTATGCATTGAAAAAAATATATTTAATTGCAGTAATATTTAAATTCCACCCATAAGCAGAAAATAAACTTCTAGTGAATTTTTAGTGGATAATGGAATACCTGATAATCAGTCCTTTAACTTCCTTTGAGTCTCTGGATATAAACAATGTTGTTTAAGTCAAGTTTGATTTAAAATCCTCCCAGACAAAAACAGGACTGCTTTTTTCCTGTACTTGATTACAAATTGTATTTGATATTTTTGAAAAGAGAAAGAATACATCTTTCTGCAAGTTAACTGCATTGGAATATTAAGTGCTTTTGGCTTTTCCTCAGGAAAAGCATCATCTAAGTTAATTAAGAAACCTCCTTGCTTCCTTGGGAGTCTCGCTGTTTAATTAGGGTAATGTATGCCACTCTGTATTAAATTGAAGTTCACCTTAGTTCACCCAGTAGTTTTTCAGTTAATAACATGTAAGTTGACAACTGTTTTTTGTCTCTTTTGTGTGTGATGGATGGTGATACACAACCACGAAGGACAAGTTCACTCCTACTTGTTATTGTGGCATGTCCCACTGAGGGTCAGAACGAAGTGTGATGAAGTCACAGTGATTCTGGTTTGTCTCTGGCACTCTCACAGCTGATCACCGTGTGATGTCAGTGGTAGCATTCAATATATCCTACAAGGGACCGCAGCAGTTTCATACACAGAAATGTTTTTGTTTCTTTTTGCAGTCATTTTAAACACATTCTTCAATAGTGAAAAGTAGAAGGGATTTCTCTTAAACAATTTCACTTTTATTAATACTGCCATGGATATAAAGTCATAGATTTTTTCAGTTCTCTCATTCTCCAGCAAGTTTCCTAGGAAAAAGAAAAACTCTGTTGTCTGAAGAGGTTGGGCTCGTACCATATTAATCAATACAGAGTTGTTCTCCTTCTGAATAAGTCCCTCAGATATTCATCTTATTGATCATTAATTAGTGACTATTATTCCATATCCAAGAAGAACTAACTCCAAGGCTGCATGCTCTCTACAACTTTGATGGAGAGGTAAAGGTTTTCTAGCAGTGCAGTTCATTTCTATACTGTAAGATTAGGTACTCCTTTCAATAGCAATAATATATATTTAACCTATTCCTGTAAAATACACACACACTTGCATACATAAAGTTTCTTCCTGCAAATCTGCAACTAGATACAGCCATGACACATACAACCTAGATAACAAAGTGATAGTAACCACACTAGTTAGCTTTGTTGTGTCCTCACTGGAAGCTCGGGTTTGGTATTTGATTGCCTTTCAGTACGTGATTTAATAAGCTAATTATTCTGTAGAGCAGAAAATTCCCAGAACTGTGCCTGCATAAGCAATTTGGCCAGTGTTTCTTCCCATCAGCACTCTGTGCAGTCAAACATTTTCTGAATTGTTGGCAGCCTTGCATCTCTTCTGGACAGCCAATATACAAATGAAACATAATTTTGATAGTTGTCCAGATTTTACAGTGGTAGGCAGCATGTTAGGTGTGGCTCCCTAAATGGTGTGCTGATACCACACTCTGCAGTGTTTCTAAAAAAATGTTTGATTTAATTGGACTTGCCACAATGAGATCAGGCATACCAAAAGAGATGTTGTGACTGTATTGAAGAGACCCTACAGGGCTTTCAGTTTTGAACAAACTTACTTAGTTTTCTAATATCTAAATAAAGGAGGGTTTAATTTCGTAGGTGGATGAGAACCCTCCTTGTCTAACACCATTTGAATGGTCATTTATTGCTATGAGGATTTGGCTAGAGGGGGAGGATTTCTCTAAGCACCAACAGGTGCAATCACATGTTGGATGGAAAATAAAGCCAATTTTTCAGCATTGTCAGAGAACAGGATTTTTTCAAAAGAGGCAGCACTTAAAATATTAGGTATGCTGCCTATCTAAACCTACAGTCACTTGGCACTGAACCTCTACCAATACTGTCCAAGTAATTTAGATGGCACATGTGTTCAGATGGCACAGCTCCACCCGGAGTCAGAGTCAGCCAAGAGATCATCCATGTAGGAGAATCAAGTGATGCTGTAGATAATAGGCTTTCAAGCCAAAAAGAAGTTTCCAAACAGCTGTCTGTTCCTGTATCATATACTGAGAGCTAAAACGGTATGAGATTGATAATCTATTTTTTGCTTGGGTTACTTTCCAAAGTATAGCCCCTCTGTAGATGCAGATACCTTGACCCTGCAGTGCAGAGCTGTGCCTTGGTGAGTGAAGAGAAAGAATCACTATTTGAATGCCTTTTCATTTTCAGATAGTTGAGGAAGCAGAATCATCCCTGTCCTTCTGTTCTAGAACAAGTGATGTAGAGGATTTCTGCTGAAAACATTCCCATTGTCATCTGTCAAAGCAAATAGTGAGAATAAGAAATGTGTCAGGTAGTTTAAAGGTTTGAGTATCCGAGCAAAGTCCAAAGGTGTTTTAGGCATCTCTGGTATACAATCAGGGAGATCAACATTTCAGTAGTAAAATTCATGCTCATGACATCCACACTTATCCTTGAGAAAGAAGAGCTTTTAATACACACTGTTGAGTTGCCCTTGCTGTGCAACCCAAATGTCTACTTCTATGTCCTGAATTTAAGAACTTGTCATGTACCTGATTCTGAGAAGGTGAAAGGAGAGCTGCATGGACTTCAATGAAACTGTCAGCATAGACCAGAGAGCAACGGCAGAGGGAAAAAAATTAAACTAGCTGTAAAAACCATGACTGATGAACAGATATAACAGCTATAGAGGAAGAGACAACTGTGTCTGCCAGAAAGATTTCACTGTTTCTTTGAAGAAATGCTAGCATTCAGGAAAGTTTGATCTATTGCTTTGAAAAAATTTCCAAGATTAGAAGATGGGATCAGAAGCCAAAAGAGAAATTGCCAAACAGAACATAGATAGGTCAGAGCCACAGGAAAATTTAATGCAAACAGCCTCTTCTCTCTTATGAAGCAACCAATGTTGGTAATTACTGGATACCTCCTTGCACAGTTCCTAGGTGAGCCATTTCACAAAGTATCTGCTAAACAGTATGGGTGCCTTTGCAGCCTTCTCATTTCGGTAGAACAGCGCACATACCATTGTCTAATGTAACAACTGTGAAACAAAGCAGACAATAAATTGAACACAGCTGAAAAGGATTGAGTGAAGATTAATCTCTGACTAAATCTCGTGGGATCTCTATATAAATCTAGCCTAAATCAATGGACCTGGAATTAGCTAACTGGAAGCTCTAACCACAGAAGTTGGGTAGAGTTTAGTCAGCAGAGTTATGACACTTAAAATGGAGTTTGATCTCATTAGAATATAAGCATCATCATCTGTTTTGTCACTGATCATGGTATAGTAAGTAATGAGAAAATTATAGATCTGAATGGGTTCAAATTCTAAACTTCAGCTGGTTTATGTACTACCAGCTAATCCTTCATAGCTTTCCAGTTGTTCTGGGCAGCACTTAGTGGCCCAAAGCCAGGCTGAACCATACCACCATAATGTAGCATAGATGTTGCCTAAAAGACCATAGAGAAAAAGACTCCAGGCCAATTTAATGTATAAGATAAAGAGAGCAGGTCCTTTAATAAGGCAAACTGCCTAGAGGAAATACATGCCATGCGCACATGCCCAGACAGTGGTTCTATGATTTTATAATAAGGTCCATCCAATGCCAGATCTGTCTACCCCCAGTTCTGCCCCCCAACACACCCCCTTGAAAAGAAGACTAAACATGCTAACGGAATTTTAGAGGGATTGATAAAAGGTAAGGGATATAATGCAGCTGCATTAAAATCTACATTTACTACACAGCTACTTCTTAAAACTACAAAATTTAAAAAATCCAAAAAAGCTCTGAAGCATCAGTTCCTCTTTTAAAGATGGACAAAACTCAATCTTGTCCAATCTCTACCACTCTTAGAGAGTGTCCAAAGGAGGGCAGTGAAGATGGTGAACTTGCGGGGAAGCCGTATGAGGAGTGAGGGGCTGAGGTCACTTGATCTGTTCAGCCTGGAGAAGAGGAGACTGAGGGGAGAGCTCATTGCAGTTACAGATTCCTCATGAGGGGAAACGAAGGGGCAAGCACTGATCTCTTCTCTCTGGTGACAGGAAATGGCCTGAAGTTGCATCAAGGAAGGTTTAGATTGGATATTAGAAAAAGGTTCTTCACCCAGAGGGTGATTGGGCATTGGAATAGGCTCCCCAGGGCAGTGGTCACAGCACCAGGCCTGTCTGAGTTCAAGAAGCATTTGGATGATACTCTGGGGCACATGATGTAATTTTTGGGGATGGTCCTCTGCAGGGCTAAGGGTTGGATTTGATGATCCTTGTGGGTCTCTTCCAACTCAGCATATTCTGTGGTTGTGTGATTCTGTGAACTATTTGAACAAACAGATTTAATCCATAATCAGAAGATAAGAATTAAAATGTTTTCCTTTCTGATTTTGGGGTGCTTCATGCAAACAGTTTTGTAATTTTCTGTGTCGTCATCTATTTTTTTCGTATTAGAAAGATTTAAAAAGGTACTTTTTAGAATATCACACTAATACAAAGATGTATTTTCTTTTTCTTTCTTTTTCTCTCTTTCTTTCTCTCTCTCTCTCTCTTTCTTTCTCTCTTTCTTTCTTATATTTGATCAGTTCAAAACTCTTCACAAAGTGTTAGGATGAATAATTGTGGAAAGGAGTAGGGGTGAGAACATTCTTTTTTCCATTAAAGACTTACAAACTTTAGAGAAGAAATAACATTGTTTAAAATTCATAATATTTCAGAATATCATAATGTGTGTTAGCCTTAAAGTTTCGTCTCAGAAGAGCCCATTTGAAGCAAATTTCTTGATTTTTCCCACTCACTGCACTTTGATTCACATCATAGTGTGATCTTAGGGCACATCAACTGACCTTTTGTCCTGAAGAAATTAAGCTGAAGGATGAGCTCCAGGAGCTTATATCATGCATTCCTGCTGCTAATGAGCACTCCGTCCACAAGACACGCTAAAGCTGGTCTGAAATAAAACCCCAAAACATTAATAGTGTGGACAGTCTGTCTCCCATACCAATTGTTGAACTTTTCAAATCAAACCTTCAGATTTACCAAAGAAGGCTGCAGAGAAAAAAGTAAAAAGTGTTATGATTTTGAGTTTATTCTGTTGAATTAAAATGGTAATTTTGATTACTTTTTTTTTTTAGTAACTGTAAAGTTCACCTCCATCTACAGAAAATAGGGCTATTCCCTTTTTTACTGGAAACGTCCTTGCGTCCGTCTTTAGCATGCAGTTTGGATTTCAGGATATGTCACCTTCTTGCAACAAGGTGGAAAGAGGATTTCCCACCTCCTTCTCCAGTTTTTAAAGCATTATTCAAAAAGCTACTTATTACATAAAAACTTTGGTGTAGGGGTCGCATAGCCTGCTAATGTAAGACCCAAGTACCATTTTGGCTTAGAGGGTTTTCTTTCCAGCAAGAGACACTTTAATGACTGGTCAAACGTACAAACCATCCACTCCTTGCCTTAGGCCTTCAAACTAATGCAGAAATTCATTAAGCATTCAGTAATAGGAAAACATATTCTATGCTATCCATGCAGTGCATGCAAAATCAGGTAAGAACTTCTACTGTACCACTGAAACTGCAAAATAAATAAATACATAAAATAGCTCTTAGTCCTAAAAGAACTTTGCGTCCTGTGAATGTGAAGCTGCAGCATCTGTGATAAAGCAAAAATGTGTATCTCTCCATTTGGTGCATATATATGTAATTAATTGTCAGAGATGTTCAGTCGTGCTGATGATTTGATCCCTTCAGCAAGAATGCACTTTTCACAGTACCTTACACATTACCAAGTCACAGAGACTGTCCCTTTCTTTTACTTTCAATGCTGTAAATTAGAAAATGTATACATTTGCATCTTGTTATTGAGTTCAAACTAGTTGTTCCATTCTGATGGTGCCTGCAAACCTTATCAGATTTAGTGCTCTGTCTTTTATTGTTGCTTGCTATGCAACTTGGAATTTCCTGTGGACTGAATGAGAAAGTGATAGCATGCGGTCTTTCTGTTTAATTTCATAAACCTGCACTCACTCCCACCTCAGCATGTTTTGGGAAAAATGTCAACAACCATATAATCATAGAGGGGTACACATGAGCAAAAAGAAGGAAAATTATCTTAAAGATTATCCACCACTTAGTACTTTAATTTACCCTTCTAGGTCTTGTTTAGTAGAGCATTTTCAAAAGATTTTTCAAAGAGCCTGAGCAAAATTAAATGAAGACATTTATTCAAGGAGAAATAATTTTTTTTTGTTTGAAACTAGTTACATATTTGGTATAGAACCGAAATAGATCCTTCTCCACTTGACAGAAGAAAAATCAATGAGTGTTTCAGTTATTAATTATCTACAGTAACTATTTGTTGAATGAATATTAATTTTTATTTTGTATCCAAGACCCAAGAATGCTTTACCAGATGTAGTTTCAATTCCCAGTTGAGGTAAATTGGCTTTGCTTCACTGAAACAAAACATCTATATCATTTTATACCAGCTGAAGATCTGGCTCCAGAAATGCAGGATAGCACTGAGATTTCAGACCTGCTGAGCAACATGCACCTCTCCATATTAAAATATTTTAAATATTTAATATTGAAAACACACACACCAAAAAAAAAAACCAACAAAACAAAACAAAAAAACCCCAACCAAACAAACAAAAAAACGCCAAAAAACCAAACCAAACAAAGAAAACAAGGGAAAAAATCAACAACAACCAGAAAGGACTTTGGTTTCCACAGTAAAAAGTTCAAAGTTATGGGCCTCTGAGAACTCAATACCAACTGAGGACTGAACCCTCAAGGTATCATAACGGGATGGAGAGTGTGTTATAGTAAAGATGGTATCTCCTGCTGCAGTGTTCCAAACATTCCTTTACTCCTGACCAGCTTCCTTTCACTCAATCAAAAGTGACACACCACCACTTTAAGAAAAACGTGATACATGAATTTGATCGACTTAAAGCAAATAATAGTTTGTGAATCCAAGAATAAGAAGAGGTTATAATTTACCAGCTCCAGCACGGATACTTCTCTCCTCCTCTTTTATGTTATTTTTTTTTGGTTTGCTAACCTCTTATTATCAAAGCTGAAAGATCTACTTAAGTAAATAGTCTAAGATCCTGATTTTGTAATTTCATCTGTGAATTGTCATTTAAAATGTAATTTGGATCTCATAATGGAGAGGGGTTGACGTTCTTATTCTACGTGTCCTGTAGCTGCTGCCTTAGAGCTAAAAGGGAAATCTGAACTGGAAATAAATTTCTAAAGGTTATGTGGTGGAAACAAAGACAGTAAAAACTCATATAGACTTTTCTCTGCCACTAAAACAAATTATAGAACTGAAATAGGTCTGGATTTTTTTCCCATTCTTTTTCTGGTGCTTGTTCAGTCTTCATGGCTCAAAACTGACTTACAGAGAGCACCTCGAAAAACTTCAAAACATGTGGACCACTACTGAAATGACAGCATGGCTTTGTCACAATGCTTTGTGTAGACAATTTTCCTGTACTACTGAGAAACTGTGACTTAAATCACATTGACTAGACTTATTGACAGGAAACATAAGGAACAGGACTGCCATGGCTCCACAACGTAACTGGGGACTTTGCCCCTTTTAAATTTAAGTCAAATGTAGGAGAATAAAACAAATAATTTCTTATGATTTAGACATCGTGAAGTGCTAGGGCAACTTATATGTTTTTACAAAAATGCTGTGGGTAGTAGATAGACAGGCTACTGTTTTGTGGTACATAAATCATATCGCCCTGGTAACAAGTCAGGATCACAAAGGCTGTAGGAAGCACAGTGAGATAATGTCTCACAGGCTAATAGTTTAGTGCAGAGAGGTTGTTTTACATTTCTTTTTACTTATTAAAATATCAGTCTTCCTTTTTCACAAAGATGACAAAAATGAAAGGACATTTCTAAATTCTGAAGACGTTATCAGAAGTTTCCAACAGTCAGCCAGGCTCCCAGGACTTTGTGTGAATGGCTGATACTGTTTGTCACCTGCACATCTGAGTGCTTGGCACACTACAGAGCTAAGTGCAGCTCTTTCTAGTAGAATGGTACTGCACACCCAAGATTTTTTTGAAGGCTTAGTAATAAGAAAAAAATGTTTCTCATTTTTCTATAAAGCATTTCAAGCATTCAAGGTAATATTGAAGGTAGTAATTTTCCATATGATAGTTCTCCCTGTGTCAGATAATGATTTTGCAGCCTTTGAATTCCTGACTCAAAATTGCTCTATATGTTTTTGTTATTATCATTTTTTCCAAAAAGCTTTACAAAGGAAAGACAACATGAGCACACCGCTTTTATTGTGTGGGTGTGTGGTTGCCTCTGTATAATAGACTCCCTAATGTTCTTGGTTATAATGTGTAGCATTGCACAGGTAGCACTCTGGATTTCCAAACTCCATTTTCAGGCTTAATAATAGCCTTTCATTCGGGCAAAGGATTTACGCCTAATTATAGATCTTTGTGCTTTTTGTTCTGTTGTCTGGTTGAAAGTGTCTTGTGCATCTCGTCGCTGTCATTTAGGGCAAAGAGACAGTGCGTGTCAAGATGCTTTTGAAAGTTTTTGAGTTTTCTAAGAATACAGCTGTAGATTTTAAACAATGTCTCCTATAGGCAACTGCCAAGACACTAGTATTGGAATACTATTTTTTTTAAATTGCTTGCTGATAATTACTTTGTATCATCAGCACAATTTTTCAAGAATGGATGGGAAAGGGAACAGAAAATTTTTTTATCCCATCACCTGTCTAAGTATGTCTCTCTTAAAGCTGAACTTTATTTGTTGAATGCAGTTTATATCTTAATGTAGAAGTTAGTTTCTGTGCATTTTATAATAAATCTGACTTTCTGCAGTGGTTGCAGTTCGAAACTGTTTTGAAAAGAGCTTTAAGCATTAAGTAACTGTAATAAAAACGTAAGTGTAATACTGAGTTTGAAACTGTTAACTTCATTAATCTAATTCTGTTCCCTCTCTGACCTCAAATATGGTGTTTCTATAAACTCATACCTGTATTCAGACATGCAGGGGTTTTTTTGTGCTGTGCAATTCATGTGGACTAGCCAAGGAACAAATCCCACTGCGAAGGGTATCAGAAAAGACAGTAACAAAAATAAAAAAGTCACAAGACAACAGATAGAGATAGAGAAGTGAGGGGATATGGGAAATAATATGACAGGATAGCAGGCAGGAATCTCAGCAGATGAGTGCCCTAGTTGTTCTCAAGCTTTTTTGTAGGTAGACATTAAAGCAAACAGATGCTTCATTGACAAGGATGTGAAACTGAAGAACGAAATTCTGTGTGGCTATTTGTAGGGAGCTTTTCTGAGCTGGAAGTGCACTAAGGTAGAAAGCAATAATACAGTTAGATGATTGAGACTGACATTGTCACAGTGGACTGATAAGGATGGGAATCAATATTTTGTGTTGGTGAATGACAAATGGTATGTAAAGAAACAATAGTCTGTGAAAGGTCTTTCAAAGATGACAAATAGCTTATGCTTAAATATGTAAAGAAAAAAAAGATGAAGGAGGATGCAGAGGGGGAGTGACATAACAAAAGTTACTGGTTAGGTAGATGATCTCTGCAATAGCAATCTGAATGGAAGCAAGAAAAGAGGATATTTTATTAACCAGAACACAAGCTAGGACAGCTCTCATCAAACATTTTCAGGTATGCGTATGAATAGGAAAAACAAAGCATGACAAAGAAATGAAAGAGTTAAAAATGAATGGTGAGTGGCAAGTTATACATCTAAAGATAGTCCTCTTGCCCACAGAAATCAAAAGATACAATAGGGAGAAAAATAAAGAGTTCTAATTTAAATGTATTTAACTTTATGGCATAACCTATGAGAAGACACTGGAGATATATGAAAAATTTAGTGTGGCTGGAAAAGGCAAGCATGGAGCAGAGAAGGAGGCCTGTGAATTGTCAGATTAAACATACAACTACAGGTTAAATCACCCCAAAATATATTATACAAAGAGAAGAAAATAAAGTTAAGGACAAAGTCCTTAGAACTGTCCCACCCAAAACCAGTAAAAAAGAGTGAAGAGGTTGCTCAAGACATTGCTTAAACTGAAAGAGTAACTAGCTTTTCTAGAGAGCACAAAGAGGACAGAGTTGTGGAAACAAAGGAAGGACAGTAGCTATGATAAAAGCCAGAAAAGTCTAAAGCCCAAACAGGACAAAGGGAATGGAAAGACCGAAAAGAATGAGTATGGCAGCAGTCAGGAGGAAGACTAGGGTGAAGATTTAATGAAGGCTCAGAAGGCAGCAGCATCTGAGAAGTGCCTTGATTTGACAGGGGAAGAGAAAGAGGTCGTGTGATGGTGGAAGTGAGGGGAAGGCATGTTGCATTTTTTATAATGAGAGAATGTTGGATGAACAGCCTTTCTATGGGAGAAAATCTCACATAAGCATTACAGTATTACTACTACTAGCAATCCAGCAAATGAGTAAGAAATAGAAGTATTACTAATTGACAGTATATTCTTGCCCCACACAGAAAGCAGGATTAAGATGTGATTTTCTGTGTGATGACATAAAGCGATAAAACACACTAATCTTCTTTACTACTTATGGTAATATAACTGTGTTGTGCTTTGTGTACTGCCATGCTAATAGTGATGCCAAGTACTTAATAAATGCAAGTCAATATTTTCTAGATCTAGTTTCACTTATGTCTATCACATACTTTATTTTACATTATTGATGGTTATCTAAGACACTGAAACCACCATACCCTACTTAGTGTAGGAATTACAAAATAAGGCAGTTCAACATGCAAAAGTGATAGTAATAAGTAGCTATAAGTCAAGTACCAGTAGACATATGTAACAGAGAAGAAAGATGAAAAGGAATATTTAATTGCAATATGAAATAACAAATTATCATTCAGAGGCTGATCATGACTGAAATCTCACAAAAAAAATTTGAGAGACATATATTTTGAAATTTACATGTCCAAAAAGCAAGAGTAGAAAACCAAAAGAAAATCATGGCTCATGGCAAGGGTGATGACTTGGATAATCTTTTTCCAATTAGTTTCTAAGTTCTGACTGATGCTGAGGATTATTTCTTTTCATGGGAACCTGAGAGTGTTTTCATTTTATTCTTATCATTTTTTTCTGTGTTTTAATTGTGTGGGATGAGAGCCCGAGGAAGAACGGGCACAAGATTGACAAGAATGAGTCTTCGGATTCAGGTCTTCTGTCCCTGAAAAGAATTGATTCAGGGCAATAGGTTGCCTTCTGTGCAAGACAGTTAGCTTAGCAGTGGTGACATTGCCTATAAGTGATGTGTATTAACCCGTCAAAGTGGATCAGGAGTCTATGCCACAGAAAAGTGAAAGGTTATAAAAGCACAAAGACAGTTCTATGCCTCTGACTGTTTTCCCCAGTGGAAATAGAGATGATGCGTTTTAGGACCCTATTGAGGCAGGGGAAATACTCACAATTTCATCATAGGTGAATCGTTCAACTTTAAAGGAAAGGGATGAAAGAGGGAATACCATTGTACTGAAAGAATTTCTTCTTATCAACTATCTGTAGGCTTTTTTGCAGGTCGTACATTTAATGAAAAGTAACTGAGGTAGTACCTTCCACAAAGTCTGCTGTTTGTTACAGAGACGAACTGTAAACCAGGAGCCTCAGTCCTTCAGTGAAGTGACTTCACACTATAGAGGTGAACATGTAAGCCCAAACAGAGAACAGAACCTGAGGCAGTGAGCAAGGCCATGCGGATGCCTGTACAGCAGCTCAGCAGTTCTCGGTGAACGAAGTCGAATCAGGCCTTTGATTAAGTACACAAAGACAAACCATTAACTTTAATCTTGCTAAAGCATTATGAATAATAAAGAAATATATTTCAGATTTTCTGGGGTTTTGCTTCTGAATTACACAGTTGCTTTCTCATGCTTTTGTTAACGTATTGCATGTAATTCACCTCTGAGTAGGAGGTCTAACATAAAGATTTAGGGAGGATTCAAGTGGTACGTAGGCCTTGTGCTGGACTCTCCATAAGCAGCAGATGTTTTCATTTCATGAGGGGTTTGGGGTTTTTTGCATTTGGTAGTACATGCTTTTTTGCTTTGCTGGGTGAATTGTGTTGCCACTGGAAGTATGCTGCCTCCTGTGAAGATAAAGCTGAGCCAGCCAAACTAGGAAAGGAATTAGATTTGTCCTTAGCATGAGTGACCAAAGAAGTATGCTGTCAGGATGTATCTAGGCAGAAGAAGTTCAGCATTCCAAGCTGAGGCTAACCACCACCATCTTTCAGGTTTCAATAGCACACACATTGCCATTGTTTGATGTGATAGACCTTAGTGTTTCTTGAGTACACACTGCTGCATGACTTTCCTGATTCAAGAACATTTTTCTATGGGGCTTCTGGGAATCTGTTTTCTTTTTCACTGCTGACCTCTAATGATAGATGTGTCTGAGGTTATGTGACAAATGTTACCAAGCCTCACATAGGCTTGTAAACTGTATTTGCTGGGGTTTTCATTACTTTCTTCCAGATCACGAAAAGGATTTTAATATAAATGGGTAGGCTTTTATGGTACTATTTGTTTGATACTTATTACCATACGTGATTTCTTTTTCATACCACAGTTAGAGCTGCCTGGGGGTGGAATGAATATAGCTGTACATTTTTGGTCCATTTTCTTCCACCAGAGAAGGAATAAAATTGCATACCCATTGTATTCCTTCAGAATGCATGAATACTAAGGTACTTTTTCTAAGCCTTTGATAGTTTTAGATTATTACTGTAATTAACTAAATCATTAATTATTTGTAAATCAAGACTTATTATTACTCCTTCTCTTCTGTGCTTCTTTTAAACTTTTAAATCTTGAATTTGTTGACCAAAAGATGAACATTATTAAAGAGTATGTGTGATCTAGTTTTCAAGACAAAGGTCTTGGTATAAAGGTTTTGGCTTGTGCTACTACTACAGTCAACTTATAAAACTGACAAGTAGCTAAGGGACATATTTTCACTTGAGTGTCTAAAACAGTCACTAAAATCCAAATGGTGGCACAAAAAATGATAGACTATTATTCGCTATTATAATAGGTAGGTATGTGTCAATAGCTTCTTGGTGGTATTTGTCACCTTGGCATATAGATGCATTTTTCACATTAGATGGCCTGTCCCCAGCCTGTATGGTAAAACAGTACCACTGGGAACTGTAGCCCAGCAAAAAAATTCTCTGGAAACAAAAATAAGATATTTAGTGTCCCAGAGAGTGACTTAATTGCAAGAACATCTTCTTTTGGGAAATACTAATTGACATAGCCCTGAAATTTAAATATGGAAACAGGTGTTCAATGTCAGGTGCCCATGTTTAAATATTTAACCTTAGATAACCTATGCACATTTTATGTCTTAAAGTAGAGCTTAGAGTTGAAGTTTGTGATGAGGTTTTTTTCTTATTATCTTTGCATATTCCATTCTTTTAAATACATTTATAATGTATCAGCAAAATTATTTTCAAATGCCTTAATGTTAGCTATTTTAAATGAAACCTATTTATACCATGAATTATGAAAGGACTGTCTTATCTTAAAACCTTACTGGAAAGTGGCTCTGGATCTCTGAAAGAGAAATATCAGGAAATTATTACCATGAGTCTTAGAAAACTGCTGAATGTTTAGAAAGCCTTCAATGTTCACCCATCACTAGTGTGGTGAGTCATTAGTGCAAAAAGTACATTCCAATTATAAAACATTCTGCCCAAGTTAAGTATCAATAAGATTAGTTCAGGACATAATCTGGCCTGGAAGGAAAATAAAAAAATCAGTCTTCCTATCAACAGTCTTCTTATTGCCTTAAATATATGACAAAAGTTTTTTCAAACATATTCGATTGTATTAATAGATACAAAATGGCTTTAAAATTCCAACTGTGGTATGAGTAAAGAAAGCTGGTTTAGTAGATTACATGCAGGATGACTAAGAATGCAGAAATGCGGAGAATTCAGATTGCAATGCTGTGCAGATGGTACAATCAAATACCACTAAATGTTTGAAATGAGCAGCAAATAGGAATAGGAAGTTGTCAATGATTTATGTTAGGAAAGATATGTGTGTTTTAATGCTCTGCCATGTTAGCAGAATATTCAGATGAAAACACTGAAGTACCAGTAATTGTTTATTACTTGTCCAATATAGTGAGTTTACCAGGTTTTGTACTTAAGCTGTCATCTCCACTTTCTTCTGTTAGGTAAGCAATCTAGAACAAAAAAAAAAGCTGTTGCTACTGTTATTAATTCAGGTCGGAATGCCACAGGTTGTCATTGCTGTCTGTGAATGTGCAGTGCTCTCAGTCTGTGAGCTCAGGATCATGCAGCTCCTCAGCGGTGGCCAGTGTTGCCACAGTGTAAAATAGGGCCCATTTCCCATTTGGTCCCCACAACTCTCCAATAATTTCCTTCCAATCCTGGAGCACATTCTCCACAGATTAAATATTCATAGCTTCATGTACATAATTTATTTTCTTCTGATGGTCTTGTGTTCACCTGAAACGTAAACTCCTAAGGTATGCCGGACACTTGGAATTTTTCCTACAGTAGTGTATTTATTCTCACACCTTAATGTATAAATCTGTCTCACTAAATCTGTCTCACAAGATGGTCAATTGATACCAAAGAGGGAAGTGCACACATTTGCACCTGTTTACTAAGTCTTCAAAATAATACTTCAAAATACACATTTTTAAATGTATTTTTAGATTGTATCCTTAAATGAGTCTAAAGCATTGCAGCCATCAAAAATTCATCAAGTATTACATTTTCCTAGGCATTCTTCATGTTCTGTCCTCTAAAAGCAAGCAATAAATAATAATAAAAAAACCAAACAACAACCTGTGATTCTGCATCAGTGCCATTAATATAGGTGAAGTTTAGCTTTGAGCTCTGTCTTTTTCCATGTCTTCATATTTACTGATCTCTCAGAGCATTGTTGCTCTATCCAGCCCTTTTTGCTCCTCATTTTTCACAGCTTCGCCAGGGGTACCTTTCCAAGTCATAGTATTTTTAAATATGTAAGGATAGTTTGAAGTGTATGATTGCACAGTGTAACCAATTTTAAAGTTATTGCAGTACCTTTGTAAAAATGTTATTTGAGCTGTTTGCAGATTAGTTTTCCAAAGAAAAGAGGCCAACCACTGGAAACCAAACTTAGTAAAAAAAGGAGAATCTCAGGGAAGAAACTTGCAGAGAAAAGAAAAGAAAAAAGAAAAACAAAAACCACAAAAGACAGTTAGAGATGACACAGACTTAAAAAATACAAAACTGCAGTCTGCACTGTCCATTAATTATAGCACACAAAATAAAAGTTGCTTTATTGCTTGTTTATCCACAAAACACTCTCACAATGAAATAATATTTTGTTTTCTTTTTCTGTATCTTTATCAGGATTGCACCATTTTATCTCTGTAATAGGCTGCTGTACAATACGAAGTGTTTTATTTCTTTGTGTAATACCTAGACAAGCGAGATCACATCTGTTTAGATTCCAGCAGAAGAAAAAGTCTAATTTCTCAGCTGTAATGCAGTGGACACAGGTTATTCTAGATAGAATAACATTGTTCCTATCAAAATGGTGGAATTGTATCAGGAGGAAGCAGTAGCTGGAAATAACAATTGAGTCCCTGCTACTCCCGCCAAGTGCTTCTTTTGCTAAGATATATAGACATGTCATAATTTTTTTAGGATGTTATTGTGATAAAGAGACAAAGGAAACCATTTTCTACTTAGGTATTCTAAACAACTCGGGAAACATCGAGGGTGTTTTATGTTGAGCTTGTAGTGCCACAAAGAGGTTGGATTAAAAACAGAGTCTAAATAAAATAGATAAGTTACTCAAACATGATGTATTAAAAGAAGTTGTGTGGAATAACATACATATATATATCTGTATATATAAAGTAGGTCTATTTAATTCCATCAATTTAAGCTTAAAATGGCTTTTCAAGCATCTTAAGATATAGTAGAAATTTGTTAATTCTCAGTTAATCTGTCAACAAAAGCCAGTCACTGACATCCCAAGTTCATTTCAATGCCTGTAGGAAATGTAGACTTTCCCTCCAAGAAAACTCTAAAATGGGAGCTGTAGGAGATGAGGTGTTTTGTAGTTTAGGAAATTCTTACTCCTCTTTATAGGTTTCAGCTCAGCATATGTATGAATTTATAGATACAGTTTTGAAACTATATAGGCACATAGTTCTTAAATGAGTGAGGTGGTATTTTTAAGGTAAACTACAACTCCTGCTAGGAGTGCTTGCATACCCATTCAATTTTTAGCAAGAAAACTTAGACAGTAACTTCATGAGTAGGTCTTTTAACATACAAGAGTTGTACTGAAACCATTTCCATCAGCCTTTCTACGAGAAAAGATTCTTTGATGGATGTAATACATATTATTCCTTTGAGAAAGAAGACTACGAGAATGCTAATATCCTTTTGTCACCACCTGTACCTCAGAAAAAGAATAGAGTCAGGGAGGTTGATTCTGGTGGCAAGAAATGAGGAGCTCAGTTCATTATCCAGCTGGTGACTTGACAATGATTTCAAAGTTATTCTGCATACAATTGGTGAAGATCAAGAAAGAAAATATTTTTAGCCCTAATGGACTAGTCTGGGATTTGTTGATGCTCTCAGCAGCATGAAAAAGAGCCTGATAAACCACCCAAAGCAAAATCACTGTTGCATTTATTTTTCTTTTAGTAATAGCAATAGTGATGTTGCTTTGTTTTAGTCCATCAGAGAGCAAAAGTAGATAGCTAAATAATTATCTCTGGGATAAGGTATCAAATGCAAGAGATCTGTATGTTTAAAAGAATATTTGAAGCAGTGTGACTAAGATGAAGGAAAATATTTTTCAATATTGTGCCTTGGAAGAGTCATGCTAAAATTTTTTTTTTTATTTTTTTTTTTACCTTGTGGAAGAATCCAAGTTCATTGTTGCTTCTACAGTTTGGGATAAAACATTATTTTTATATTCCCAGGATGTAATAATTAGATATATGTCAACAAATGTTTCCTGAATGGAAATATTCTGACATGTTCAAAGGCAAAATATGTAATTTTTGCAAAAATCTGAGAATCCAGATGACCACAGACATGTGGCCACGTAGATCAGAGCTAAATGACTTTTTATATCTTACTTATCAGATTCTCAGTCAATGTTAACAGGAGCAGCCTTTTGGATGTCATTATATGCAGGTCAGGCATGAAGAACAGTACTCCATCACTAATCTTTGGGGATATGGCAAGCACTTGTAGAGGAAACCAAACGCTTCCTTTATCTCTGCTGGATTGGATGTCCTAAAACAAGTTCAGAGGAAGCAAGAACTTTACCTTTTGGAAGAGATCCCTTTAAATTATGTAGGGAAAATGCCAGACTCACAGAATGGCTCCTTTTTTGTTTTTTACCTTTTAAGGACTCTACTTGTGGTAGGAGGCTTTCATGAATAAATATAGCATGAGTAGTAATTTCATGGTGTTCTTTAGTCTTTGAAAGAGAGGTGGGTGTTGCAGTGCATCTTCAGAGAATTATTATTGTTATTATTACTACTACTTATTATATTACATGCTGAATTTGTGGCTAGAAAAATAACTGTTGAAAATTAAAAGACAGCCCTTCAGACCTATGGAAAAATACCCCCAAACAATCAAATGGAGTTATAGTTCAACACACTTATAATAACACTACAATAAATTAAAGACCTTCAAGGCTACACTAAGAAGCATATTCTTTCAGAATTGATGCTGAACAATAGAAAGATCTAGTGATAAGGAGCCCCATCTGATAGGTATTAAGGTCAGCCAGAGTCACACAGGGTATGTCTTCTCCACCCAAACCCTCCAGCTATGTTTTCTGTCTGCTTTTCTTAGATATGCTGTTGAAAGTGTGAGGCTTTTATGTTTTTCACATTGTTGACATGTCAGATGCTAAAAACTTAGTGCACTATTTGGGAAGAAAACAACTGATTGCTTTGAGAAATTCTTAGTTGTTTTTAATATATTAGATTTGAAAGGAGAGAGAAGAAGGAATTGTCTGTTGTGCTGGGACCAAGGTTCATGACACTTAGGAAGTGCTGCCTGATTCAACCATGCACGACTGCAGTGATTGCAAAGCATCACTCACAGTTTTAAGCCCATGTCAAAACACCGAATTTGAAAGAGAGGAATTGGAAGCTTCCAGCAGCAGCCCCTTAGAATGATGGATGGTTGGGTTTTGCTACTTGTTGGAGCCTGTAAAGCCTCTGTAGAACTGGAAATCTACTATCAAAAATCCCAAACTCAATTGAGAGTAATTTGTTTGTCACCTTTACTTAGAAATGCCTTAGAGAGAAAACATTTTAAAAATTCTTTAAGAAATTTTGCAACTTCAGTTAATCAATATTTTAGATAGGTAGGTAAACTTTATATAAAAGTTGCAGCTATTTTTGCAGCCTTATAAGATTTAAAGTTTATGGTATGGCTGCGAAATGAAAATCACTGAAGTCCAGTGTTTGCAAACCTGCAAAATGAAAAGCAGCAGTGATAAACTTTTAGAGGTTTTGGCAAGACACCTTTTGTTACCTTTTTCTGTATAGCAAAATAGTGTCGTCAGCAAATCTGTCAGCCTGCAAATTGACATTCCTATGGAGTAAGTGCAGATATGTATCCATTTTGCTAGAAAAAGTAAATAAACAGCTCAGGTCAGTGCTATGCCATATCTCTTTAGTTTTGTTTAGTTCATCCCATTTTTACTATAATTAAGAAATAATAATCTAATAGTTTGACCATGTGGGAACATGTACACAATAGAACCGAAAACAAAAAAGCATTTAAATGGGTAAGACTGTTTTTGTGAAAGTCGGATGACTTTTAATTCTGGGTGTGTTACGCAGCTTCTCTATGCCCATTTTAACTTTTTTCTTCTTCTATTCTTTCTCACTGGGAAAAACTTTCCAAGAAAGGTCCACGCTGTAAGACATGCAAATAAATCCCTTTAAACCATGAAGAGGTCTTTATTAAACCCTGTTACAGCTAAGAGAAAAAACATGAAACCAGTGTTGAACTCATTCTTATCTACCCACACACATTTCTGGACTAGGCTAAAAGGAAAAGGACAACTTTCAACTGATGAAGACCGAAATAGAGGGAGGAACCTCAAACTAGTGCTCTGATATTTTGCATAGAAAATATTCTTAAGTGGCCCTGGAAACTGAGGAAACTGCAAAACCAACACACTTTTTTCATTAGGAAAGAAAACAAAAATGAGACTGAAGATAAACCTGGGAGAAAACAGTTTTGAGAATAACAAGGCATCCTTGGCTTACAACTCACGTTAGGAACATTTTGATTACTTTAGCAATAACAAAAAAAAAATCAATTTTCATAGTTTAATATTTCTTCCTAAGGTTGTTTCCAATATTGTGTACCTATGCAGCAATACAGATCAACTTCAAGGAACATTTTGAAACAGAAATTTGCACATTCTTTGAGATGGAGACAGAGTACTACCTGCATTGCATATGTAAGCAGAAACTTTCTTACAGTATCAGCTTTAGGATGGGCATCTTAGTATTTAGGACAGTACAACAAGACAAAAAGATAATACATTTGACATTAGTGTTCAGATCTCTTAAGAAAATCCTAGCATGACACTGAACTCTGAAAACTGTGAACGTAATAAAACGAGATTGCAATTTGGGGGGCATCTTTTGTTTTTGAAAGCACCAAACCAAACCTATGCAAGGTGGCTGTAAATTCAGTATTCTCATATTCCCATAAACATTAGTGCTGTCGACTCTCCATGTTATGCCACTATTTCTGGTGTATCAAGGACTTTCTAGTTGTCACTTCATCTCTCAGAGACTTAAGATGCTAAATTTAAATAGTATCATGGTCAAAATCCAGTAGTTCAAGTAACTGGGGAAAGCATCTGTCCTATGCCTTCAAAATTTTGTTTTCTTCCTAGAGAACAAATTGATAGTGCACTAAAGTCTAGTTGCATTAGTGTGGGGACAGTGGCTGTGTAAGAATGTTTTTTCCCAAGGTGCACAGTCAGAATCTTTAAATGATTTCACTGTTTTCTCTTGCAAAGTGGCAAATGTGCATATTTAGTTTAATTGGAGATATGATCTCATCCAATCAAAGCTCAAAATTGCGAATTTTGAAATTCAGGTACCGCACATGAAAGTAACTTGCAAATGAAACTTATTTGGGGGACCTTCCATGTAGTTAGTTGTTCAAAACTGAAACAACAACCAAAACCTTTTTATTTTGATGTTCCTTGTTTTGTTTTCACCTGTTTAATGTTTTTGATACCAGTCAAATTGTCATTGATCTCAGATGTATTTCAGTTCCAAGCAGGTCAGTTTGTTTTCATCTTTAGATCTTGCTAAAACCAAAGGAAGATTCCTTTCTTCGCCTCACTTGCATATGACTGTGGATAATTATAATCCTTGAAATTTGTAAGTGTATATGTTTTTCATTCTTCAGAAAGCTTTAATTTCCTTTAAACACAGTGTGCAGAAAGATTATTGTCTGTCCTCTGTGCCATTTCAATTGATTAAAAGAGAAATAACCTGCCCTGCTTGATTCTGTCTGCTTGCTGTGAGGCCCTTGCATAGCAATGGGAGGAGGAAATCTGCGTTGCTGGATCATATTCTGTCTCTAAAGCAGCGGTACTAGGGAGCTGCAAAAATTGCTCACTACACGAATTAGCCTGGATTGTAAAAAGCAATCAACCACAGGGATTACTTCAGTCTGGATTAAGATATGGGTTAGGTTAACGAAGTTCAGCAACACAGTCCCATTCACAGTATCTTCCCTCATGCATAGCGCTGTACATGAGTAGAGCCATGACAAGCACTTTTTCTTTAATAATGAACAGTTAATGTTATAGTGTGCTGTGCTGTCCCAGACTAACAGTTTTGACACATCATTGAAATATGCTGTCATGAACTACCTTTCACAGTACATGACACTTAGAGTAGCAAAAACATAAGCAAAATTGTTCTGAAGCTGCATTGATTCTGAGATAGATGGCTTTTGGTCATGAGTAAGTATGTCTATAAACCCTGCACATCAAAATGTCTTACAAAATCAATAAAAAAGTGTCTCATTTCTTGGTAGATGTGTCCTGTTAGGTATACATAAGCACTCATGAGCTCTTACACTCACTGACTGATTTTTTTAAGCACTGATTGTTTTATAAATTTCTGAGCCTCTGAAGTGGCAGAGTTGGGAAATGCCACTCAGTTCACCCCTCTACCAGTGCAGACTGCTCTTTACTTCATGCAGGATCAGTTCAAATAGCTTCAGAAGCTACGGTTACATTATTGTGTAGTTCTTTGTAGTCTGTTCAAGCAGAGTTTTGAAAAATGGGACTCAATCACTAGGGACCTGCAAGGATTTTGGTGAGAAGTTGCAATCCTGTCTCATTGCGTTTTGCATGGTCACAGACAGCCGGAAAGATGATCAATGAAAAAAAAATTCTACTGAAGACTCAAGCCACCTGCATAAATAGGGAAATGCTTCAATATCTGGTCCTATTGTCATCCATAGAATTAATGGAAGTATTTTACCAGAATTCATATTTAGTAGCTGTGCAAGAAACAGTACACCCAAAAGGAAATGTGCAGTTGCACTTTTTCTCTTCACTAGAGGGTAGGGTTTAACACTGAGGAGTAATGGCAGCCACATTTCCCTATGCTAAGCACCAGCTTTAAACTCAGGACTTGGAGTACTTGGAGGTACCAAGCTATGTCTGTGCTCTGTCTAATATCAGGAAGCTCAAACTCAGTGTTACAGTACTCTCAGTTCAAATCCAGCCGCAGGTCTAGCTCAAACCCTGACCATCTCCAGTGAAGATAAAGATTCCTTTATAAATTGTTTTATCTGTAGAAATATAGATTAGACTATATATCAGCAGCTATAATAAATAACTTTAGCTTCTCAGCATTTTTAATAAATTCCACATATTTTCATTAATTGGGAATAAGGTATTAACTAGATTTCTCAGCCCTACAATAACTGGTATAGAGCTTAAATTCTTCACGGAAGTTACAAAAGGGTGAATTAGGAAGACACAGAATAAAACCATTTTAATTGAATTGTAAGATATTTTAATAAACTGGTTTATGAATATTTTGAAAATTACAGCAGGCACTAATAAAGTAATCATAACATTGAAATGCACAGGCCAAAACCACCAAGCTTGTTCCTGCCTTCTAAAGCAAGGTTTTGCAAGTGTGACTGCTTACATAAATATTAAACAGTACAAAATATATCATGTGTTCACTTGAGCACAGTGAAAAAGGAATATTTGTATAAAATATGATTGCTAAATTTGCAGCACAGGTCTTACATGTTTTCAAATATAAATTTAAATATTACATAAACTGTTCTTGAAATGAAAAATGAACTCTTGGAAATGGATTATTATATACTAATGATCTATTATTCAAGAAACGTAATTCATTATTGACCATAGTAGATACAGGGTAAAAGGCAGCCTTGGCTTACAGTTTATCTAAAGCAGACATAAAAGAGAGATAGAGAACATTATATGACAAATAGAATGAGGGAAAAATAGATAATTGTTAAGATCAATTAGAATTTGTCAAGTATAGAAAATCAATCAAAGAAATTAGAGATTGAACTAAATAAATATACATTGTTTCTAGAGATATGAAAAATTAAAAAGATAAGAATAACAAAGATGAGTACGTCAAGTGTTAAAGAAAGCCTAAGTTTGGTAGTCTCATATTTAGATCTAGTCAGCATAATTATCAATAGTGCACCATAAATATTTTAGCTCTGTGTTTGGAAGAAAGTATCATAAGTTATGTTATTTCACATGCAGAAATTTCACTTTCCACAGGTCTTTTAATAACTTGGAAGGACTGCAGAAATGTGTGCTTGGCGTAAATATTTCTAAATAGGTAGATCTGATAATACATATTCAGAAGTCCTAGATAAGGAGATCTAAAGTCTGCTGGTTCTCTTTCTAGTAAATCTTGGAACAGGGTAAATTCTGGTAAAATGAAATGACAACAGTGATGAAGTGCCAACTGTTGTTGCAGTCTATGGTGTCTTTTCCCTATTAAAAATGTCAAGCAGGATGTCCCAAGTAACTATATGCTGTTTAGGCTGGCACCTATCCCTGACAAAAAACAAGAAAGTGCCAATGAAATAAAAATTAATAAAAACTTAAAGGGCAAGAAAGTAATCAATTTCAGACAGCAGACTTTATAAAGAGAAATTCTTGTCAACAAACTTGATTTAAACCTCAGACATCATGACAGTTTGGGTTGATGAATATAATTGGGTAGAAATGATACATTATGATTTATTGCAAGGGGTTTGACTTTGTGACTTATGACATTCTAATGTACTGAACAGATGTCAAAAAGCTGTTGCCAGTGAGAAATTATTCTGGATGAGAGTGATTTCATTGGACTCTCACAGACATTGGTACAAAGCCACATTTTAATCAGTGATCCGGAGAGGAATGGAAATGACCCACCCTGGAACTTGTGGGTGACACAAAGACTAGTGGGAACTGTAAACAAAGATGTAGTCGTTCTCTGCAAGTGAGATCACAAGTAAAATATGCTTTAGTATACATGCATAGCTGTACAACTACCTCCCAAATATATTACATTTAAGAAAGTGGTGACCTTGACAAGGATCTCTGCATTGTAAGGAACATGCAACTACCCATGCACTCCCAGGATGATGCAACAGAAACAGGTGAATCTTGGATATGAGAATATCTAAGGAAACAGGCTGAGATGAGTGGGCACCTGGCATCCAGCCAAGGTCAACCCACCATACTGGGAACAGTTGAAAGTTTGAGGAGGATCATATAAGAGCTACAGAATTTATTTTAGGATTGGAAAAAGTACCTTAAAATTTGAAACTGCTCGATTCATTTAAGTAAACAGAAGATACTGTTTACTTAACATGATGACGGATCCCCTTCCTGCAGACAGCACTAATGCATATTCTAATCTGTCAGAGAATTTTAAAACTAATAATGTAAGAGTTTAACAAGAACCAATGTATGAAAACTGAAGCCAGACAAAACCAAACTGAACTAAGATTGGAATACCTCGTGTACACTATAGCTTTTCAAAAACACAGTTACTAAATTTGCACAATTAGTGAATCAAATGTTTTAACAAATGATCATACAAATATTGGACTTCCATAACCAATAGTATTAGACGCAATATATTGAGCTTAGCAAAGCAGTACAAGTACCGTCTTATTGCTTTCTCTTCTATCTTATTTTCTCTGAATGAATGCTGAGTTACATAAGAGCATCAAAGCTATCCAAATATTCCACATCTGAGTTTGTTAATTATTGCTAAATTTGGAAGACAAATTTTTTTGGCAGTGATGATGTTTCATTTTGGAACTGTAATATTATACAATGCTTTTTCTCCAGAATAGTAACCAAGTTAAAAAAAAAATGTTTTGATCCTAACTATGTTTGCGCTTGCTCACTTCCCATTGCAAACATATCATTCCATCAAGTTCTATTTGTGCTAATGTCCACAAAAATAAATTGCATGTCATATTTTACAGAAATATTTCAGAACACATTAAACTCATTAGCAATAAAGAGTCCCAAATAACAATTCCCATTCTCATATAAACAGAAGTGACCTCTAATAGAAAAGTCAGAATTTAGAAATTCATGGTTATTTCCATTCTGGAGAACATATTTTTGGTGATGCAACAAATAAATATTTTTGCTTTCTCTCTCTCTTCTCCCCCATTGTCTGTAAGAACAAAACAATTCTAGGAGTAAAGCATGTAACACTATTCAGCTTTTATGACTGAACACTGCTGTAATTTTTAATGTCTTAATTATGAATGGAAACAAATTATGTTGTACTTGGAAAAGACAGTAAACAGGAAATTGTGAGCGGGAAAGGGATCTATAAAAAGAAAACCCAGATAAGTCAAATTATACAAAGAACACCCAACTACACTTTGCTTGTCAAAACGATTGCAATTTTCATCTATAAAAAGATGCTTCTGGGTGGTGACTCAAAACCCCTACATTTGCTATTTCAGATGTAATTTCCCTTATTCCATTCTCCTCTGGTGTATAAAAAGAGTATGAAAAGAGACACACAGATTGCACACTCCCTTGGCAGACACTCTGTGAGCCAGCACAACCTTTTCAGAACTAAGTTCTTCACTTTAGTCATACTTGGAGTTGTATTGGGCGCAGGATTTTCCTGTGTGTGTGTAGGTAAAGGTGTGCTACAAAGTAAAGAAGGGCGTTGAATTTGGCCATCCTCATAGTAAGTTTTACCATCCAAGGATACCTGGACTTTGTGTTTAGTTGGATGGGGAGGCAGGACTGCACTGTCATTCTCTAGTGGCAAGGGAAAAAAAATCATACCCTCCATTTTTCTCTGGTTTTGCCTCTTGCCTTTGGCAGGGGGAGCATTGTTTTGTTTATTATTTGGAGTGGAAGGGGAGAGAAGGGCCTGATAGTTCTTCCCTCTTGGTCCGGACTTCCCCAAGGGATGAAATCCTCGTATTTCAAATTTGTGACCTAGACATATGCTGAGCAACGTGTCAGTTCCCCAGTGCACCCAGGGCTGCATTCACCTTCTGGGGAGATTCTTTATTCAGCTCTGCCTCTCTTTAAGCCTTTCTAGCAGCTGGTGCCCTTGTAAATTCAAGAGCTGCCCTAGGCCAAGAAAAGCCAGAGGCTAAAAAAAAAGCTCTTGTCATCTGCTTTCACCCTTTAAATGTCTTGTAAGGGAGTTTGACCAAGTCTTGTGGGAAGACAGCAGCTCCTTGCTGCCCAACGGCCCTGTCTAGACAGGGTCACCTTGATGTGTCCCTGCCAGGCAGGACTGGCATGGGAAGTGCTTCAGAATCAGTCCAGCACATGGACAAACACATTGCTCAGAACAGACACAGAAACTGATAAGCAGAAATAGAAATGAGTGTCATGAAGGAGGATCTCTTTCTCTTCACTCAGATAAGCTGCTATTATTTATTCTTCAGTCTGAATTTTGCACAGTCTGACATTTAACAGAATAGAATTTTCCTATGAAAGTTGACCCACATTTAGAGTATTGGAAGGTGAGGACATTCCCTGCCGCCGGTGGTTGGCATGTCAATTGCAAGCTGTTGCAAGCAGTCTGAAGTATGCATTGTAAAAGATGTGTGAATTTTACAAAGCTGAGCCAGAAGTTTCCACATACATTCTTCTTTCCTTGTTTTGTGTTTTGAATTTTTCTTTGTATCTGGGTGCAACAGTGGAAAGACATGGGCATTTTGAGAAGGGACCACATCTGTACTGCATTTCTTTAAAGCCTTTGTTCAAACTATAGGTGAAAAACACTCATGATAAATGTGTCTGGTGCATGGCATTGAACAGTGTGTGTTGAATCCATGAGGCACTTCTAGTCATAAGTTCAGCTTGATAAGCTAAATGATACAATTGTTTTCTTTGTATGTAGAAGAAAATTCATTTTAGAGATTATTTCTACGTGTTATTTTATCTGTGATAAAATAATACTTACAGCTAAGCTCTCTTGATACTGTATAGCCTCAGAACAGTAAGTAATCATAACCCAGACCCTGAAAGAACATTAGTTTTTCTATAGATAAATCAGTTCCTTTCCAAAATTTGTTACTAAAATATTCTGGATGAAGAGCTTGGGAGTCAAAAGTTAAGAAAATGTCATATTAGCATATGCAGCCTTGACTCAGCTGCACAGGCATAGTTAATATGTACTCTCACCTTCTTAGTCACAGTCATTGGCAATGTATCATAAGTGAGCAGGATGCAAGGTCTCGTGTATGTTGATGTTGTTTCTGATAAAGCCTGGTCCATCCCTATGGTTTTGCTGATTATGTGAACGTTGCATTAGTAAAATTCAGGTGGCACAGCAGCTGTGGCTTTCATGGATTTTCAGAGGAATGACAGGCTGTATGTCATTAAACAGTGAAGCTGTCAGATAATTTTAGAAAGAAAGTGAATCCTCAATATGTCTCCCTTTCAGAATAAGTTTCATTTTCTGTGAATGGAAAGAGTGTCTGAATTTAGAACTGAAATCCATTCATTTACATCCCATGTATAATGTAGTCTTTGACAACTAAAGAATTTTACCACAGTTCTCTGTTGATAATCTGATCTGCAGAGACCATCCTCTCTTGGTTGAGAGAATAATTTGCCTTTCATATACAATCAGCCCTGAGCTTCATCTGAAAAAAAAACAAAGGTCCCAGGATGCTATATAGGTGTATAAAATCCTTATTCAAACAATTCCCTGTTGTATTACAGTATGAAAGCAATTTAAGGAAATAATGTTAAGAACTCAACTCCTTTTGCCTGTTGTTTGATCTTTTTTCCTACCACAGTTCAAAAAGCACAGCAAATACAGTAATTAAATGCACTGTGTTTCCCAGAGCCATGTATTCCTGACAATGTTAATGTGCCATGTTCACATGTACTTTGTGTTCCTAACAATATTCAGCATAGACTAGAGATGAGTCTTTGGAGTGAAATTTCAGTTTATTGTATCACTAAATATTAAAATCTGGTGGCAGACATTTAAAAACTTTGCTAAATTTCCCTTGATTTACTTAGAGTCTTATAAAAGCCTATGCTTTATTTGATCATAAGAAGTCTTCAGTGTCTGATTTTCTGGTTGCAGTCCTTGTAACTCCACATTTCTGTGTTTTATATATTTCAAATAAATTTGTACACAGTGAGTACACTGGTATTTTCCACTTTGGGAAGAAGGGGAAAGGGACTGAGAAAAATATGAAAGGAAGGCCTTTCAAATATGAAGGCCTTTCAAATGAAAATACATATTGTGGTTCTCTAGCATTGTGTGATAGGCAATCATAGGATTTGTTCCTGGTGATTGAATAGAAGAGATAATCACATTCATAAGTGAAGTTTCCAGAATTTTGTGTGTTGACAAAAGGCTTTTGCTGGTTAGGAATTGTAGGAGTCAAATAGAGATTACTGTGGAATGGAGGTTGCATGTGGCAAAGGTGTATAGGTTCAGAATTGCTTGATGACACTAAAGAATTTGCATGTTTTCTGATCTTAGACATTGGGATATTTCTGTCCAAAAGGTACTGACTCCTTCTGAATGCTGGGAAATGCTTTTCAATTCTTTAAACCTTCTGTTGAAGTTAACAGGACTCCTGAGATGAGTAGTAGGTGGGGGAGTCTGTCAAATCCAGAAATTGGGGGGATTGGTTTGAAATTCAGAGCTAATTAAATTTGGAGGGGAAAAAAAAAAGGAGGAAAAAAATAACAACAACAAAAAACAGCTATCTGAAAGTGAGGAAATCTGCTTAAAGCTATACAAACTGTAATTTAGACCTTTCCTTTGCATGCAGTCTGCATATACCATTCTTTCTCTTACAGCAATTTTGTTTAACATGTTCTTTCTGGGTCAAGGGCTTTTTGTAAAGTTTTATGGAGTGCATAGCTTGTAATATAAATTTTGAACAACTGCTTGTAAACCTCACGGGTAAGCTGAAAATATGTCCAAGGCCATGAATTAGAGCTGCTGTCATGTTTCTGTAGGAGCCCCACTTTTGGAATACAGTGAAGCCGCAAATTTCTGCTACACGCAGAACACCTCCTGCTCTCTGCTGAACAGCCATTGAGCAAGCTCCTAGCTCTTATATAGCCCCTTTATAAACTCATTAGTGAGAAGCCCTGGGTTTTTTGGTAGCTTAAAGGGCAATTTCCAGATGTTGGCATCTGTGCTGATGTGCAGCAGTTGTTCTCAGTTGCTCTGTGGTTATTTCACAGCAGTTTCCTAGGTTACAGTTGGCTCCATTGTGTTGCTAGTTGCAGTTTTCTTATAAAAGCTGGCAAGTAATCTCACCCTCCATGTCACCTCAACCAGGAGGAGTCTGCCTGTGTCCATTTTCTGGGTGCCTCAGGAAGCCCCAGTGCAGCTGAGCTGTGGGATGTGGAAGGAGGTTCTGCCCTCTCTGCTCTCAGCAGAGTGTGCTTCCCAAAACCTGCGGTGCCCCATTCCCATCTCACAAGCACTAGCTTCAATACATGGGTCCTTCACTGGAATATTCAAATTTTTATGGTAGGAATTCCTGGAAAAGTGAGATTGAGTGCCAGTCCCATGAGTAGAAGTTAAAGAGATCAATCCTCTGACCCGCCACATGAGGGATTTCAGTTTACATATTTCTGAAGTTTCTGAAGTACTTCTCACATTCGTTCAAAAATGCAATTGATAAGATTCAGGAGTTGTGACTCACTGGAGACAGCAGAGTCAGTTAAAAGCTGAACCAGAATCAGAAATTGGTTTTCCTCTGGTTTCTACTTCTTAAATAGCAATGATATGCGTATTTCAGATTACTGTTAGCTACACTGGAGATTATTATCAAGGTACTGGTTCAACAACTGCTGTTATAGCACTGTTATTTCAACAGAAATAATAACAATAATAATAATAATAAAGAGAATATTATTATTATATGGATGTGTTACTTGCAGCAAACATACAGCTCCAAAAATAGATGCAGCAGTCATAATGGCTTCCACACATGAAAGAAGCCCTGTTACTAAACCAAATTTTGTTGCAAATCCGTATATGTTGTCTGACTGCTTCAGCATCTTGTAAGAAACTCCTCATCTTTGGAAAGATATGTTTGATTTTTGTAATGTTCCTAGTAAAAGGAAGCCAAAGGATTGCATTTGTTTTCTTGTTATCATCCAACAAATAATCAAGTTATAAAATATTTGGTGGCAACTTGCATTTGTACTTAACTATCTGAGCAGTTAATACATTCGGCTGAAGTACATGTACCTCTATTTATAGTTAATGATGTATACAACTGTTAGCTAACTTGGGAAATAGGCTTTTTATTATTCTATCCACTGTGACAAAGTTCTATATTGCTACTTCTGTTAAGGATAACAAAAAGTCTTTCTACAGATACATCAATAGCAAAAGAAGGGGCAAGGAAAACCTTCTTTCTTTGTTGGACATGGGGGGAAACATAGTTATCAAAGATGAGGAAAAGGCTGAGGTATTTAACACCTTCTTTACCTCAGTTTTGAACAGTAAGACAGGTTGTCCTGAGGACAACTGGCTTCTGGAGCCTGTGGACAGAGATGAGAAACTGAATATTCCCCCTGTAACCCAGGAGGGATTATCAACTTGCTGAGCCGCTTGGATCCTCACAAG
>VZRE01000252.1:24820-44697 GCA_013396775.1 Cephalopterus ornatus | reverse complement strand
AAATCAGAAAACTCCTTCAAGCTACGCCTTCAGCAGCGCAATACTTTGCACTGAAGATGATGAAAAGCACTTGTATATTCAGTTCTGTTATTTCTACAAGGCTGAAGTTAATACTTTGAGGTGCTCCAACTCTCTTTAAAATGAACACATAAACATTCTGAAGGATGTTTCATTCACAATCAAAACAGGTTTCAATATTATACTTCTCTACAAAACTTATGAAAACCATGGTGGCTATAACACTGTGATATGTCAGAGCAGCAAAGATGCTTTATTTTCTCCCTGATGTGGAAAGCAGTTCTAAACATAATACTATCTTCAAAACACATTGACCGAAAAGTCAAAATTTTTTAAGAATCTCTCAGTACATTTTGGCTCTCTCCCAATTTTCAACACATTTTTTCTTCATGTAAACACTCCCATTCAGGCAGTTGAAAGGGCAGGGTTGAGAAAACCACCTTGAAGTAAATAAAATCCCTATCTTTATAAATGGTAAAAATTCGCTGCTGTTTCATCTTTGTTTCTCAGCCCTAAAGCTGGAATATGTTTAAGAGAGTAAATATGAAATAAACACTGACTTTTACAAATGGGATGTCAGGGAAGAACAATGGCCTTCTACTTTGTAAAAACTCTAGTACAGATGTGATCATACAAGTATAAAGATGCTACAGGCTAGTATAAACTAGAACTAATACTTTATACTAGTAAACTACAATATAAAAAATTCAAATGAAAACTTATAAAATACTCACTTGATTTGTCTTCTAAAGTGACAATGCCTTGTTTATTGACATTGTATGCATTTTGAACTATATGTTTTGAATTCACAAGTTTTGCATCTAACACTTCATCAAGAGAATCCAAACCCAAGACCTTTTGTAATCTGTAAAAACACAAACACATAGTTCACACATCATCTAATCTGGAAAAAGAGAACATGAAGTATTCAGATAGATACAATTCTGAAAAAAAGGAGGCCTCCACTTTATAGAGACTATCTCCAGTTGGACGGCAGCCATAAGGATCATTGAGGGCAACTCCTGCACCTCACACGACTAACTAGATTCACAGAATATCCTGAGCAAGAAGGAACCCACAAGGACTCCAACTCCTGGTTTGCATAGCACAAAAATCACACCATGTGCCTGAGAGAATTGTCCAAACACTTGAACTATGTCAGGCTTGGTGCCGTGTAAACTTTTCTGGGGAGACTGCTCCAGTGCCCAATCACCCTCTCAGTGAAGAACCATTTCCTAATGTGGAGTCTGAAGTTCCCTAACACAGCCTGATTCCATCTCCTTGTGTACTACTGCTGGTCACCACATATCATCAGCATCCCTGCCTCCCTTGAATTTGGAGACTGCAATGAGGTCACCCCCCCACTCCAACCTTCTCAAAGTTGAACAAATCAAGTGACCTCAGCCTCTCCTCCTAAATTTTTCCCTCAAGACCTTTCACCATCTTAGTTGCCCTCCTCTAGACATTCTCTATGCATGCTGACAGCTTAGCTAGAAGGATATTGCAAGAGACAGCATCAAAAGCTTTGCCAAAATGCAGAAAACCCACATCTATTGGCTTCCCTTTGTCCCTTGGTCAAGGGTGACCTTGTCATAAAGGAAATTGAATTGATTAAGCAAGACTTTTCCCTATTGAAACTGTGCTGGCTTTGATCAATGACTGTGTTGTCTCTCAAGCATTTTTCATTAACTCCCAAAATAACCTTTTCCATCATGTTACCAGGTGGTGAAGTGAGATTGACAGGACTGTAACTACAAGAGTCTTCATTCTTAGCCTTCTTAAAACTTGGAAAAATATTTGCCAGCTTCCAATCAGCTGGGACCCCTTCAGGCTTCCAAGTCAGTTTGAAAATAATGGAGAGAGATCTGCAGTGACATCATCCAGCTCTTTCAGTACTCTGGGATGAATCCCATTGGACTCCACGGATTTTAGTGCATCCAGCTGGAGTAGCAAGTTTCAGAAAAGTTCAGGGTCAACTGTGAATCTCCCATTTCCCCCAGCCATAGTCTTCCAACACAGAGCACTGGGAGTCCCAAGGGGTCCATCATCAGACTAAGAGAGGCCACAGCTTTTTGCCAGGCTAATACCATTGGTCCCTGGTCGAGCTGGTAGGGTTTCAGGACCCTTCCACACAAACTGTTGCGCCAACCCTGTTTGCTAGTGCTCCATAGGGGTCTCTGTGTAAAGGAGGGCTTGGCCACCATTGTTCCTGGCCCTGTCACCCAGATCCCATCAGCCCCTACCATGAGAGCTGAGGCAGAGACCAGAGGGTCTCTCTACTCCCCTGCAATCTCCTTGTTTGAGGAAACCTGGCAGTGCACATGCAATAAAGTACATGCTGCCATCATGCTGTCACCAAATCTGCTTGCCTCAGCATCAAGTTCATGACATGCACATAATGTGCTAGGTTTACATTAAAGCAATCATTAGTAAGGCCTCAACTGTGCTGTAATATTAGCTAATGTATATTATTTTTTACCCTTGCATAAATTGTCTTAAACAATGACTTTAACTTTGCATGCAAATTCCTTTTGAATATAGTAAATAACTGACTCTCAAAGCCTTCAGCACTCAAGTAACTACTCCATTTATCTCATACAAAGTGTTGTACTTGGAAACGAAAGGTTTCATAGTGTTGCATTCCTACATAAGTGCTTCTATTTCATAGCAACAAGAGAAAAAAAAGAGGCAGACTGAGAGAAAATAAGACAAAGCCCATATAACAAAAGGACTAGCATAACACAACATGAAAAAGTCAAAAGGAACCAAGCACAATGAAGTTTTTTTGCAGACTTGATTTGCTGAATTTGTTAGCCAAATAACAAGTGGTAGAGAGTTGTATAGTCTAGACGTTATAGCTTTGAAGGCAGCAATGAAAAGTGAGTGGGTGAAATTACAAGCATTACCAGAGAAGACCGGCAAGACTATTACCTACTACATAGTGTTACCACAACTTGACTCACAAGTATACTCACTGTGACAAAGTCATGGATTTCCATATCTCTTCTATATTTGTTTGTGTTAGCTCTCTGCGGGACACAAGTTTGCATGCCGGTACTTCCCCTATAGCTATACTGTATCGCTTGTACCACATCTCGGAGTTCTGAAATCAGAAAAAACTGTCCTCGTTAACTGGTACCTTTTCAAGTATTAAACAGTATAATACAATTGTGATACAGCATTTCAAGCGTTCCTAAATTACAATAAAATCTTCAGGATACAAGTGAGTGTTTATGTTTCACAGGTGTGAAACATTTTTCTCAATCACGCACACATATTTTCTCAATTCCTTAACTTGTCCAAAGCTGAAAAATTATGTATATCAGAATAACCATTAAACTTCAGGAGTCAATGGCCTTTAATCCTGTGTTCGGGTCGTCTCCATGATTAAAATCAGGTCATCTACCGTTTTAAGATTATACACCTGCTTATGGAAAAGTTATTGGAGAATTTTTAGATGAAATACCAAAGAATTAGAAACAATTCATTCTTTTTCAGCATAGACTGATCATAACTAAACATCAAGTTCATTAGCAGGTTTTATACATGAAGAAATAGCTACATCTGAAGACACTCATCAGTACACCATCACAACAGAATAAAGTAAAGCTGAGAATGCAGAAAACTACTGTTCTTTACTCGACCTTCAATCCAAGCCTGACGCTTGAAGATTGCCATTAAGGTGTCAGTGGATGGACATACAATACAGTTTGTACCAGCAACACATATTTCAACACAAAACTCATAGTCATTCCCAGTTCTTTGATTTGTATCACAGAGCAGTGCTAAAGCCCATGAAAAGTATAACTTGTGATCACAACCAAACCACAAAATACACTCCAGGAATGCACTTAATTGCTCCAAGTGCTAACCATCTGTCATTCCATGACACTAGACTAGAGCTAGTTTAAAACAAATAGCATCCTTTGAAATTAAGAGTCTGGTCTTCCACATCAGTATTTCACAACATAGACCCACGCTCATCAATCCACACACAGACAGTAAGTGCTCAGATTGATGCTGGAGCAACTCAAGGTGCCACCATTTTCAGGTATCTGTTTTCTTTAGCATTTCAGTGGATGATACACCTCATTATAAATGAGCCAGCAGAAAGGAGCTTTGCCTCAGTTACTTCAACTTACAGTCCACTGTATTAATCCAAACTGCCAATGAAAGAGATTTTGAGCTACGCCAGACTGCATGCTGTTGCATCAGAATCAGGTGCATAGAGGCAGTCTTTTCCTAACTCTTATCAGGCCAGGATGCTTGGATGGAAATCTAGAGCAGACAGCTAGAAGCTGTAGCATGTTAAAACTTCAGCAGAAACTTGCTCAGTAATTAAAATACTCTATTCTCTTGACTAGTTTTTGGCATTCTCTTTCCTTTAATCCTAATCTACTCAGTACTGAAGTTCTTAGGACCATGTTTTTCCTCTTCAGAAACCTGCCGTACATAAAAAGTGCACTTGATTTGCACAGAATTAATTGGATTGCAAATAACCATTCATTCAGAAACTTTAGATGTCCGGCAAAATGGTAGGAGCTACTTTTTCAAAATGATTATGGATCACCAAGAAATCCAAGGCCAGTGTCCTGCACTGAAAGGCAGTAATAAAAAGGCAAAAATTATCAAAGAAGTCCCAAGAGTTCACAAAATATGAGAACACACAAATACAAGATACACTGGAGGAAGGACTTAGAATATACTTAACTCCAGAAGCCTAGGCTTTTACAATGTCCAGATGGTAAGAGTTGATAAAATTTTTAAAATAAAAGTATTTAACATTTCATTTTATAACCAAGTATTTTGTGCCACAACAAAGAGGTCATTAGTTCAGTTTTGCTTTCCAAATACGCTTATGTCTGGGGAAGTGAAAACTGGGCGTTTTACCACTGCGACGGATTCCACTGGGATGTGTTCTCGAGAAGTGCCAGCCTTCGGTTCATTCCAGTCTGGAAATTTAATTATTTCCTTTCCGCATGAAGGGTTCTTTGGATATGACTTCAGTGGTGAGGAAGGAGGAAATCTACAATTAGAGAACATTTTTAAAGCCAGGTAACAGCCAGCAGCCTATCAGATGCTGCAGTTACAGGTTTTGCCTAATAAGGAATGTTTTCATGTTTGTGTAATGTTATAAAAGGTTATTATAAAGTGTCTCAGTTCCCCCTACCCTGCTGAGTCCATGACCCTCACTACACCATAGTTTTGTATTGCAGCATTGTTGGTCCAGTAGTGTTACTCTGCATGGGCTAAACAATGATTTTGATCATGCATACTGAGACCATTTGGCATCTTCCACAGTGCTTTTCAACAGAATATACACAACACGGAGAGATGTCACTTCTATCACACAAACCCTGAGAAGTAGCAGCAAGCATTTCATAACTAATCCTGCAAGATTTACTCTGCCTTTTGAAAGTAAACCAGATTAGATGGCAGGTGTTCAGCTGTTGACTGTTCTCAACCATTTTTCAGATACTGTTTCTTAGAGTTTGATGTTAACCATCTGCAGCCTTTTTCCTTCGCCTTACACTATTTTCAGCAGTTTCCTGTTTCATCTCCATTTCTTCACAATTTTTAGCTTTGTGCCACTTGCTGCCCGGATTTGCAAACAACCGGTAAAAGAATGAGTTCTCACAAGCAGGAAAAGGAGGTGCACATTGCCATTTTTCACATAGCATTACACCAAGATCTAGATGAAGACAAGTTTTTGGGTGAACAATGAAAAGCCTCTGTTTTTATGATGAAAAGATTAATGTTACTCAAAGCTAGATGCTGAGGAGCATTCCAAGCTTGACACATCAAGATGAGAATGGTTTATAGCTGGCAACACTAGTTTTAGGACTCTGTACAAGGAGGAAATAGAGATACCTCTATGCGTCCAGAATACAGGATAGAGAACAAGGTCAACCAACATTTGTCCTAGTGGTATAACAAGTATTAGAGCTGAATTCCGAAAGTTTGCTATCAGTGCAAGAGTACTAACCCTTTTGCTTTTAATAGAATTGCTGCAGTTCAAAAAAATTTAAAGCCTGACAGTTTCCAAAACTGTAACTTCTCTTTCACTGTTGTAAACTAAACTGAGCCAGAGACATAATTTTTTCTATTTTAACAAGTCACATTAGATCTCACCTTCATATTTAATACTTGCCAAATACTCTCAGGCAAATCAACATTTGGCAACATCTCTTTTGCATACTCCGTGAAGTGAAAAAGAGCAGACAGCCACACTTACATGTGAAGGTAATGAATGACAACTGTGCACCACAGTGTACAGTCACAAAATATTAACACAAATTTACAGAAAAGGCATACAGCATGTCAATATTTTCAGAGTAAGCACTGTCACTGGAATTGACTCACACCACTACTTGTATCAACACAGTGAAGATAAAAAGATAGTATTTTCAACATAACATTAGGAAAGTCCACCAGAGGGAGCAGCCAGAACATGAAATGCGTGAGTAAAATGGTCTTGAAAACCAATGTTTAGCTCCATAAATAGGAAAACAGCATGTTTTGATACTTAAAGCCATGTGTAAAATACATAGCTTATTTATGCACTAAGCCCAGTGCGAGAAAAGCTGGCTCCAGTTCAAGATGCATGAAAGGCAGTTTTAGTTAAAAAAAAAAGTTCAATAAGTCTGTTATCTTTTCAATGGGAGGTGGAGAAAGAACATCAAAACAAAATATATAACAGAAGAGCTCTCTTATCCAATAGCAGGTCATTAGGCAGAGCACACAGAAAATTAGAAGAACAGAAATATTTCACCCAACCAAATTCCACAGCCTGCAGCTCAGGAAAGTCATGCCTGAAAATACAAATGAATAAAAGAAAAAAACAATTTGAATGTTTCAGGATGCTAACGTGAAACAAACAAACAAAAAATCCCACAGCCTCATGAACACGGCAAACCCAAACCAGAGACATACCGTAATACCAGCAGTTACCAAAACCCATCTTAAATCTTTTGACAAGAGTCCATGTCCAGAAAGAAAGGAGACACCAGCAAAAAACACCTGTGCAGGTAGTGCTCTCATTTAGAATAGGCATATCAGGACTGGGCTAGGAACGTACCAAACCAACATCACAGCCAGCACCATGTGCTGCAGCAGAACCTAACTGCTTTTCTGACTTAGTTCTAACAGGTGAAAAGCCCACTCAGTACTTAAGGTCAAAGACCTAAGATCCTCTGCAGCTTTTCTTGTCTTCCATGCTTGTTTCCCAACCCAAACTAGTCAACGACTAGGTAAACTGTCCCATGTCTTGCCTTTCCATAGCAGCCATAAGCAGGTGGCCAAAGAATTTAAGAACAAGCATACATGATACTTCCTCAGCATCCTTTCCCAGCCTTCAGTCACACTCAGCTCACACACTGGAGAGCCTGTACTGTTTTGAAATACTTAGCTAGAGATTTTCTTAAGTGAGATTCTCAAAATATCTTCAGATACAAGACCGTTGATACATGTGTCCTTCACACTTGAGTCACAAATTCTAAAATTTAACACAAATCTGATCCAATCTGACTGTAAATAACTGAAGTGACACAAGCCTAACATAAACCACAGTACTTTCAGAAGAAAGTACTTCGACCCACATTTCTTTATAACCAAGCAAAAAAAATTGCAGCATACAAACATCTTACTTTTAAGTGTTCCAAGTTAACGAATAAAATTAGGAAAGTAATGAACAACTGCACTTACAGCATAGGCATACAGACCAGACAGTAAAAAAGTTTAGATTCAGTCTATATACAAACTAGAGCAAAAGACCAATACAGAAAACTGAAAAACAAACTTCATACATAGCAAGTAGGAATTCAGCATTACTTATTTTCCCAAAGAGGATATTAAGAAAACATTATCTAAAAATTAATATGTAAAATTTAAGTATGCAATAAAAATTCTCTTCCTCTGTTAACAAGCCACCAGTTAAGAGGCTAAACAGGGACAAGTAAGCAACCAAAGCTTTGTCTCTTCTACAACAATTTCAATCTATAAACTAAGAAGCATAAAATAGGTTACATCATGAATTACTTAGATTGAGAAGGCCTTTCTCTTCTCTCAGAAGGAAGAGAAACAGCAACCAAAATAGTCATGGGGTTTGGGGAGAGAGAGAGGACAACTGTGGCTGGATGAACAATGGCATTCTCACTTTCACCTATGTCACCTTGATATGCATTCTTCCAACACCAACAAACTTGATGTCTACCGACAGCAATTAGAACTTGCTACCCTGTGAAACCGTAAATGATTTTATTAGTATTTACAGAATGTAATTGAACAGAAGTGACCCTCAAAAATATTTAAAAACAGACAAGAAAACTGAAGCCAAACATTAAATCTTGACAGCTACTCATTATTAAGAAAAACAAAGTCTTTAAAAGGAATTAACAGTTTTCCAGAGGCATTCTACAAAAATACTTGTAAGACACAAACAAGAGTTATTACATCTTGTTTCAAAAAACCCCAAAATTTTTCAGTCACTATATACAGGCTTACCGATATAAATGGCCATCATCTTGGAAGTCCTCTTTGCCCCACCTTCCTTTAATATCTTCGATAACATGATTTTTCAGGAACTTTTTGAGCAACTTAACCGTTTGATCGCGAGTCACCTCTGGGCCGAAGTTTTGATTAGAGCCGAGTAGCTCATGCAAAATATCCACTGCCTCCGAGGCTTTAAAGCAACGCTCGTAGCTTTTGAAACGACAGCGGTGCGTCCGCACGGGCATCCCGGCCCGGAAGAGTTCTATTATCTCGTTCCACTGAGGGAGGAGAACAAAGCAAATCGTTACGGGAACTCTTCTCTCAGGAGCGTTTTGGCTCTGCAAGTGCGATCAGAAAGAAACTTGAAACCCTGAAAAGCAGAGCTACACAGTTTTTGGTTAATCTGCATGCATTTACGAGAACACTGAAAGCTAAATCCAGGAGTTAGACTGTCCAGACCTGAGAACAAAAACAGGTCTAGAAAGCTCAAATATTTAGAGCCTCATACACCTGCCGCCCTACGGACACGGCTTTAACTTCCCTTAGGCGGGACAAAAGACTAGACCTGCCGCGCCGCTCCGCAGCGCCGAGCTCTGCGCGGCGCCAGCACCGGGCGTCCCAGCCCCGCACGCAGCGAGACTGGCAGCAGCAGCCGGCACACTGAAGATGCAGAGGGAGCTGCCAGGGGGCAGCGGGGAACTCACCAAGCGTGTGGCGCGGTAAGGGCCGGGCCCCACCAGCGGCGGCTCCATTGGCGCGGCCTCGTCGACTCCGCGCCGCGTTTGAATCTGGACCGGGCCTCGTCACCTCGGCCCATTGGCTGGCGGGGGGGGGCGGGGCCAAGTGAGGAGCCCGCGCCCCCTCTGATTGGCGAGCCAGGGATGACAGAGCAGGACGAGAGGCCTGGCGGAAGCACCGCCCTGAAGGCGGGTCTGCGGAGCTGGGCTCGAGTTTAAACCCAGCCTTACCTTAGCACTGTATACCAGTATCTGAAGGGAGTGGGCCCAGGGGATGGAGCCAGGCTCTTCTCGGTAGTGCTGAGCAGTAGGACAGGAGACAATAACAGAAACTGATGCACAGGAAGTTCCACCTCAATATGGCAAAAATCTTCATTACTGTGCGGTTGACCACACACTGGAACAGATTGACCAGAGAGGGTGTGGAGTCAGTCTCCCTCACTGGAGATATCCAAGAACCGTCTGGATGCAATCCTGTCCCATGTGCTCTAGGATGATCCTGCTGTGGTACCTTCTAAACTGACTCATTCTGTGGGTGGCAATGGGTCAAAACATGTTAGTGAAACACTGGCCAGTGAATTACCACCCAGATAAAGAACATAACCTTGGCATTAACTAAACAATCAAACAAGACAAAACCAAAAAATCAAACAAAAAAAAACCCCAACATTTTTCAACCTTTTAAAGTTGTTTCCAATCACATTTTTTGATCAATAATTTTGTTTTGAATTCAGGCTGTGTATGAGATAATTATTACTTACAATTATATTTTATATTATTCATACAGAAGACAAGGATTGATGTTGGTGTCACAGAGGTCATTGAGTTGTTTTATATTAGCTTTTTAGGAACATTTTAAAGAAAGGGTGATTGGAAAATAAATAGGAAACCTGTTTTAAGGTACAGAATTCTGACAGGAGGTCAGCTATGCTGTAGGGACAGAGGTATAACTGAAATTCCTGTGACACCTATTACAGATGAGCTATCTGTCTATTTTTAGGTCTCCCACAGGTGAGGAGTGGCTGCTAACACTAGTGTTTCACCTCCAGTAAGTTTAAGGAAAACAAAATTCCCCTCTCAGCATTCACCATAACATGCACTTCTCTTTCTAACCTAAGTCAAATGTATGATACACTTAAGCATGTAAGATGCACAATTTTTAGGTCCAGATAAAATTTGTATGATTCTCACATTCTATGTATGAGGACAGGATTTAATAACATTTTGTACTGATGTCATTGGCATAGTTATACTTTATGCATCTTCTTAGGATACATCCATACAACTCACTGAAACAATTTCTCCAAATGCTTCATAACTCACAGAAAACTAAACCATTGAGCAAGAAATTATGCAGCATAAATCTGACATGGCACTTGCTGACAGCCCACAGAGTGATAAGCATCTGCGGTTTCTGCTCCTGCTTATTAGTTCATAATCTCAACTAACTCTGGAAGATTTGGGTTACTGTACAGCTGCTGGAATTGGTTTCCTGATTTCTTTCTGTTCAACATCCATCCACATGCAGTGCTCTCTAGTTTTGACCATGTACACTCTCAGGTACTACTTAAGCCCACATGAGTGGGATTGTGTGATAAACCACCTTTCCACATGCACTGCCAAGGAGCCGTAAACTCAGCACTGATGATTCTAGGATCAAGCATCTGTAATTCAGAGGTCCCAATACAGATTTCAAGTCATCCAAATACTTTCTGAGATCTCCTTTCAAGTTGTCATGAGAGCTGACAGCTACAGGGATTAAACAGTGGAATGATAAAACAAATTATTTTTTAAATTTGTTTTATAAGGAAGACTCAATGTAATCTCGAAAAAAAACATTTGCAACTCATGCTTACGATAAAGTTTAAATTCTTTTAGCATTTATAATGCACCATAAAAATCAATACAATAAAAGTGTTCAGGCAACAAAAGTTGTTCCCTCAATATTGTACAACAGGGAGGCTATTAAAACCTGCCTCAAAGCTTTGGATATTTGAAAATCCCACAGACTAGATCAACTACTAAACAAAGCTTCTTTTCTTTAGTGTTAAACATAACAGAAAACACTACTTTTAAAGGTAACATTAATTTAAACGCCTTTAGCTCCTCATTTGCAGGTCGGTTGTGTTCATCAATCCCTTAATAAACTCATGCAGTACAAATGCAAGTTACATACAATAGCTAGTTCCTTTGACTTCTCTGCATGCGTGGCCCTAACTTGGGTCTGCCTAGCCATGGAAAAAAAAACATACTGGTTAATTCCACACAGACTGGAGCTGAGCCCAGTCACCACTGCCTGATCCACTCTCAGAAGTCAGAGATTGTCACGTATTTTTTTACCTGGTTCTGGACAAAGTAACTGGTGCTATTAATGGAATAACTTTAACCTTGGGTTGATAAAAACAAGCAATTATAATAATGAAAAAAACCAACACAAACTCCTTCTAGGCATGTATTTCAAGAGATAATAGAAATGGAAAAGAGTAGAGCACAGTACAATCATGCTAGGCAACATTCAAGCTTCAATCAAAGAAAATGTCTTTCTTTTAATTTTATTTAAGTGCTAAGATTTTGGCTATTGAATTACAAGATTCAGTAATCCCCTTATCCCGTCCCACAAACAGCATATTCTACCAATATAAAATACATCCATAGATACATTGAATAATAAGTATATTAGGCTACTACAGTGAACAAATCAGTAAGATGTTTTGATCACTACAACATCGCTACAAGACAATTCAGATAATCCCCATATTAGTAGCTTTCCAACATTTACGATAATGTCCAACTGAGTAGAACATGAAATGAATTAAGTTCTCTTAGTAAAAGACAGTGTATTCAAGAATCTGATCTTCAGATGAAACGCCATGCCTTGACAGATTAACACACAATCCTTCCTTTAAAGTAATACAGTTTATAAACAGATATAACAAGGTTTATGTATTGACTGCATTAATAAGCTTTAAACAGTATTTACTGAAGATACTTTTAATGTAGCTGACAGTCTCAGCAGCTTACAACATTTAAGGTGAAGTGATTTTTATCCCCCTCAGTGTTCAAAGTACTCAGTACTTTTCATGCACATTTTAATTTTCCTAATTATTATCTTTACTTTCATGCATTTCCTAGATAGAGATCACATATCCTTTTTTTTTTTTTATCAGAGATCCACAGTGTTGCCACCAGCCCCCATATTCTGAATCCCAAATAACTTACGGTAAAAATACTAATTCTGTTTTGGAAGAAAACATACAAAATATACACCATGTAGTGTGTGCACCTAAATATCTTGATTGTCAAGTAGTGCAAGTTTCCCCTTTGATGTATATACCTTTTGGTTTTTGAGACGGGACTTTGTTTTACTGATCTTTGTGGATCCCATTTCTTGCGATCTTTGGTAGTCTTTGTCCCTTCGTGTAAGCGTGGTACCAGAAGTGTAGAAACAAGACTAAAAACATAGAGCCATACAGCCAAATAATAAACATGAAAATTGGATACTGGTACGGACAATCATCCATGATGTAGATTTGTCCTATATGAACTGTAATCATAATAAACTGGACCTGGAGGGGAAAGGTGAAGAAAAGAAGTACTTTTAAATAAATTACAGACTTACTATAGAAGTTTAAAAAAATTCAGCAGAACTTGTATGTCGAAAAACAGATAGGAGGGGTGGAGCCGGAAGAAAGCGGGGAACAACAGGACACCAACACAACTTCTTAATATGACAGAGCCTTTACAGCCCCTCTCCAAAAACGTTACGCCACTGAAAAACAGTTTTACAGAGAAAAGGAAGAGAAGTTCTGAGACAAATTGAATTACAAGCAGCACTAAGAAACTCATAGCAGGAGAATGGGATTCCACTCTGGTCAGTTCAGAGAAGAAGAAAGGAGGCAAACAGTGTTTGACCAGCGAGAAATGGCAGGCTCCTTTAGAGAAATTAGCCGGGGGTGGGGAGGGGTGGGGGCAGAAAGAGCAACCATTTACAGCGTTTGGGAACATGAATTCCCACCTTCCCTGCACACGAGCATGTGACAAAAAAGTATTCCACATGAACTCCAAGTTAATAGTCCACTGGTAGTGACTCCAAGACAAAAAGACTGAGTTACAAATAGTCAAGGTACATTGTTCAGAGTTGCACATGGTTACATGAACTATTCTATTAACATTAGTCCAAGGTGCAAGCAGATAGAGTGCTCCTTTCCCTCCTCCACTAGCATCCTTGCTCATGGTAAGCCAATTGTTTAGCCAGGAGCTGAATTTCAAAAATCTGTTAAAAAAGATAGGCATAAAAAACCATCCAGAACCATAACCTTTTGAAAGTGATATAAAGCCGATAAAACATAATGTACAACAAGAGCGTTTTGTAATGCTCTGGGGTGAAGAGAGGACCCTGAGATTAGCTCAGCTGGTCAGAGCATGGTGCTACTAACACCAAGATTTTGGGTTTGATCCGAGTATGGGCCATTCATTTAAGAGCTGGACTCTATGAGCCTTGTGGGTCTCTTTCAACTCAGAATATTCTGTGACTAAATTCTCTAAACAAACTTTTTCTATGAAAGAACAGACATGAAATTCAAAAGCAATGTTTTTCCCTTTCCTCACTACTAGTTACATATGTATTGTGTACATTAATTGTATTTTCTTGGTATAAACTTACATTTTAATAATTTTTATACAAGCAATGAGTTTTGCAAACATATTTACCAAGTACTGCATAACTGAAAAGCTCATGTGTCTACATCCATGCTTATAGCGAATGCTGACGTCAGCAGATTCAAGTATATAACTGGAGAGCTCACATTTTTTGTTTTCTTCAATTAAAACATAAATCTTCTACCAACTGTAACTAACACAAGAACATAAAAAACTAAAACTACAAATTTATTGCATTAAGTGTGTGTCAGTCACAATCACATTTTTGAGAGCTGTATTTATCAAAAACAGTTACTCACAAGTTGTATAGTTGTCATGTACTTTTTCCACCACAAATATTTATGGTAGGCTGGTCCCAAAGAACAGATTCCATAATAAGTGTACATGACAACATGGACAATACAGTTCAACAAAGCATGAAATGTTCCCAAACCACCTGTAGAAAAACAAAACATAGTAGTAGTATGGTAATCAGGTATTTAAAAAGCCACCTCAGGTCCTAACAGATATTTTGAGTAAGAGTAGGAAAAACATGAACCAAAAAGCTAGATTTTGATCAATCCTCAAGGCATTTAACCTGAATTGGTTTGATATCAGTTATGAGGGATCATACCAGTTTGCTATCTCAGAAACGGCTTCAGCATTTTAATGAATGCAAGAAATCAGAGGTAACAGTGCTCCAAGAAGCAGGAGATAGCAAAGTACTTTTAAGAGAAATATGAACATGAAAATATTGAGCATAAAAGAAAAAAAATTACTAAAAGGAGAGATTTAGTGACAAAAAAGAGTGCTATTTTCCCATAATGAATCATTCCAATTAAAAATGAAACTTTTTGTGTTTTTAGTAGTTCACACTACTCTTCCAGCTTGATAGAGCATAACTCCTCCAGCTGTAATTGCAAACTTTCTTTGAAACTTATTTTTATTTTTAAAAATAATTTGAGTGTTATTACAGTTCAAACATACATACTTTTTTTGGCTTGCACACTGAATATTCAGAAGAAAAAATAAATAGTTAGAGCAGAGAAAAAATTAAAAAAAACAACCTAATCAACTGTGCAAAAATATGCTCCAAAAAGCAACACTATACTAAGCACTACGTTACAATTCTCTATTTATATCCAATCACAGAATAATCAGCATCTCCAGCCAAATTTTTTGTTTTTTTCACAAACAGGTTGAAAACTTGATAGGTGCTGCTATTTAGAAAGACAAACACTGATGAAATTGAATACAAAGTAATCATCAGCAGGACTGAAGTTCTTGGAAAAAATTTAAGTTATCAAACAGAAAAATATTTAGAAAGATAAGTGTAAAGATAAGCAATAAAGTTTTTGGAGTAAACACAGCTGTGCATGAATATGAGGAACTATTACCAGCAGAGGACAAAACAATTATTGCACACTTTGCTGAAAGCATTTGTCAAGTTATCACATGGAAAATTTGAAACTTATGCAAAATCAGAAGCCTGTAGCTGGTATACTGATCCAACGTCCAGATAAAAGGTAGAAAGTTAATCACCTATTAAGTGGAAAATTTTCAAGGTTGAAGAGGAGGGACTGCTATTTGCTGCAGGTTTTCTTTTGCAAACCTATACACACACTGAAGTGTATGCTGAGAAAACTACTCACAATTTTGTCATTAACTTAATATCAGTTACTCAGAAAGATTTGAGAATTACACAGTCAATTCACAAGTTTCCTTATAACAGAAACTCAACAAGTGCAGTAGAATTATATCCTTTTATACACTAGCAAAAGCTGCACACTGGACAGATTCAATAGATCCCATCTGCATAGTTTCTGGACTACTTCCATGTTTTGTTTTTGTATTCATAAAACAGACTAACAGATCAGATGAATACGCAGTGGTTCTCCTCATCAATCCACCACCGATGTTCTGGGACAAAAAACCCAAAACACACTGTCAGGAAACATAAGGGAATAAACATGTGCAACCCCCCCTATTTCTCAGTAAAAACTCCTAAAAAGGCCTAGACTGTCCCAGAAATTGACTAATAATTGACTCTGCATTTCTCTACTCTGTTCTTACCAGATGATTGTCATGCCAAACTGTATTTATTAGTAGTACATACTAATAGTATAACATAGGAAGCTGCATGCATAGATACACAGAGCAGAAAAGGAGAAAGTGCAGGTAAGCTGGTAGTGGACAAAGAATTTCAATTCAGTACAGTTCAAATACATTTCTTTAATAACGGAAGTCTAGAAAAATATTTCTGTAGCTTTGTGAAAGCCAAATACTGTATGTAAATAAACCCCACTCACACTACCTAAAGCCAGTAAAAGTAACTGCAAGAAAGATTGAATAATTTCTCAGGAGAACAGAGTCCTCCCTCCCAACTCAGTTCTAACATTTCAGGAGACCAAATGATTTTGAAGTAGTTTCAACAGAGTTATTTGCCTCATGTATCTGATTTTACAATCACTTGCCTTTTTCAGGTAATAATGCTTTTTGCTTATATACAGTTCTCTCATCTGCAGCTTTTCCCTCATAAGAAATCAGCACTGCACAAAATACTGTCAAATAGGAAAAATGAGTAGTCCCCAACTTTTTAAATAATTATGGTGATCTCATTAGTTCCATAAAATACTGCAGAAATCTAAATTTAAAAACACTGATGTTTGCAAGATGTTTAATTCTGTTCTTTTTTTTTTTGTCTGCCATAGTTAACTTTTACTACCAGAAGATATATTTAACTCAAACTCAACTCTCTCTCCACTACCTGCAGCAAATTTGACTCCAAACCACCAGGTCCATGGCATGATGGAATGATGAAAGACATGCAGGAATGTAACTTGATTGTTTTTCTTACGCAGCACAAAAAATATCTGAAACAGATTTTTAATGAACAGAATGTTACAGAAAATAATCAAGCCCAACATACTTAAAGAAAACTGTATGTATCAGTGCTGGTTGCTCACAATTATACATTTAAAAGTTCTTTGTAATTGCAGTCGTGGGAGAAGAAGGAAAACTGAGGGTCTGGACATGCAGACTAGTTTTCAAAAAAAATTAAAACCAGTATGTAAAATCCACCTGAGAAGTCTCAAAAGCCAGTGCAGGCTTTGAAGCCAAGTGTTCAAGGCTGAGCCATCATCCACATGTGCAACAACAGTGTAAGATGGACTTGGTTGGATTGAGAAGTCTCTAGAAGCATCAGATTTTAAGTCCTCTGAACTATTAATGAAATGCCACTTGAGAAAATTAACTGAAGGATTAGTAACAGATAGAGATAGTAGAAAATAATAGAGAAATGGCACTTCATTATGAACACTGACTTAGCCACCCTTGGAAAACATTAAAATTGGACAGAGTATACATAGGTATTCTTCATTGGTATTGGCAGGCCACATTTTAAAGGATAGAACAGACATTGAGGGAAGTGTTAAGGGAAGACAGAGGAAGAAAACTCTGTAAAGAGAAGTCAGGTCATGCAAAGGATAGTATCAAATGGCAAGCAAATAAACACAGAAGAGAAGAAGTCTGGTTTGCTGGGGAAAACATTTGGAATCAGCAGATTTAAATACAGCTAAGAAATTACTTTTGCAATAAAAGCAAAAAGCTGATGAGAAACAGGTACATAGTTGTGTGGATTCAAACAAAGCAAAATTAAAGAAACACTTCAGGCTCAAGACTAATTAAAAAGGAGCACTCTAACCTGTGGGGAATAAAGGCAAATAGAGGAATAAGCGTGTCAGGATTTTCCAGTTTTAGCATTCCTGACCTTTCCATTACCATTCCATTTGGTTTAGTCAGTAAGACCTTCCAGTGTTGAATCATGAGCATTTGCACAATGAAAGTCAGATGGCTAACTTTGCTCGAAGAGTGTAGAACATCCTCACTGCTCAGCAGTCTGTTTTTGAACCACCCACTATTGGTGGCAAATAGAACTGCAGATGATTCTGGTGCTCAGAAGCTGGTTTGAAAATATCTATGCCAATCCTACTTGGTGTCAGTCTTGGGAAGAGAGAAAGGCAGACGGCTGCTGGTGGTGAGCAAGGTCTGCATTCTGCTTCAGTGCATTTGCTGCTTAGGCTTTCTTTGAAAAAGGTTAGAGTGTCAGCCTGATATCAAACACCTCCATAATCATAACCCTCAAGGCAATTCCAGGAGAAGGAAGGTATGGCAGTTTTGTGCTGTATTCAGAGCCAATGACAATAATATTCTGAATGGGAAAGATGAAATCTGAGTATGATATGAAAAAATATATTCAGCATAATCAACTCTTTTTTATCTGCAGTGTTGAGACAAGCATTGCCATAGCATAACAGGTTAGTGTATTCAGCTGTTAAACAATTTATCTGGTCTTCCTAAATTTTTTAAGCTATGTTCTCTTATTAACATTTTTCCTGATAATCAAGGAATGACAGTGTAATAGGACAATTAGATGAGTTAATAAGGGTAAACACCTGAATGGTATTCTAATGATTGAAGACTGGAGGACTAAATAAAAAGCAATTTATACCCCAGTGCTCAACAGCACTGGTCCTTCTCCTGTGAAAACGAAATGTCACTATTTCTTTTATTAGGCTATAAATACTTACAGTATCTAATAATTCAATGAACTTGGAAAAGAAGTAAAGCCAACAAGTTCGCACCATCTGCAAGAGTAAAAAAAAAAGTGTCAAATCGTAATAGTCATATAATAGTCATAAACAAAACTAAGCAGCTGCAGGACAAATAAATATATACAGGAAAGTAAATAAATATAAAATGGAAAGCCTCAGGTTAAGTTGTGTCCCAAGGCTGACAGAAATATTTAAGTGTATGGTTTGTTTCATTTTTCTTTAAAAGCACAGAACATTTTTAAACCCCGAACGAATTTTAAAACCAAGAAGAACAAGCCAGAAATTCATTGCCTCTTTCTTTGTCCCTACCAACCAACCAGTTATGTCACATGATCTACATGATGTAAAAGAGCATTTCCACATGGTGCATTTTACTCAGTGCATTCAAAAAAAGCAAAAAATGTTCAAAAAATGTTCAAAAAACATTTCTAAAAATAAAGTCAGCATATAACAACACTACTTTGAATGACCTGGTCTAATGGAAGATGTCCTTGCTCATGGCAGGGGGGTTGGAACTAAAGGATCTTCAAGGTCACTTCCAACCCAAACCCTTCTATGGTTCTGTGTTTGACAACTTACCCTTAGAGCTGTTGGTGACCTCGAGTAGTCAACAATATCACACCGGAACGAGTACCCTGTGGCCCAACCCGACATAAGAAACTGGAGCAAAGAAAAGAGAAAGGGCAAAAATTTACTTTACTTCTTTTGAAATATTCATTAATTTTGGATTACTTTTGTGATCACTAAGCAGGAGAGGAAAAACAGTATTAAAAACATGTCAAATAAGTAACTTTGTCAATCATCTACCTCTGTGTGGGATAACTACCACAAAATTCTTTGCTGTTGCAGATTAATGAATTCCTAATTCCAAGACCACACCTATAGACAGAAATTTTCTTCCTACACCCATTATTTCAGCATTAGTAACTGAAGAGGATAAACAGCTTCATCTCAAAAGCAATGCTAAGAAACAACTTACTGCATAAATCAGACCACAAAACCATAGCTAACCATTTTAATACTGAAAAGAATCCAACACAGCATCTTAATACTCTAACGAAACTAGCACTATAAAAAACTATAATTGCTAACTATCATTAAAGACAAGGAATAAATCCATATGCACAATATATATTTAATATCATAGTTTCTAAAATTTTTCCTTAGTTAAACTGAGTGTTTCAGTTGGTCTTTCACTGATATAAGTGATGAGAAGCTACAATAAGAACACACACATGACAAAGGATTGTTTCTCTTGGAATATATTAAATAATACATATAATATAATAAATCTATTTGGACATGAACAACATTATTAATATTACACTTGGCTCATTCCACTGCCAGCCCCTATGACTACTCTATTTTATATCTGTTTATA
>VZRE01000252.1:3803-24802 GCA_013396775.1 Cephalopterus ornatus | reverse complement strand
TTCTCATCATCACTATCCTCTCATGCATGATAAGAGGTTCAACTCCATTAACAGACACAGGACTTTAGCCTTTTTAACTTCCTAAAAGAATTAGCTGCTTAAAGAAAATAAGCTTTGGAACACCACCAAGACAGCATAGTACTAACTCACCCACCAAATTACTTGGTTCCAAAGAGGGAAAGAATCAGCTTCTTGCTGACTACCAGACAATAGCAGAAATTCAATCTGTTACACTTTGTCCATGATTCTTTCATGAAATTGTAACATGGAAGTCTTGATAGCAGAGTAATTGAATACTGTGGTAATCTAACAGAAGAGTTTGCTTGACTGTTTCTCTGTGCGGGGTTTTTTTTTTTTTTGGGGGGGGGCACGGGAATTTTTTTGAGGGTTATAACCAAAAGGAGAACCAAATTTTAAAAGGAAGTTTGGCAGTTTTTCAAAAGTGATGTTTAAATAGCAAAAGCATGCATCTTACCCACCACTTCCCACACTACAATTGTATCACAAAGTAGCTGCTGCTGCTCTGCCTTTAGAGTAGTTTGAAGAAATGTCAAGTAGTTCATTGTAAGTCCTGATGAAATTCATGCAAATTGAGCTACAAGAAACATGTCCTACCAATTTGGCACAATAATCTAAATTTTTTCAAGAATCCCTGGTTTAGCATACTGCTTGGAGGAATATATTTACAACCATCGGAATATTTTTTTGAGAACTGCAGAGTGGGAGTTATATCAATAGATTTATTAAAAGTTAATAGATAGAGACATGAAATATATAAATACATTACAAACAAAAGTAGTACTTACTTCATAAGTCATATATAAAGAGAGGACTACCACACTAAAATTATAAAAGGTCATTATCTGCCTGAGCTCAAAAGGTTTTTTATTTTCCATGAGTTTGGGTCCTAAGGAAGTGACAAAATAAATGTAGGTTCCAATGATAAAGGTTGTTGGAAAAGGTGAAGACATGAGTGGCCAGCCTTCCAGTCTTGGATCTAGAGGGAGAGGAAAGAAAAAATGAAATCAAATGTCTACAGTACTTATTAAAACAGCTACAGAAAAGTATTTAATTCCTAATGGTTTATGTTTTCCTGTCAAACCAATCATGTTTCAGAGTCCATTCACCTCAAATCTATACTGACTGTATAATAAGATTGAGGACCTGCAGGTTTCAATGCTTTTTTCTGCATCAATACTTCACAGATAATTAAAAGGAGACACAGAATCATGAGTGATGTGATTTGCTGTCTCTACAGCACCACAAAACACACTTTCATACGGGAAGGAAGTTCAAATATATCAAGCAAGTATTGCGTGTTCCTCTCCATTTATCCCAGAGAGACACATTGCAAAGACACCTCCTTATATGCACACCCCATTCCTTCCCCCTACAGCTGAGGCTGGCAGGCATTCCATCCAAGCATCACCATGGCTCCACTGAACCCTTCTGTAGTTCATCTCCAAGTCCCAGCTCACCAAAGACTTCCACATTTCTCCATAAGCAGGAGAACTGATACAGGCTTCATGTGGGTTTTTTTAATTTTTATTTGATTTGATTTTTATACACTGACTTCAGAATGACCCCAAACGTAAATACTGACTCAGTAAACTGCTGTTTTCATGGTTTGCTGCTGTATTTTAAGAGTGCAATTATACGATCTTTGGCGAGTGTTTAATTCATACGCAAACACTTTAAGTCAGCAAATTTTCAACCCACAGCATTCAAGCAACCTATCATCCGTGAGACCCTCTGATGTGGTTTACAGCCACTGGAAGTGTAAAAACATGCTGAGGAGGAAAGCACATTATAACGCTGCTCACAGCTTGTAATGTGTCAGTGCTGCTGCCCACAGACCAACAAGGACTGTGAACCACGGCACTCGGAATCTGCCCATGTGCACTACAAGAGAATCACCACCTCTTCACAACTGACTGCTCTTTCTACATCCACCCTTGCACTGCTCCTACCAAACCTTTCCTACTGTTCTTCCCAGCTTGATCCTGAGGAAACCATGTTCCACCACTAACAGTATGGTACAAAATGCAAAATACAAGCACTGGTGGGCAGGGAGACAAGGAACTCAAGATCTTAAGTCATGGACACTGCAGCAGAAATGCTTCCTTCATCACCCAGCTCCATCCCAACCTACTTCACCTCACCAGTTATACTGATTAAACTCCCTTCTCACTTGCATACTGTGCCTCTACAGAACAAGAGAAAAGGTGCTCAGCTATGCTGAAAAAGATAATCAGTAATCTTATCTATCAAACTTTAACCACTTCTCAAATTTTTCCCAGGAATAGGCTAATTCCTGTCACTATGTGCCTACCACAGTGAGAAACACTGAGATGAAGGGTCTTAACTCCAAAATTAAGATCTTCTCTGTCAGTTTTTGGTAAACATACAGAACAACAACATAAAAGCAAGGTGTGTTTAATATCCCTTACTAGCTGCAACAAGAAAGGGACATTCCTTTTCAAAACAGAGTTGTGACAAAGTTAATTACTCTGAGGATTAATTTCAAAACACTGAAACTTATCAGGGTTTGTTGGGTTTTTTCACTTTGCAAAAGCAAAATACAGTAATACCATGAACCTGCATTAATTAACCAATAAAATCCAATTGTTTGATAATGAAAAAGAGTTAAAACCTTATATTCAGCAGTACAGGAGAAATGTAAACGATATATTCAGGCAAGCCAATAACACTTACAGAAGAACCACTGTCTGCACTTTATTTACTCAGAGCTTATACCCATAAACTACCTGAGTTTTGCTCACTGCCTATTTTAAAATGCAGAAATAGTCTGCTATGTCAATAGGTAACTGGCAAGTTTCACAAAAATTTACAGGACGACAAAGCCACTTTTAAGTTGGTCAATGGCACATTGCTATTCAAAATTATTGGCAGATTTAAATTACTCACCAGCATCTTTAATCCATTCATCATAGAGTAGTACAGCCTTTGAAGTCAGATTGCTAAGGGCCATTTTCACTTGATAAAGATTTTATGATGCTGCCTGCAAGAAAATGAATCAAAACAGAAGTATGGATTTCTGTCAATAAAATAGAGATCAGTAAAGTTTTTATAGAAAATATTTTCAAGAAACAGAATAGTAAAAAACAGAGAGGGCTTACAAGACACCATATGTGAAATACAGATCAAAAAGCGTTAGCTGTTTACATCCCACTATCCTTGGGTCTAATTTATAGCTGAGCTGTTATGCACAACAATATGATTTTGCAATCTATACATACAAACCAGGTGCTTCCGTGCCATAAAAAGTTTATCTCAAGAAACCATGCTATGGTTAACCATTACAGTTAAGGGACAAATGTGAATAAACAACAGATGCTTAAATTCATTTTTATTACCATCTCCACTTAAAGTCCAAGTCACTGATACATGGAGTTCAGCTTTGCAACATTTACTACTGAAAAATAATATTAATTTTCTAACTAAGAAGTATTTCTAAGGTAGGTGGGAAGGAGAAAAGCTACCAATATGTCAGCATATTCCTTTTAAATACAATAATTAGTTATGTTATAATTAGTATGCAAATCCCACTCTGACGAATCAACTGTTTCCATACCAGGATCGTGGAATGTCACAGTACAAATGGTAATACCATTAACTCACAAAAATTATCCAGCACATCCACTCTGCATGCAGCACCTCCCACATATGTAAAACTTTTCAAAGTACACTTATATGAATACTCACTTTTTTCTCCACCATCAAGTACTCACCAGCTCTTCCCTTGCCTCATCGCCCCTAGAAAATACCTTTGAAAAACCCCACACATGTAAAGGGTGTCTCTCCTATTCCCACTCAGTGTCTCACTTTACCATATGATTTCTCTCCATATCCCTGTGCAATCTTCACACTATTATTTATTAGTTCAGGCTGCACCACACCTTGATAACAAGCTCCCTTCCTCTGGCAGTCCTTCTGCATCTCCTCCAGGCTAACCAGCTGCAGGTCTGGAGAGCTGGTTCTGCCCTTATGATCATAGTGCATCCTCAGGTCTCCCCACTACCATCTTCTCATTTGTTCTCACCTTAACAGTTCTGAAAAATAATTTCACCCATCTCTCCACTTCTACAAGTTCCTGTTCACTGCCATTTGGAGTTTTTAGCCATTACACCCACACTTCATCACAAGATCCAACACAGACAAGCCTACCTTTATTAAAGTTCACCTGATCTACTTTGTCCCAATTCTCATTTTGCTACCCACTCGTTTCCCTGCTTGCACTTCTGTCCTGTGCCTCTGAATATGTGAAACTACTATGAATTTCACATTTGGAAAATATTCCCTGTGCAAGTCTCTTTGATGTTCATCTTTTCTAGAAATATCATCCTCCAGTAACAGCATTTTCCAACTCAACATCATTGCCTTCATGCTGACCATTTTCACATGCCCTACATTCATATTACAACATTTATTTCAAAGATCTATATTTATAAAGATGCTTGCAAGACCGGAAGTAGGGGGCATTCTCTGCCTTTTCTAATGGAAAGCTCAAGGGCCCTCTTCCATTTGGCAATAGCAATCACATGATCGAAAAGATTTTATGGTTAGAGGCAAACTATAAATATTATTGCCATCTTGCAATAGCCACACTATTGATGATATCAAACACACATAAATTCAACCCTGTCTTGAACACCAGGTACTTCAGACTGCCCTACTGTGACAACCAGGCAATTCAGGTGTAACTGGTCGTGGAGAGGAAGCATTAAAAAAACCTTTACTTCATAAATAATCATTGTAATTAAATGTTTAGATTGATTACCTAAAAAAGTTATCCTTTTAATCTAGTATTCTTTCCATTTCAGATGCATGAGAACAGTCTATCCAGAGACAAGGCACTGCAAACTAAAGGTATTTCATTCAGCAGTTACAATAAAATTCTACCAAAGCCCACAGACAGTTTGTCCACAGTATGGCTCAATTTTTCAACAAATATATGCACTGAATACAAATAATCACACTATATTTAACTGGTTCTTCAATAAGAAAAATAGTTTACTGATTTCACTGCCACTCATGCTAGTTTTCCCACCCTCATGCTACTGGAACTTGGACTGGTTAGTTCAACATGCTGACCAAGACTAAAAGTTATACAAGTATTTACTTCTTTAAAACATGCTCTCAAAAATCCAGAAAATTCAGTGTAGATGTTGGCTCTAAATTAATTGCCATTTAATATTGCCATTTACCTTGTCCCACCTCTCCTGACCACCCCCCAACCCTCCTGCAACCCCATTTGCAGCTCCTCTATCTTTAAAACATTCCACAAGAGCTAAGACAGCAAAGGCTCTGAGCCTTCAAGGTTCCTCTTCTGTTCACAGCCAAGCAAGATACAACTGCAGTTGCCAAACGTATTCAGAAAGTTCAATAACTATACTTGAGAAAAGGTTGTACCAGGCAGAAATCAGCCACACAATAGTGACCGATCAATTAATCTGAACCTAAAGGTAAGCAAAATTCAGTAAGTTAAACCCAAATATTTTAAGAGTAGAAATAATATGTGCAAGAAAGACCATGCTGTTCAAAACTTTCCTACAGTTAAAAGATTTAAAACCAACTCTCAAATATGATATAATTACGTTTCAAAATGCTTTAAAATTCTACTTATTTTCTTAACTAGCTACTTAGTTTTCCTTTGTAAATCCATTTCTGTGAACAGTAGTTTACATTAATGTTAGGTTTTGAGGATAAGTTGTTTGTTTATGACCTACAAAAGTAAGGTTAATGGCAGCATGGAAGATATTCTGTCTTATTCTTTTACACTTAGTTCACCAACAAATTCATACATACTGGAAAATAACATGATCAAGGCTTGGTTTTGTTTTTCTTTTAAATAGAAAAGAAAAAGAAAACCACATATCTATACACAAGATAAACTAGCTTGTGCTTCATCAAGAAAAAACAAACCATTTTTGAAAGACTGTTTTTTTACAGTACAGCTGTTGTTAGGAAGTAACCTGATAATGCTTTTACCATAATACAATCCTCCAAAAAAGTTTGGCAGTTTTGAAGGCTACAGAATTTATCTTCTAAATGTGAGACTGGAAATAGTTTGCCTGAAGGGACAAAGACTTGGGGCCAGAAAAGGCCATTTGTTAAATACACAGCTTTAGTTCTTCATGCTATAAACTTCTGCCCATTAAGCATTTGTGCAGCCACAGTTCAGTCAGAAAAATGCACATTTGGTTTACATACCTGCTAAAGTACTTAGAGAATCAGCACATCAGCATTTTTTATTTCCAATGTTCCACTTTCTGCTTATATCAAAATTCTGCCATAAAATGTGCAACAGAGAGTCTAGTTTGTAACAAACTCTTTCAATATTAGGTAAGTCACACTAGCAAACTCATTTTCAAAATTAGGTTATTTTAAATGACAAGCAATTTACATAAACTTAAAAATGCAGTCATATAAGTAGTCTGCCCAGCTTGCAAAGTTTTAAATAACATACAGTCAGTCCTCTCAAGCACATGCATTTGGAAAACAAGTACCAAAATCACCTCAAAAACATATTGAAGGTACTCAGCTCTTCAAAAGAAATAAGCGCTTTTTCTGGTTTTGTCAATGGAAATAATAGTGTGCACCTGGGTTCCAGCCAGCTCTACTAGCATCATTTCTGAAGACATCTTTAAACAAATGTGCCTCCACCACTTCAAAAATAGGAGGTGTAAGTGAGGCAAAAGAGAGAAAGGGCTGTGTTAAAACAGCAAAGTAACTTGCTGTCCTCTGGTTCCCTGAAGCTCAGCAGATACGTGGAAGAGCCCACTAACTGCAGCTGACTTAAAGCATACAGCTTGGCAGAACCAGTTTCAAGTCAGACCATTATCTTTACTGGGAAGGCAAGGGCAGATTAGATCATTTACAGCAACCAGAAATGCCACAGATACTACAGCAAACTATATGAGAATGTTTCATGATGACAAGTCGTAAGGAAAAAAGTTGTTGAAGTGCTCAAGTTTCAGTCAGCTCATAAAACTATTAGTGATTTCTTGTAATGGGAATTACTGGTATGCCTCAAACATTCCTTATTTCTAAATGAGAACAAGAAATTTCTCACATTCCTTTGGTTAACCCACATGAAAGATATTTGCCATTCTTGATGCTCATTTATTCCCCCTACATAGTTTTTTAGTAATAAAACAGATATGAACATTTGCTTTTAAACAGTAATTTTACAAAATTGTTTTATGTTGGTGGCTACTGAACAAAACAAGCACACAAAAGAACTTGACAAAAAACCAAGCAAAATGAAATGATGAAATGCAAGCTGTGTCACTACGAAACACAAATTTTAACTCAGTGTGAACTTAAAACACTTAACATTAAGAATTTACAGTAGAGAGCAAACTACTTTTACAGGGGCCCTTTAGCAAAAGGCTGCAGATTAAGGCAGTAGAGTACAGACTTCAGTAGTCTAATTTCCACCCAAAAGCATGGTTCTGGAGCATCACCCCTGGCCTGACAAGCCAGTCGTAATAGGGGGTCCTCCACCCTGCAGAGCCCACTGGAAGAGGGGGAGAGCATCCAGAAAGCACTGACCCACACAGCTGTGATTTCAAATTAATAGCTTAAGAAATGGCAATAATTCAGGCACAATTATGAAACTTTCATGTTTCAGAATTACTTTGGATACTGTTGTTAATTCTTCTCTTGAAGTTCCGAAGATAATTTCATTAGGACGTTCCACAGATGGTATCTTAAGCTTTACCTGGGAAATACCAGCTCTGCCCTTCCTATTTCCCAGGGCTGTATATTACATAATTGCAGTTATTTTAACTACATTACTCCCTCATGTCACATGGCAAGCAACTACAAACTGCCTATTACAATACATGGATTACTCACCTATATTCTGCAACAAAGTTTTAAACTTTAGGTGGGTGTCACCTGCTGTTACAGATTTTGCTGAGAGAAGTTTCTGTCACCTTTACCATCCTTTATGCCTTGTCTCAACCACCCAGCCCAGTTTTGGAAAGGCTCATCTCACAAGTTTGCCACATCCTGCTTAGCATTAGGTGGCCTTTCCTGTTTTGATAATATTGCAGGTAAACACTGCTCCTGTTAGGTGACAGTGCACATCCTAAAAACAGATGAGAGGTTTAGAAACTATATTAGAATTCAAGTGTCTACTTCTACAATTCCTCATTGGAACTATTCAATAAGAGATTTAATACTTATCTCATGTAGTCACCCTTACTGAGATTTTTACGTTTAATCTTGTGCATTTTAAACTAGCATCAAATCTGTCATTCACCTATGTGAATGAAGTACTCTAAGTAGCAGGACTAAAGAGAAAAGGTTTAATTGCAATCACACTTTAGATGGTTTTCTGCCCTTCTAATGGATTTCCTAATCTGCTCTTGCGTAAAATAAAGACCAATTCGTATCTTCTTCCACACCTGCCAGAAATTGTTAAAAGAGCAGATAGTGCGGACTTCACAGCAAAGCCAAACACTAACAACAGAAAAGCCCCTTCTTATTTATGGGAACTGTTTCAGGAATTTTGTACCCAACTCCTATCCAGAATGATTATGTGCATTCTCCTGGATCATATACACTGCTCCTATCACCAGTGGCTGAATGAGGAAGGCCCAGTGTGCAGTCACACAGCATCACTGCTCATGCGGCTGGTCCTCTGGCAGCTGCAGGATAAGTCACAGCAGCTCACTGACCCAAAGGAAAGTTTAAGCTTTTGAGAAAGAAAAAAAAAAATTCTCAGCCAACTCAGACTTAAAAGGCTGAACAGGCTTGTGCAAAGGAAACATTAACACACATAAACTGGAATGCCACAGGCAGGGAGAAAAGGGGAGTAACAGCTCTGTCATAGATCCCTTTAAGCTGATAGTAAAATGTAGGGAGTACACAAGATCATCATGTAGGGAGGACACAAGATCATCATGTCCAATCCTGCCTACTCATAGACAATCACGTGCTAGATCTGTAGTCAGGAACCTTACACATTCCTCCTCAACAAATCACCAGTCTATCCACAACAAACCACAAGGGACATTCTACAAGATAAGACTCAAAGACACAAAAATTGCACGTGCTACAGCAAGGTAGGAAAAGATCTGACAATACCAGTATCTTAAATATATTAAATGCATCATCTGAGGTTGCAGTGATGCAGCAGAGAGTGATCCTGGGGACTGATCTCCTACATCACATAGAAAGACTTATCAAATCCAAATAGTCCCTGCCATCATAACCTGGAAGGAAGTTTCTTTATAAGTCAGAACTCAGCTACCTGTTTCAGTCAAGTATAAAACTCTGGGCAGATCTCTGAAAAGGTTCTCAGTTTCACTTAAGAAGTGAGCAGTATGGACATCAGTGTATCTTCCCCAGTTTTCTCTCCCCGTAGTTCCAACATTTCAGAGAAAAGCAAAAACATATGCAAGACAGAAGTTCCTAGGATTTTAACTTGTTATCAGTGCTCCTCTCCATTCACCAAAAACTCTTTACTTGAGCATTTAAATGTCAGCCATCCTTCGGCCAGCTAGTGCCACCTACCTACTGCTCTGGTGTGGCGAGTGTCTCCTGCACTCAGCTTAGCACAGAAGCTCTTCTCATTGTTTCCCAAGTGTGTGACTCGCACTTGGCTTCTTTAAGTTTGATTCCAACTCAGTGACACCAGCTCACAGTCACCTAGTCCTGCCTACATGGCAAGTCCTGTGGCACATATGGCATGACAACTTTCACTTACGAGGTTCTTAATGCAACCTCATTTCCATTAGATAAAGATATATCATTACCCTTATCAAAGGCCTTTGGCAAAGTATTGATTTGGCCCAAAGTAATTGGGCCATATGTGACTCAGATTAATACCCTCCTTACCCAAAGAACTTGGACTCTTCCTTTTTCCTCCTTACTTATTACGCAACTAGAAAGCTTTCTGCAGCATTTCACTTTTTCTTTAAAGCTCAGATCAACTAAGCTTTGGATCACTTTAAATAGACTCTCACAAAACCTGGTCACCAGGAGCTAGACTGTAGTAAACACATTCTAGTACTTTCAGCCATGCTGCACAGTCATGCTAACTCATGCACCCACTGCTCCCTGCTCACTCATCTACAGGCCAACATCTTCATAATATGCTGAGCTTTCACCTATTCTGTTTGTTTTTTCTCTATGGTAGAGACAGTTCTGATAAGCGTATATAAGAATTATTTACAGCTGGGTGTTTCTAAAGTGTATACATACACTTTTTAGTAACCAAGCAAACCAGAATATAAAATTCTGTACTGAAGTAGAGGAGTAAGGCCTGTTATTTACATGCACTGCAAAGGTAATCCAGTCTGGGCTTTTTAGTTTGCTTAGGAAGCACATTATTTTTAATATCCAATCTTTAGGTAAGCTCTAAAAAGGGAGAGGGAGTACAAGTGTTAACTAAATACTTTGAATGAAAGGGATCAAAGACATCTAATGTCCGAGACTGTTCCCCTGCTTTAGCAGCAAGCTAAGTTGGCTCCATTGTATCATCTGTCCTGATTAACAGTTAAGAGTTAATGCATATGAGCTAACTGCACATCAGAATCTCGTACATCAAATTAATTGCAATAGAACCAGTCTGCTAACAAGGACTTAGTTGGTGTTTACGCATCTCTTAGTATCTTGTCCGTGGAAGCTAAAGAGAAATGCAGAGCTATTCTTCAGCTTCCAGAGAAGACCTCTTAAAACAAGGGGGAACAGGACCTGTGACATAGCTAACATCTTGCTGATCTAGCCAATAACAACGGAAAAACAAACAGAGAAGCCTTTTTACTTCCAAGACATCTCATAACCAAAAAATCAATGCCAATGTACCTGTGGCTGTTCAGCACTAGAGAAAAACAAATATAAAAAAATTAGACTATAATTTCCACCTGCGGTAGACAAAGACAGGTAGATGTTGCTATCTTTTGTAACATGAAAATACATGAGAAAAAAGTGTCATAGGAAGAGGAGATGAAAAAAAATATATAATTACCTTAAGAACGCAATATTCACCCTAAGAAAGAAGAGATAAGCAAGTAAAGTGAAAAATATTCATAATCATCAAAGGAAGAGGTATTTTTCCACAGACGCATCTATAGCAAACACTCAACTCAGCTACTGTCACTTTAGTTGCAATAGCAAAACAATATTGCAAAGTCAATGCCATTTCATAGAATTTTTATCGTACCAGCTCTAACTTTGCTGGGTTCAGAATACTAGTAAGAAGTAACACTGGTAACACTGATAACACCCATGCAGAGTTGCAACATACTCTTTTTTTCACACTTATAACGCAGCAATTTACAATAGCTGAACTGCTCCCACACCACTCTCTTATGCTGGTGTGAGCTAATTTGCTTTACCATTGTCTCCCACTGCCTTGCACTTGCTTAACCTACCCACTCTCTGGGTCCTGGGCCGATATCCTAGGCAGCAAAATAATGCATTCCTTTGCTCCGATTTTGCTTGCGTTGCAGTGGGCAGGCATAAATTTTAAAGGCAGCTGACCTCGAACTGACACCATCCCCTCCCTCCCCCCCTCTTTTTAAGCTACCATGCAGCATAGTGGACGTGCTGCTGAGTATGGTAAGAATCAGCAACTGCACCCTCCCTAGGAGGCTCTTCCAAGAGAGAGCAGACACCAGCTGTGCTGGCACCTTTTGCAGTGACCTACACATCACAGCCATGAACTTTGGGAAGCATGACACAGGCAGCAGTGACACAGTGAACGGCGATGGCAGAACTTCAGGATGACTAAAACCACTTTAAAGGAACTCTGTTCTAAGCATTTTTAAACTAAAGTCCCAGAACACTCCTCCTACCCATGGGAGCATTCTGACAGTATCATTAGAAAAGCTGCTGCTCTGAAGTTCAGTCTTGGCACACATGCCTGTTGCAGTGCTCCAGGAAGCAACTACACTGCCACATCCTAAATCTTCCCAGTCTCGAGCTGGTGATTTGTACAACTGGAGCTGGAAGTTTCAAATCACTGAGGGATATGCAATGAGAAACACAAGGACTTAGGTTTTGGATTGTTTTTTTTATTGTTGTTGTTTAAATTAACATTCTTCAGCATGATGAAAGGTTTGGTTAATCACTATGAAACACACTCATGAGTATTAGTGTCAGGCAACTTACAAAGGTACATTATACCATTGTTTGGAGACTCAGGCCTCTCAGTCCAAACAACTAAACAGAGCAGTAAAACCATGGACATACTTCTAAGTCTTCCTGTCACTATGGGTTTTTTCTCCTGCACCACAAAGAAAATCTCCACTTAAAAAAAGAAAGGGTAATTAGTTTATACTTGACCAAAGTTACTGCGGAGGTGAACTACAGTTTCAGAAATTGAGAAGAGGTGGAAAAGCCAGATGTTCCCCAGTAACTGTTTGCTGTACTCTGTACTCAATGGAGGAAACACAAAGGGATGGTGAACGGACAGCAAAGAGGCATCTGAAGTTTAGGAACCGCTCAAGAAAATGACCCTGCAGACTCATTCTATAGTCAAAGCCACTTGTATTATGCTTATAATTTGAATACATCGAAATTAGTAAATTATAAAAGCCCATTTGATTCTGTTTGAAATTTGACTAAGCTTTTGAGTACTACTCAAGCCATCTTGCATGTTGCTTACACTACTTCTTGTTTGAAGGTTCTTCAGTACCTTTTCCTTTTGAGATCACTCATCCACTGAAGACTGATTCAGTTTGACAGAGGTTGGGCACACAGGATGAACGCAAGAATGAGAGCACCTTTTCTTTGACACAGTACTAGCAACAGTTCCAAAAATACTGTTTTCCACTTGTATGCAATACCCTTTTAAGGACTATAGAAGTGTTGGACTTTCAAAGGGTTCTTGCGACAGTGTGGGGGTCAGAACTCAACAAACAGTATGAACTGGAATATTCATAGCTGCCTACAAGCATTACAGTGAGGAAACACTCAGACATGGTGACCCAGAGCAGACAAAGGCCTACGGAGACTAATGAAAAAGGTTGCGCAGGCAGAGCAATGCTGCATGGACAGTATTCAGATGACAATCTAACCTCAGCAGCTTACACGAAAACAAAACTATCCATCATCACCTAAAAACATTAACTGTCTTGATTAGCAAAAGCTTTTACCATCTTTCCAGGCATTCAGAGGCCACCCACAACCACAAGACATCTCTGCAGTATAAAATAGAACAGTTCATCCCAACAGCATGTAGGAAAGAACCAGCTATGTCTGGCCAAGACAACTGCATTTTTTTTTCCTCTTTTCGATCCTGAAAGATTGCCAAATACAAATAGCTAAGAAAAAAAAATCCCATTAACAAAGTACATTAGGCAATGGATGTGCAACATCACAATAACACAGGAGACAATAATACTTCCAATGCAGAAGCTTGGCAAGCAGCAGAGTACTCAGCCCAATATTAATGTTCCTGTAAAACACCAGTATACTAGAAACAGACAAGTGTCTAATAGTCTACTGAGCATACAACAGCAGTAAAACAGAAGAAAACTGGACTGTCTCCAAGACAAAAGAAAATTAGACTTATATATAGCTATGCCTTTAAGTTATCAAAACAGTCTTAGACAGCATTTTTAACATATAGGTTTCAGTGCTTTGCAGAAGAGGTCAGTGTGTTTGTATGGAGCACTCAGTCCCCAGAGAAAAAGGGGCATGTCTTCTACCCAGTTAACACAGCTGTGAGCAGAACCAAACTGGATGCCAGTTCAATACTCTGTTAATATGCAAAACTAGAAGGCCACACACTTCTTTCTGAACCTAAAGCAACACCAGAGCCCTCATCACGAAAATGTTTCACAAGCACAGTGACTTGCCTCCACTCTTTTCCTTCTACCTCACTCCAAGATGACTTTATTGCTCACACTTAAACCAAAGAGTTCGCTTTCACACACATTTCTTGTCTTACATGTACATTATACAGCTGCAGGTTCATCCAGCTGACCATATCCAAAAAGTGCGGTACTTTTCCACTGACTGGAATGGACACTGCAGTCATCTCAAAGAATGAGCCAGGGTCGTATAATTTCACCATTTATAAAAGCAACTCCCTTGCTTATCACAGAAATCTGTACAGATTCAATCAAATTTTGTCTGATGCTTCAGCACCTTGCATGAAAGTAACTGATGAAATGCCATCCAAGGATCTCTACAAGATATAAGCAAGAACAGCAGATTGCACTATTACCACACCTTGAGACGCAATTTTCCATCCCATACTTTTAACTGTAGTTCAAATGGGGTATATAAGCTTTTCAGTTAAAAAATAAAGTAGCAACCTCACTTCAAAAGACTGGGAAAAAATCCAGAGCAAACCAGAACTCAGCATGGTCCAGGAACCTTTTTCCACAACTTTCTAATAAGCTTCCATAATTGATCAAGTGGACCAGTTCAGTTTATGAAAAGCAGTCTCAGGATAATCTGAAATTCAGTTGGGAAATATTTCACCCCACAAGATTTCAAGCAGTCATTAAAAGACTAGCTGAAGAGAAGCACAGAGAGCTCCAACAGCACCTGTGTTTTGCATTCCCTCCTCCAGACCTTCTTTCTTCTACAAAATCTAAGAGTCATGTTCATCCTTCAAAGTTAAAATGAGTGAACTTCCTGAACGTCAGAGCTATGCATGAAAATATTTACAGCCTTGCCTTACAGTTTTATCCCTTTTTCATGAAAAAAGAAACTCAAGCAAGCTCCTTAACAACTTGACTTAGTACAGAACAAAAGGTGCTACAGAAACAATGTTGTCAGCACAACAGTAATAATGCAAGTGACCAAAGGAACTAATAACTATAACAAGTTTTTTGAAAGCAGCACCTCAGAAGTAGTTTTATGAAAGGTTTCATTTCAAAGGTGACATTGAACACTTGAGTTTACTCCATCAGCCTCTTGGCTTTTGTAGACAGTATATTCTAAAACTCTAATTCACAAGAAACAAGGGTGGACAGGGCACCTCCAAAGTTCATTACAATAATTCCACTAAGTTTGTCAGATCCTGTACAGAATGTACAGGTAACGATTAAAATGTTCGTATCAGCACTGAGCAAAGAAGCCACAGACCTCCAACTACACAAGTGATAAAGAATGTATTTAATCCTGATTTTTTTAACTGTACTTCTAAACAAACACAAGAGGGATTCTAGTGGATGTTATAAACATAAATACTGTAAAACACATTACTCACTTGCAATATACCTGAGTCTAAGTTATTTTCACATGTACAGAAAGAAACATTGCCAACTGCTACTTCTCTGAGCAGATTATAGTCAGTTCCATGCTGCCCAGCCCCATTTAATCATGCCACATGGTAAACAAATACTGCAGTATTTACTTAGCAGAATAAGTGAGTATATCTGACCAATAACCCTGATAATCTTGGTGCTTCAGCCAATACCTTTTCATGAAAAACAATACCAAAAAATTTGCCAGAATGAAATAGTTGAAAACATTAGCTGTGAAATCTTTTTAAAAAAAAATCGGATACATTTGATGAATACTGTATTTCAAAACTTAACTAAAGAGAAAGAATTCCAATGCCCCAATGCCCACCAAAAAAAAGAAAAAAAAAAAAACTTTTCTCCTCCACCAGTGACAAAATGTCTAATGAAGAATTTTATCCTTCCCAGTCACCTTACAGTCTGTTCTCATACATATCAAAAAATTTAGCTTCAAATACTGGAAGCAATTGACAGGCCCATCAATTTTTAACAGATCATGCAAAACCAAACTAAAAAAAAAATCTACTTGCCACCTCAACTAACTTTCCTGAAAGAAAGAACACAGTGAACCATTCCCATACTCCAAAAGCCTACAGAGAACCACTGAATCAGGTTTTTGTGACTTTGCTTTAAGTTATTTCAGGACTGATGATACAATGCAAATTATTTCCAAATCAACAAACTGATCTTTGTGAGTCAGACTGCAGAAAGCGTTGTCCTCTTCCTTTGTTAGAAAACAAAGAATAAAAGGAATAGAGTAAGCTATATTTTTCTCTCAGGCATAGCCATAAACCCTGAATGCCATCACTGGGATAGGAGCATTCTCTCAAATTCCAGTCCATGAGATGCCTGTTGAAACTTAGCAGCTTTTTGCAGTCTACATGCTATTTCTTTGCACAAGGTTTTGCAGTGCACCATACAAAGTTACGCTCACATTCACAGACAGTCAGTGAGGCACTGCTTTAAAGACTTTAAACAGAGCCTCCAGGCACCGGGCCCAATGTGCAAGGCACCGTATCAATATAAAAGATAATCCAAACTACAAAGAATACACAATACAATTAAATGCAGGCAGGCAGCATGCTACAAGCAGCTTCTCTTGAGCATAGCCTGCTCAAGAAGAGCAAGTCTGGCTGTTTACACGCTAAGTTTGCAATTATAAGAGCACTTTTAATAGTAGTAATGTAATTTTAATCAACCTCTCTCCCCATTACTCATACCTGCTCCTATGTCACCCTTGACTCCTGCTGGAACAACCATTTTTCAGGCTGCATAATAAAACAGATTGGGAAACAGACCCAGGATGAGAGAGGCAGCCTCACAGAAATGCTAAGGGTATTTTTTAACTTAGACCAGTTCCTCAGGGCTTTTCAGCAGCAGCCTTCACCAAGGCTTATGCCAACACAAAAGAAAAGTGACACAAAAAACATGTGCAAAAAAAAAAAAAAGGCATGTGGAATAAAAGAAATGTCAGTGAAATTAAAACATCAGCCTAAGCTGGTATCACAGGAGATAAGAGTCGATGTTCACTGCTTTTGCCGTGACATGTAATACAACCCTGGCACAGTTAAAAGAGGCAATCTGAATACAATTGCTCCTAACAAATAAGATGATTCATAGAGTTTACTGACACCTATTTTTGTCTTCCTTGTGACATCTGTGCCTCTCTACAGACGACACTCAGAGTTAGCTTTGATCTGGACAGGCTTTACAAGTACTTTTTAAGAGACTTGATTTGTGCTACCTCAGGATTTTGAAGTTAAATGCTACTGGAATCCAGTTCCTCAGACTGTCATCCAGACCCAAGAGAACAACAAGATACTTAAATCTGTGCTGCTGTAAGCTGAGTATTCTTCTCATATCACTCAATTCATGAAGTACTTGAAGGTCTTTTCTAGTCAACATCTTCAGTGATAAATTGCTGTGTATAACCATTATAAGCAGATAGAGCAAAAACAGCAAAATACATGCAGAAGAAAAAAGACTTACATTGACAGACACATTGAAAGCATTTTACTATATGAATACACTAAAAATAGACAAAAAATAAAAGAACCCTATTCAGTATTTCCCTGTCAATTCTCAGCATTAAACACTGAAACCAAAGACAAGTAAAGAAAAGAAAGACTTGAGTTGTTCTGGTAAACTTCAGTGTAAATGTAAGCATTTAATTTCTGCTGAAAAAATTTTTTATTTTTTGGATTTCAACTAAGTAGCATACGTATTGAAAAAACTGCTACATCACTTGTGACTTCACAAAACTTTTATCAAATTGAACATCACAACAGACTACAGAAACTAAAACTATTGCGTGCCCCTTTAGCTTTCATGTTCCTACCTTTTAAAGGAAACTTTTAAAAAGAACTGTTAAAAAAAGTACAATCAGGCTTACAAAATGAACTAATTCTTTTGTTAACACTTTGTCTTCTTTCTAATAATCTAATATTTTTAAGGAGTAAAGAGTTTAGTTTTCACCATTTAGGCTGAATTTGCTCTCTAGATGCAGCACTAAGCCTGGGTACTGGAGAGAGTCCGTCCCTGGGAAAGCATGTGGGACTTGCTCCCTAGCACAGTACAACAGTGCAGAGTAAATATCCAACATTTAAATAATATTGTTAAATAAATAACAATTTTTAAATAAATAACAATTTTAAACTGGCAGAAAGATCCTAAAATTAAACCTAAGACAAGCCTGAAGCTTCTGTGGCACGTTTTAAATCTATTTTATGGAAACAATTATTCTTAAAGTTGGAATAGCCTCTGTTCTAGTTTCCTAGTGCTTAGCTCCCATCCCTTTCCACATCGGGGCAGAAGCATAGACCAACTTCCTTCTAAATACTTGGAAAGGCCTACCAAAACTCCATGTGGAGCATCCATAAACTGCAGGTGAGAAAAACATAATCAAATCTGCCAGTTCTTGAACTTGATATGTACTTGGGCAACGAGAAACTGATAAAAATACTGCATCTGTGTGTCCTGCCTGCTATGACATCAGGAAAGAAAAAAGTGAAATCTGCAGTGAGGGACAGAGGAATAGTGAGAGAAATGAGTATTTCTTCCTTTCCAGCTACCTAAGCTCTGAGAATTAAGTTTCAGACATCCATTAGCCTGAAGTGAATATGAGTGTTGGGCCATAATACTATTTTTATAAGGTATGCTGTGCCACTGAAGATGACAACACCTCACCTATTCATACTTTCCTATATACTATAGCTCTACATATCAACTTTGATCCACTTCAGAGTGAAGCAACTTAGTTTAACCCACAGTCAGGAGCTAAGTAATCTTATTTCAGCTGAGGCAGACCAGGGAGCTCACACTAGCCTTCACTAGAAGAATTACTGGGCAGCAACCTCTCACAGCCATGCTGAGGCAGAGTCATCAGGCAGGGAGAGATGCCACACAAAGTCTGCCAAGTTAGATCCAGAACACGACAAAGATGATTTCACAAGCAGCTAATGAAGATCCAGGAAGAGATCCAGGCTCCCTTCCACCTCCTGCCCTTGAACACAGCACAGAGGTGACTTCCCTCACTTTCCCACTTGCCTCACCCCACACGCACCTCCCGTGCCCATCTCATGTACTGCTTGGCCCTCTGCCGTGCTCCACATTTCCCCACACCTCCAGAAACCTGTGTGTTAAGCAACCAGACAGGGGCAGGCCAGAGAAAGAGAGAAGACAAGCATTAAACTGGATGCACTGAGTAGAAGTAGCTCCAAGAGGCAGAGCAGGAGTCCAAGGTAAGGAAGAATAAAAGACAGTTTCCCAGTTTATTGCAGCAGAGGGAAACAAAGGCAGGAAGGGCACAGCACAGCAAGGAGAGCATACTCGGCAGAAGCCATCAAGTCAAGTCAGGATATAGAAATGTAGATTAATTCTTTTACTGGTATGCAATTAGTTCATAGGTATTTCATGGTATTCGGTGAGCTTCTTAATTAGTTAAATCATATTTGGCATGTATTACTCGACTAATTCTGTGGCATCTTTCCCAACACATTCCATGAATATTGCTTCCTGTACCATAACCTGTCTCACTCTACCAATAAATAAATACTATTTAATAGAAAGGTAGTTTACACATTATAATGAAACACCATGGAACTTGCATTATTCCCCACACTTTCAACAGAGATGCTGCCTAGGAAGACTTTTACAGAATCAAATGGCCTTGGCTACAAGAGACCTTGAAGACCATTTAGACCATCTGCCAACTGCCCTGGCATAGCCAGGGACACTTTTCACAAGACCAGCTTGTTCAGAGCTCCATCCAACCTGGCCTTGAACACTACCAGGGATGGAGCATCCACCACTTCTCTGGGTAACTTGTGCCAGTGCCTCACTTTAAGTCTATGCTTATCTAGGTTTTCAAATCCTAGGTCTTTGTACACTGTCTTCAAGCAAACACATAAGTACAGGCGCTCCCATTCCTCAGTGAAGCATTTTCAGGGTACGTCCACACTGCCCAATGCCATGTCAATACACCACAACTCTACTTCTACCTGAGGCAGCTGCAAGGTAGCCTGAACACGTCCTGGGAGGCACCCAAAGTGTTGAGAGGCAAAATAAATCAGGCAGTACACTGTTCCCAGGCTGCTCCCAACAACCAGAAAAACTTGTTCAAACTTCTCCCACATGGCAATGTGCAATACAGACCTACACATGGATCTGGGAGGAAGTAAATTAGAATGAAGTAAGGAAGAGAGTATCCATATGTGGCTGTAAGTTTTCTGGTTTGTCTGAACAGCTTCAATTAACATATCCTGCTTTCCTATAAAAGCAAAGAAATCAGGAAGAGCTGGTCTGCAGCTTCACTATGCCTTTTCAAGCATCACACAATTCTATCTTGGTAGCAGCAACACCCAAAACCTAACCAAAGTTTCAACTCACTTAGAACATATTTACAAATTCAGTATCAACATACTTAAAATTCTCAAACAACATACATAACATCTACAGTTGCAAAGGACAAGTCTAAGAGACTGGTCCAACGTAGCCTCATCAACTACACAAGCTGGCATTGACCTGCTTCCTCAGCTCATGGCGATGTAGCCAGTCCTAAAGAATGGACCTGCCACACGTAGCAGCAAAGGTGACCTGTCTCCAAAGAGGAGGAAGGCAGCAAGCCAGACAGCCAACCTTACGACTTGCCAGACAACCCCTGGCTAGATATCGCCCCTGCAGCCCTACATTTTAATATCACTATGGGCCACACCTCTCCCCGGCCGTCTCCAGCCTTCACCCTTGGAGATAAAGAAGCTTCCATTTCCTGATGCCTGGGACCACTCTTCTCTCTGAGAGCAAAGGGTGGGGGAGGAAAAAGGCATTTTTCAACAATAAAGTCCGTGATGAAGTGAGGCCATGCACATGCCATGGTACAACTTGTTCTTCATGACTGGAAGATGAGCTCAATGCGTGTGAGGCATAGCCAGAGGGCCCTGAGAGACAGGAACCATGAGGTGTGGTGCACAGCCAGAGGGTTTGGGGGAAAAGTACCGCAGGCTGCCAGACACAGTCAAGGGGTTTAGGGAAGCAGACACCGTGGGGTGTAGGGCACAGACAGAAAGCTTGGAGGCCAGGCACTGCAGGGTGTGAGGTACACTCAGTGCACGACACGGCACTGCCTCAGAGTCTGGAGGTAAGGCACAGCAGTGTCTTAAGTAAGGCACAGCAGACGGGGACAGGGACTAGGGATGCAGGTGAAGCCCGAAGACGAAGGTGGGGAGGGAAGAAGCTCCGCGCGGCACAGCCGAGGATCTGCAG
>VZRE01000245.1:8784-27540 GCA_013396775.1 Cephalopterus ornatus | reverse complement strand
TCCGTGGGTACAGACTCGGGGGTCCGTGGGTACAGACTCGGGGGTCCGTGGGTACAGACTCACAGCCAAGCCCTTGCTCAGGGCCCGCTCAGGATCCTGAATTCCGCGTGTTTCACGTTCCGTGCCCCTGTCTCTCGGTGTCCTTCCATTGGCCTGGAATTCAGCTCTGAAAGCTTCAGAGATTCAAGAGATTCTGAAAAAGATTCCAAATATTCTGGAATTTTGTGTACTTGTACTGCTGTTTGCAGAGACAGCAGGAAAGCTGCTAGAAAGGAAAGCACAGGTCGCTGCAGAAATTAGGTGTCATTTCTGTCCCTGACCTCTCCACCCATTTACGTTTCTTCAGGTAGTCAATGACAGAAAGGAGAAGTGCCAGAGAGGGAGAAGCCAGGTCTGGGATGCTCTCCCTGCCCTCCCCACCAGCCCTTTGCCCTCCAACCCCTCGAGGCTCCGACTTCTCCCCACAGCCCACGGAAGCGCTGGAAATCCCTCCCCGTGGTTCCAAACCGTCCCTGTTGTCACTGGCACAGGCCGCTCGCTGCCCAGCCTTCCCAAACACGGGCACTCTGTGAGCCTGAGCTCCTCCGGAGGCATTTCCTGGGATGTTGGCCCCGTTGCCGTGGCAGCAGCTCTTGGCACCTCCCAGGATCCAGAGTTTGCGGTGCCGGGATCTGTTTCCAACAACAATTTTTGATGTGTGGAAGTCCAAAAGGGCTTAAGCCGTGTCATAATGTGTGATAAGTGCTCTCCCCACCCATGGGAATGGGGGAGCACTTATCACGTCAGACTTAAAGGGAGGGGGAGTTAAAGATGCAAAATCAGAGAATAATTAAGGTTGGAAAAGACCTCCAAGATCATCAAGGCCAACCCTGGAAGTCAAGGCCTGATTTTCAAACCATTTGCTTGCAGAAAGACCTCCCAAAATGAAGCAGAAGTGGGAGCCTTGTCTTGAACCCTGAGTTAGACCTTCAGCAAGTGTGGAAAGCTGGGTGCCGTGGGATTCCTGGGCTCCTGGGCAATCAGGATCAGCTGTCCTGGTCTCCCCCATCCCTGGTTGGGCCATTATTCCGTGGGAATTAACAAAGTCCACGTTTGTCTGGTGATTAAGTCAGTCCCAGGCGTGGGAATGTGCTCCGTGTCCTGCCGCAGAAATGGAGCAGAGGGAAGCGTGTCCTGTGACCATCCCGATCCCTTCGCCCTGCGGCATCCAAACCCTTCCCTGCCCGTGCTGCCTCCCCTTGGAGCTGCTCTGGGATGGTTTTCCCTCCATGTTGCAGCAGCTCCCTGCTCCCAGAGTAGCTCTCACCGAGGGCTGAGCTCTGTCACTGTTAATCGGGAGTTTGGCTCTCGCTGAGACGCCCTTGCCAAGGAACCCGTGGGGAATTGTCAGGGCTCCGTGAACTTCCAGCACCCTGGCACGGTGCCACCTGTGCTATTTATAGCCTGGAAAGGAGAGTCAAGCGCTGCTTGGAGCTCCTGATTTGAGAACCAGATGCCTCTGGAGCAGAGTTCCCGTGGCTGGGGACAGATCTCCGTGTCCCGTCCCGTCCCAGGCCGGTTCCTTTCTCCTCCACCCATTTAAAGCCCCCTGCAGCTCCTGCATTTTCCCATCAGGAAAGGCTGTATAGGTCAAGGTACCTCCGTGCAGGATATGTTACTTTGGGAAAAATAGCTGTTAATTTGGGGAAAATAAGGCATTTTTAGTATGTAAAAGTCGGGGAACACGCTGACTGACTGTCTGCCATCCCTTTGGCAGCTGGTGTATCCTCATGACTTCAGGCTGACAGAGAAAGAGGTAACAACTATTTATTCCCTTTTCTCTCCCATTTTTAAGCCACTCAGCAGCTCTGATGGCAGGTTCTTACTGGGTGTTTCGTGTTTTTTTGCAGAAAACGAGTATCTGCTACTTGTCCTTCCCAGACTCCTACTCAGGTAGGTGGCACCAGGGGTGAAGGAAGTGGGTCCAGGGTGGAAGGGCTGAGTTATCCCCTGGGATGCAGCACAGATGGATGGGCTGCATCCTCTAGAACTGGTGTTCCAGTGCCCTCAGGGCTGAGCGAAGAGGCTTCTTGTCCTGTTGGTTGATCTCTGCATGCAGAATCTGTGATCTGCTGGGTGATTCCTCTATAAACTCGTGCACTCCTGCTCCCCCCGTGCCAGTGAAATGTCCAGCAGAACCAGGTGGCAGCCCTTGGCTCTCGCGTTCCTGTGTTTGTGGGTGCCCAGTGAGGAGCAGGAGCTGGGAGAGGACAATTCCATGGCAAAAGTGTTCCCAAAGCCTATGTTTATAAACCAGAAAGGGGACAATAAGAAATAGGTCTCAGTCCAACCCTGGTTATCTAAGAGTGGTTCCTGACTGTTGGTTTACTATGGCTTCCATGGGCTTATTCCCACTTCATGAGAATGGTTTGGGTGGGAAGGGGCATTAAAGCCCACCCAGTGCCACCCCTGCCATGGGCAGGGACACCTTCCACTAGCCCAGGTTGCTCCAAGCCCCGTCCAGCCTGGCCTTGGACACTTCCAGGGATCCAGGGGCAGCCACAGCTTCTCTGGGCAACCTGTGCCAGGGCCTCCCCACCCTCCCAGGGAAGAACATTTTCCTGTTATTTCCTTCCTTCCCCTCCTGTCTTGTGCTGTCTTTCGGGGGTTTCTTTATGCTGTCCGTCTCCATTTCAGCGTTGGAGCTCCTTGCAGACCCCCATCCCTGTCCCTTGTGACCCCTTCCCAGCTCTCCTGAGCCCTGTGCTGTTCTCTGTCCCAGGTGGCCTTGGGGACACCCAGTTCAGCTTCCGCCTGCGGCAGTCGGGGGGCCCCAGGACCTCCCCGTTCCAGGACGACGGTCGGTACAACCGGGAGGCCCCCCTGACGCTGCAGGTCGGTCCTGCCTCTGCTCTGCCCCTCCTGCGGGCACACAGGGCTGGCTCGGGGGGAGAGCCAGGCATTTCATGGGTTTGTGGTCTCTGTGGGACGTGCTTGCTTTCTCTGGCCGTGGGAATGGTCAGGAAAGGAGGAGGATTTCAGGACAGGGATTTACTGACACGTTAGTGCTCAGAGAGAGTGAGAATGGAGAGGGAACTGTGCTGGGGGAGGGAACTGAATCAGGGGCACTCCCAGCTATTTTGGGAGAGGGAGCTGAATCTGAGGGATTAAAGATGGAACTGAAGTGAGGGGACCCAATTACACTGGGAGATGGAACTGGATCAGGGGACCTCAGTTATACTGGGAGATGGAACTGGATCAGGGGAACCTAGTGACAGCGGGAGATGGAGCTGAATTAGGGGGACTCCCAGCTGTTTTGGGAGAGGGAACTGAATCTGAGGGCTCAAAGAGGGAACTGGATCAGGGGACCCCAGTTACACTGGGAGAGGGAACTGGATCAGGGGACCCCAGATTAGAGCAGTGTCACCCCAGCTCCAGCCCCAGGAGCAGCGGTGGCACACGGGGACACCCCACAGAGAGCTGGCTCCCTGTGCATGTTCCCACGAGGAAACCCAGGAACATCCCTGTCTGTGGTCAGTGTTCCCCTCGTGTGTGGAGGGATGGTGGTGGTTTTCCTTTGTTGCAGGATCTATAAAGCCAGCTGTGGAATGCCACAAATCCACACTTGGGCTGTCTCTGTGGGGTGGGTCAGCCATTCCCAACCCCTCATGTCCTTCGGCTGTGGTTTCCATCGGGAAACTGTCCGTTCCCTGCAGGGGAGGGATGTGCTGAGCTCTGGGTCTTTTCTAAATAGAGAAGGTGGAATCAGCTCTGTCCTCTCCTGCTTTCCCCTCTGAGGTGCTGCTTCCTGTGCTTGGGCCTTTCTAACACTTCCACAGCCTTTTTGTGGGACGCTTCAATCCTGGGATGGGTTGCTGCTCTGAGGGAGGATTTCTTTCCCTAAATTCTAGTCTAGAGATTTTTGAGCTTTGATACATCTTTGTGGCAATGGGACACTGCCACAAGTCACCCAGCTTTAGAGTGAGGGAAGTAAAACTGCCAAAGCACTGGATTCTGTTGTGGGAAAAGAGTATTTGGGAAGAGAAAGGTGCCTTTAACTGTGGGGCTTCAGAAATTATATTAAGGATGTCTGTGTTCAGCACTGACTATCCCTCCTCCTTGCTGTGGGATCTTAGAGGGAATAATAATGTGTTTGAACTGATCCCTGGGGATTTGTGCTACATCCCTTGGTTTTCCTGGATGCTGTGGAGGAAACAACACCCAGCTTTGTGCCACCCTGAGCAAAGTTTGCCCAGTGCTGCCTTCACTGCCTGAGTGAGGAGGAATGCAGGGGCAGGGTACAGGACATTTCCTCCTCTGGGTGATGATGGATTCCTTCCTCAACAATTCCCTGGCCTCCAGCTGGCAAAGGGAGCTAAGGGTGGGAGCAGGATGAGCTCAGTGGGTTCGCCCAGCTGGTCCTTCATGGAAATCTCAATTAACTCTTTAGATGCTGGGCCTGAAAGTGCTGCAGGAAGGGGCCAGTGAAGGTGCTGCCTGGAGGCTGGAATTCTTTTTGTTATAGAATAGAATCATGTCGTGGAATGTTTTGAGTGGGAAGGGACCTTAAAGATCCTCCCACCCCATGCCATGGGCAGGGACACCTTCCACTGGCCCAGGTTGCTCCAAGCCCCGTCCCACCTGGCCTTAGACACTTCCAGGATCCAGGGACAGCCACAGCTTCTCTGGCAACCTGGGACAGGGCCTCCCCACCCTCCCAGCCAGGAGTTCCTTCCCAATATCCCATCTCTCCCTGCCCTCTGGCACTGGGAAGCCATTCCCTGTGTCCTGTCCCTCCATGCCTTGTCCCCAGTCCCTCTCCAGCTCTCCTGGAGCCCCTTTAGGCCCTGCAAGGGGCTCTCAGGTCTCCCTGGAGCCTTCTCTTCTCCAGGTGAACCCCCCCAGCTCTCCCAGCCTGGCTCCAGAGCAGAGGGGCTCCAGCCCTGTGTCTCTGTGTCTCCTCCCTCTCCTGTTTGGGAAGCTCTCCCAGTGAGTTGGGCATCGGGAGCTGTGGTAAATGAGGGAGTGCGGGGCTGTGTCAGAGCAGGAGGGAGGTGGGGGGCGCAGGGGCTGGGGTTGGTGGCACAGGGCTGGTTTGTGCCTCACTCTGTCGGTCTCCTGCAGCGCGAGGCCGCTCATTACTTCGGGTACGTGTACTTCAGACAGGTCAAGGACAGCTCCATGAGGAGGGGGTACTTCCAGAAGGTGAGTGCTGAATCCCTGAGATTGGAAAAGCCCTCCCAACCCATGGATCCCCCCTGTGCCCCATGCCCACCTTGTCCCCAGCCCAGAGCACTGAGTGCCACGGCCAGGCCTTCCTTGGGCACCTCCAGGGCTGGGCACTCCAAACCTCCCTGGGCAGCCCCTGCCAAGGCCTCACCACCCTTTCCAGCCAGAAATTCCTCCTCATGCCCAACCTGAGCCTCCCCTGGCACAGCTGGAGGCCGTTTTCCCTGGTCCTGTCCCTTGTTCCCTGGGAGCAGAGCCCGACTCCCCCCAGCTCCCCCCTCCTGTCAGGGACTTGCAGAGCCACAAGGTCCCCCCTGAGCCTCCTTTTCTCCAGACTGAGCCCCCCCAGCTCCCCTGGCCACTCCCAGTGCAGTATAAATACGTGCAGCCCTGGAAGGGATGGTGTTGGGGGGTTGACTCCCAGATGTGCCCTTTTCCAGTCCCTGGTGCTGGTGTCCCGCCTGCCCTACGTGAACCTGTTCCAGTCCCTGCTCCAGCTCATTGCTCCGGAATACTTTGACAAGCTGGAGCCATGCCTGGAGGCAGGTGAGCAGGGAGGGCTGGGAAGGGAAGGTTTGCAGCCTGAAATCCTGGAGAGGTTTGATCAGGAGTTCCAGAAAGATGGTTGAAATGTTCCAGATTGGTTTGTTCTGTAACGAATTCCAGCAAGGAAGAACTTCTTATCTGCTTGTCCAAATGACAACCAGCTGTAAAGGAGGCATTGATGGGAAGGGGATGGATGGGGCTGTCAGTGTATTCCCAGAGACAGGAAGAACTGCTGCTGCCGCATCTCTGGCAGGTCTTTATTGCCTTGTGCAGCTTAATCCTGGTTTATTAACACTGTGGTGCTGCTGTGGGAATGAAGGTGCTCACCTGAGACTGGCCTCTGCGGTGACTCAGGGGGACACGTGAGCTGGGAACGGGCAGTGACTCGGTGTCAGAAGTCCCAGGACGAGCTGGGTTTTCCTGCTGATGAAACCTTTCCCTTCTCCTGTGTCCCTCAGTGTGCAACGAGATCGACCAGTGGCCTCCTCCTGTGCCAGGACAGACCCTGAACCTGCCTGTCATGGGAGTTGTCATCCAGGTACCTGTGGCTGGGAGTCTGTGGCAGCAGACTGAGCCAGAGTGGGAAAGGGAATCTGCATTCCTTTATTCTGGCTGTTAAAATAACTGTTCACTCCAGATTCTTCCCCTGTGGTCCGAGCCTTTTCGGTCCCCACAGTTAGAGTTGAGGGTGAGGAAGTTTTCTCCCATGGGTGGTTGTAGGGAAGGGAAGCGTGTGTGATGCTGATCCCATCTCCAGGGCTGGCCTCTGCTCTTGTGTGTAATCCAGGTGAGAATCCCATCCAGGGTGGACAAACCAGGATCAAGCCCAGTGAAGCAGTTCAATCAAGAGGTGAGTTAAGCCTGGCCCAGGCCAGTGGTGAGCAGAGCCTGGAGCACTGAGGGAGGAGGGTGGGAAGAGCTGGGGCTCTTAAATCCTGCTTGAAAAGCCTGGGATCAATGTGGGCTGAGTCACCCATTTGGTGAAACTTCAGGCTCTCGTGTCTGGGAGTCAAACAGGACTCTCAGCACAGAGTCTGTGTGCTCTGGGTTATTGTTCCCCTTGCTTTTCCTGGGAATTCAGGCCCAGGTAGGTCTCCTGCCTTCATCTTCTGAGTTGTGTTGCAGCCTTTGCTCTCTGAGCAGCTTCACTGCTTTGGTTCAGCTTTGATTTCAGTTCTTGTCGTGTCATCTTTCCCCTTTTCTCTCTTTTGACTGATGTTGGTTTGGGGCCCACATTTCTAACCCTTACTGGCTCTGTATCTCAAGCTCTCTCTTCCACCAGAGGAAACTCTGGAAAACAAAGGCACAGACCTGGAGAGCCTTTCAAGTCTTGAAAGGAAGGGATTTTTGATCAGTTTATAGGCAAGGAAATTAATTTGGACCTTGAATGCTCAACCTGCTCACACCTCTGAGCTTTCACCTTGTTCACTTCTTTTTGTGTTGCTTTGTGGTTGATGGCTCAGTTCAGATGGAATTCCAGTCAGGATGCTTCCATTTCCTGACAGCTTTACTAACATTTACTAACAGGCTCTTCTGCCTTCCTCCTTCAGAATCTGTTACCAGCCCCACTGGTTCTCCCCAGTGTCCATGAGCTGGATCTGTTCAGGTGAGAGCCACCATTTCAACTCTCTCCCCTCCGCCTGGATCCCCTCTTCCTGCTCGGAGTATCCCAGAAATCACAGGGATGATGCAGAATCAAAAATGGCTCTGAATGAGGAAAGGCTGAGAGAATTGGGATTGTTCACCTCGAGAAGAGAAGGCTGCAGGGAGACCTTGGAGTCCCTTCCAGGGCCTAAAGGGGCTCCAGGAGAGCTGGAGAGGGACTGGGGACACGGGAAGGAGGGACAGGACACAGGGAATGGCTTCCCAGTGCCAGAGGGCAGGGATAGATGGGATATTGGGAAGGAATTCCTGGCTGGGAGGGGGGGGAGACCCTGTCCCAGGTTGCCCAGAGAAGCTGTGGCTGCCCCTGGATCCCTGGAAGTGTCCAAGGCCAGGTTGGATGGGGCTTGGAGCAACCTGGGCCAGTGGAAGGTGTCCCTGCCCATGGCAGGGGTGGAACATCAGATGATCTTTAAGGTCCTTTCCCACCCAAACCATTCCATGGTTGTGTGACCAGGCTGCTTGACATTGCTTAAAGCATTTCCTCTAAACATGTATAGAATGATGGAGCGACAGGACTTGCAAAGGCACCTGAATTCCATTGTGGAATGCTGAAAATCCATCCAAGATTTCAAATTCCTGGGTAGAAGCACATCGGGGTGCGTTTGTGTGGAATTGCGGTGTCTGGTCTTTCCTGAGCTGCCTTTCTACCCTCAGCTGGTTGTTCTCCCACCACTCTCAGGTGTTTCCAGCCAGTGCTGATCCACATCCAGATGCTGTGGGAGCTGATGCTGCTGGGAGAGCCCATGGTGGTGATGGCACCGTCCCCAACTGTCTCCTCAGAAATGGTTCTGGCCCTCACCAGGTAATGCCCTCAGATTCTGAGAGACTGGGAGCTGTAACAACAAATTCTGGCAGCTTTTCTCCCTCAGCTCCACTCCCTGCTGGTCACTGGGGTTGGGTTTGGTTTGCACATGGAAGCTTTGTAGGATGAACAGCACTGAGAGTCCTGCTCATATCCCCCAGGGGCAGAGAGGAGGGCAAGGGAACCTCCCTGATGGGAGACCTGGTGGTTCAGGCCCTGAGGAACGTTGTCCCCACAGCTCTGACCTCTGCTTTAGCACAGAAACCCAAACCTCTGGAATTCTCCATAGTGGTTCAGCCAGGCCAAGTGCTGGGTCCTGCCCTTGGGTCACCCCAGCCCCAGGAACGCTCCAGGCTGGGGCAGAGGGGCTGCAAAGCTGGAAAAGGCCCTGGGGGTGCTGGTGCCAGCAGCTGGACACGAGCCCAGCGGTGCCCAGGGGGCAGGAGGCCAATGGCCCCTGGGCTGGGGCAGCCCCAGGGCGGGCACAGGCCCAGGGCAGGGATTGTCCCTGTGCTGGGACCTGGAGAGGGCCCCCTGGAATCCTGGGGGCAGTTGTGGGCCCTGAGACAGCAGAGCCATGGAGGGGCTGGAGCGTGGGCAGGGAAGGGAAGGGAGCTGGGAAGGGGCTGGAGCAGCAGGAGCGGCTGAGGGAGCTGGGGGGGCTCAGCCTGGAGAAAAGGAGGCTCAGGGGGGACCTTGTGGCTCTGCAAGTCCCTGACAGGAGGGGGGAGCCGGGGGGGGTCGGGCTCTGCTCCCAGGGAACAAGGGACAGGACAAGGGGAAACGGCCTCCAGCTGTGCCAGGGGAGGCTCAGGTTGGCCATGAGGAGGAATTTCCTCATGGAAAGGGTGGTGAGGCCTTGGCAGGGGCTGCCCAGGGAGGTTTGGAGTGCCCAGCCCTGGAGGTGCCCAAGGAAGGCCTGGCCGTGGCACTCAGTGCTCTGGGCTGGGGACAGGGTGGGCATCGGTCACAGGGTGGGCTCCATGGGCTGGGAGGGCTTTTCCAACCTCAGGGATTCTGGGATTCAGGGCCTGTGTTACCTGTGGCAGGACAAGGGCCCTGCTGCAGCCCCCATGCCTGCAGTACCCCCTGTGTGTTGCAGTGTCCTGGCCCCGCTCCGGTACTGCTGCGATTACCGGCCCTACTTCACCATCCACGACAGCGAGTTCAAGGAGTACACGACCCGCACACAGGCCCCGTGAGTGCCCACCAGGCCCCTCCTGCCCCCTCTGGGTGAGGAGACACCCCACATTTCCACTGTCCTGCTTTTTCCCCCCTTTCCAGGCCGAACATCGTTGTGGGCGTCACAAACCCCTTCTTTATCAAAACCCTCCAGCACTGGCCGCACATCCTCCGGGTAGGGGAGCTCAGGATGTCAGGTGAGGGTGGCACCGAGGTCCTGGGGGGTTGCTGGACCGTGCAAGGAGCTGGCAGGGAGCTGCAGGGGCCATCATTTTACTCCTCTTCATTCCTGGGAGAGCTGGGAAGCCCGGGGGAAGTGTGGGCTGGGGCTCAGGCCACGTGCAGGGTGGTGCAATGGGAAGACAGGTTGATGTGGGGGTGATTTGCTGTGTTTATCTGAAGCATTCAGAAAAGGAGAAGCCCTTCCTGGGCAGGAAAGAGAAAATTGCATTGAGAACAAGAAAAAGGTGGAGAGAGAGAGACTCAGTTATCAACTGTGAAACCAAGAAACCCTCGAGGTTGAGGAGCTGTTTCTGTGCAGTGCCTCCTTAACACATCCTTGTTCCGAAATCGTAGCAGGACAGTGAGATGAGGCTTCTGTGAGGGTGGAGGGGAGGGAGGGTGTGAGTTAGGATGGACAAGTGTAGGGCTGGATGTTCTCAAGGGCAAAGTGTCTCACTGGGGCAGAGGCAGAGCCTGGACTGTCACCCCTGTCTGTCACAGGGGACCTGCCCAAGCAGGTGAAGGTGAAGAAACTGGCCAAGCTGAAAACCCTGGACACAAAACCAGGTCAGTCCTCTTCTCAAACACAGTTCAGTCTTGTTTACCCTTCCACGAATGAAAACACTGTGTCCATTGTTCTTTGCATCCCAACAAGTGGTGTGTTGGTGTTGCCACCTCCTCACACCTCATCTGCTGCCCAGGGACATCCGTGTCACGTCGAACTGCACGTCTTTGTTCTGGGATGGAAAAAGCCGATTTAAATGATTGTAACGCATTATTCCGGTGTTTCCAGGGGTTTATTTTGCATACCACACCTGCTGTTTAGATGTGGTGGCAGTGAGGGGAACTTGCTCGGCTGTCGCAGCTGAGTGTCCCTCCCAGGCCCTGCCCAAAGCTGCCTCCAGGAAGTTCTCTCACCAGTAACTCAGTGTGAGAAGGTCCTGGAGGCAGTTCAGAGCCCTTTAATCCTGCCGTGAGTACTGGCTGCCTTAGCAATTCCATAATTTTGCAATGATTTAGTGGTTTTTTGTAACTACACACCCAGCTGCCAGGGTTTGTGCTGGGAATCGCAGTCCTGTCCTCCCTGCACTGTGTAACAGTGTCTCCTCCAGAGGAACAGGCAAAAACTTGTTTCTTGTTTCTGGGGTTTTTTTCCTGATTTTACGGTTTTTTTTCCAATCTAGGAATCTATACTTCTTATAAAACATACCTTCACAAAGACAAATCCCTGATAAAAAGATTGCTAAAGGTAAGCACTTCCCACTCTCTCCTGCATGCTGGATGGGAAAACTGTGCCACCAGCTTGGTTTAAACAGACAGAACTCTCCGAAAGGAACAGGCTTTACAGTGGGCACTGATTTAGTTGAGTGTATTTGGACACGTCTCTCATGCCAGATTTAGGATTTTTCACTTGACATTAAGGATTAAATGCTGGCTCTAACGATACCCTGAGTGAGGAGAATTGATACCAAAAAAATAGCCCAAACCCCAGGTTTTTGTGTAGTGACATTTGAAATTTTACTGTGTTTAACTGGAGAGCGGAGCCTGTGTTTGGGCAGCCCAGTCCCAGACCGCGGTGTGTGGCTGCCCCTGGCTGCAGTGCTGCAGCTCCTGTGTCTGTGTGACACCCAGGGGCCCCTGAGTGACCTGGGGGGGAATTGTGCTTCCAGGGGATCCAGAGGAAACGTCCCTCCGAGGTGCAGAGTGCCCTGCTGAGGCGTCACCTCCTGGAGCTCACCCAGAGCTTCATCATTCCCCTGGTGAGTGCCGGAGTCCCCAGGGGGAGAGGGGGGGGACAGGAGGGTGATGGCTTTGCCCTTCCCGTAACAGCGTCTGTAACAGGCTCAGGAGCATGGAATCCTGGAATGGTTTGCATGGGAAGGGACCTTTGAACTCTCCCCAGCCCCCACCATGGGCAGGGACGCCTTCCACTAGCACAGGGTGCTCCAAGCCCTATCCAGGGGTTTTAATGCCAGGGATTCCAGTCCCTCCTGCCAACTCCTTCCCACCTCACCTGTTCTCTCGTGGCACACTGGGGCTTCCTGCAGCAGCATTTTGTGACCTAGATCCTGGTGGGAAACCAGCTGGGACACTTGGGCTCACGTAAAATGTGACTGTGAAGGAAAAATTGGAGTAAAAACCCAAAGCCTGAGGCTGTTGTTGGGCTTGGGATACTCTGGAGAAAACCCTCAAACTCCGTGACCTCACAAGAGGCTCCTCAGTTGTTGTAACTCCTTTATTACTATTTTAATTTTGGGGTTTTATTTCTTCTTAGGAGCACTATATTGCCAGCCTGATGCCTCTGCAGAGAGCCATCACTCCGTGGAAGGTAGGTTGGGTTTTCCAGCTGCTCCTCCTTCCCCGTAACTGCAGGGTCAGGAATTGTTGCCCCACGTGCTGGTCACACACTCTGATACTCTGTGTAACGTCTCTCCTTGAAGGAAGAGGGTTGTTACTCATTTAAAAGAAGTTGAAACCAACCTTGGGACAGATGTTCCCTGTGTTGCCATGAGCTGAGCTTTGGGAATTTCATCTGAAGGTTGTCTGAAGGTTTCATCTGAAGGGAATTTCACCTTAAAGTGTCTCTGCAGTTTTATCCTGAGTTCGTGCTTTGTGCACCTTTTCCAGTGTAAATACAGGCCTCACTTTGCTGGTTTCTTTGGGAGTTCCCTAACCTGGACTTTGTGTGTGCAGAATCCTCCCCAGATCCGTCCTTTCTGTCAGGAGGATTTCATGAAGACCCTGGAACACGCTGGGCCCCAGCTCACCTGTGTGCTCAAGGGGGACTGGCTAGGCCTCTACAGGTAGGATTTTGGTCCTTAATTCTCTTATCTCATGAACAGTTACTAGTTATAATGAACATCAGACCCTGAATTAGGACTGGGAGCAAAGAGGGGGGTTTGGCACTGGTCACCTGAAGAACTTATCCTATAAATTGATTAATTCAGAATGGCCGGGAAGAGCAAAATCAAGGCAGAGTGAACCCAGCGCTTTGTGTATCTTAACGAGCAGAGACCCTGCAGGAGAGTTTGTCCACAGTTAAAATAAGGATAATTAAATATAAATGGGATGGAAAAGACAGTACAATATGAGTGGAAAGAATCCAGAAGTTGGATACTCAGTGGGAAGGAAAAGGATAAGGGAAAAAGTCCAAGAAAGTGATCGGAAACAATAATCTCAGAATTCCAGAGTCCTGGAATGGTTTGGGTGCAAAGGGATCTTAATTAAGCCCATCCAGTGCCACCCTGCCATGGGCAGGGACACCTTCCACTGTCCCAGGTTGCTCCAAGCCCTGTCCAACCTGGCCTTGGACACTTCCAGGGATGGGGAGTCCCTGCCTGGGCAGCCTGTGCCAGGGCCCAGCATTCCCAGAGCCAGCTCTGGATCCCCCTGTCCCCTTCCCAGCACCACCGCATGGAGCTCTCAGGCACGTGGTGAGATATTGGGGTGTCCTGTGCAGGGCCAGCAGTTAGACTGGATGATCCCGAGGGTCCCTTCCAGCCCAGGGTGTTCCATGATTCCATGATTCCTGGCCTCTCTCTCTTGCAGGCGTTTCTTCAAGTCCCCAAACTTTGACGGCTGGTTCCGGCAGCGGCACCGGGAGATGACCCACAAGCTGGAGGCCCTGCACCTGGAGGCCATCTGTGAGGCGGTATGTGCCATCCATGGGGAGTGGGGCAGTGCCAGGGGACCACTGGCACCAGGAGTGAGGGCACTGCTGCCTTGGGCACTCCCTGGTCCTGCTGCCTTGGGATCTGTGCCCTCGGGATCCCGGCCCTACCTCATGTTCCTCAGGGCACAGGGATAACCTGGGACAGGGCAGCTCAGCTCCCACACCCTGCTTCCACTGCTCCTGACAGCTGTTTGCCATTCCTCAGGCTCTTCCCACACCAGGCTGGAAGCACCAAGGGCTTTTAGTTTATTTAGCCCAAATATTAGGAAGAAATTCTTTACTCAGAGAAGGGAAGGCTCCAGGGAGACCTGAGAGCCCCTTGCAGGGCCTAAAGGGGCTCCAGGAGAGCTGGAGAGGGACCGGGGACAAGGGATGGAGGGACAGGACACAGGGAATGGCTTCCCAGTGTCAGAGGGCAGGGAGATGGGATATTGGGAAGGAATTCCTGGCTGGGAGGGTGGGGAGGCCCTGGCACAGGTTGCTCAGAGCATCTGTGGCTGCCCCTGGATTCCTGAAAGTGTCCAAGGCCAGGTTAGATAGGGATTGGAGCAACCTGGGCCAGTGGAAGATGTCCCTGCCCATGGCAGGAGTGGCACTGGGTGGGCTTTAAGGTCCCTTTCCCTCCCAGACAATTCCATGATCATCTGTTTGTGGCTTCCTTAATGCCTGATGAAAACAGAGGATTTTTGAGAGTGCCTGCTGGGACAATTCCTTGAGGTGAGCAGCTGCTGGAGTCCCTCCAGAGCTCTGGCATCCCTCTAGGTGCATCTCCAGCTGCATCCCCCCCTGGCAGCAGTGCAGGTCCTTGTCCACGGCGTGGGCAATGCCAGAGCTGCTCCTGACTGGAAATGCATTGAAATCCTGAGTGCTGCTCCTGCCGGGAAGAGCCTGGTGCTGTCGTGGTCAGGACAGTGGGAAGAGCTCTGTCTCCCCTCATTTGGGAATGAGGATGAGAAAGCTGTCCTCACCTTTGTGTCAGGCTTTGCTTGGGGGTATCCCTTTGGGAAATGTCCCTGAACAAAGCCCCTCTCTCTCTGCAGGACATCGTGGCCTGGATGAAGGACAAGTCTGAGGTGGAGATTGTAGACCTGGTGCTCAAACTCCGGGAGAAGCTGGTGAGTTTTCCTGCCCTCTCCCTGCACTTGCTCCTCTCACTGTTCGTGGCAGGGACAGACCAGGGACATGGATCACACCTGTGCCTTGGAAAGCTTTGTTCTCACTCCCTGGAGAACTGGGAAATGGGACGATCAGGAAACTGTGTAAAATGCTCAAGAGTTCTGAGGATTCGGGTTCTTCACCTCCCTGAGGCCCAGGGGTGTTTCCTTGTTGTCTCATGTCCCAGACTAAGGCGACCACATGCCAGAGCCAAAGGCAGAGGGGAAAGGGGAACTTCTGAAGGAATTTTGCGTCCCTGTGTCCCCTCCCTGCAGGTGAGAGCCCGGTGCCAGCACCTGCCGGTGAAGGAGGAGACGCTGCAGCGGGTGGAGCTGTACATCGACACCATCATCGGCTCCCTGCCCGAGGACCTGCAGGCTGTGCTGCACCACCCCTGAGCGCGGGCCGGGGCTCCTGGAGAATGAGGGACGCTCCCACCTCCCTCCCACCCCGCCCCGGGCAGCTGCAGTTGTGTTTGGAGAGGAAACTCCTTCCCTGATCCCGCCGGCGGGGCCTGGATCTCACCTGGGGGTGACTCAGAGCGTAGCTCAGAGCCGTGGCTGCCCTGGGGAGCCTGTGCACTGTTCCCTGTCTGATCCCACTCCGAGGGGCTGGGCTGGGGCTGTCCACGAGGACTTGTCCCCTGTGTGGCTGCCAGCAGGGCAGGAAGTGCCAGCAGGCCTCCAGCAGCACGTGCCAGGCTGTGCCCGGCGTGTGGTGCCCACTCAGACACACCATCCTTGTCCAGTGCATTCCCACGGCCTCATCCTGCCTGGAAGGAGCAGGAGCAGCCCTGGTTGGGGCTCAGGACAGCTCCTGATGATGAGGATGAGGTGAAGAAGCTGTCCCTGCCCTGGGCAGCCTGGCTCATCCCAGCACGAGCTCCAGTTGCGGGGGGAGTGAGAGGAGAAATTCTGGACATGGAATAGTGCTGGATTCTCTCCAGGGCAGAGCCAGAGAAGGAGGAGCTGGTGCATCCCCAGGGATCAGAGCTCTCTCTCCAGAGTGCCTGGGATGGCTGCTGGGAGGAGCTGGCTCCAAGTGCCATTCACTGTGCTGGGAAGGTCAGGTCTGTGCTCCAATGGCAGCTGGGACTGGGGCTGTGCCTGGCACTGGGATGGCTGAGCTCAGCCCACTTCCCGAAAAAATCTGTTGGAAAATCTGATTTCTACAGCCCATGCCAAGAGAGAATGCACAGGATTGGGCCCTGCTCCTCTGCTCCTGCCTTCAGAGGCAGCTCCCCCTGCCTGAGATCCCCTTCCTGCCCTGGGAATGGATTTACCGTGAGCCCGAGGCCTTTGCTGCTCCATATCTTCATTTCCCGATCTGGGTGTCTGGCCAGGGCTGAAATTTTTGCCTAAAAAAAGGGAGTAGGAGGGATCTGGCAGCCTTGTCCTGTCAGAAGCCTGCTGTGGTTGAACTCGGCACCTTTGCACGTGGCAGGATGGATCCTGCCCAGAGCTGTGGCATTCCCAGTGCTCCCAGTGGAAGCTGCGCCGTTTCCATCGCTCTCTGCCCGTTCTCGGGGCTGGGGAGGTGTGGGTGGGCTCAGAGGTGGCTCAACTCCTCCTGCATTCCCCCTCTGGAGCCAGGCACAGAGCAGCAGGAGCCCCCTGGGCTTCCCAGTGCCTCTGCCTTCCCTGGAGCATGGAATTCTGTACAGCATCCTTAGGGACAGTGTATATTGTGTACATAGAGTCCGTGTGTGTCCGTGCACAGCTCTGCGGGGCCCTGCTGGCCCCAAACACTCTGTAAAGTAGAAAATACTAGTTTGAAAAAAAAACAAATCTGAAGCCAATCTGGGTCCTGGTTTGGAGTCTCCGGAGTTTATTTGGTTCGGGGTGGGCTGTCCCTGCGGTGGGGTTTGGTCACCCCTGGCCATCAGCACCCGAGTCCTCCGGGGTGTTCACAGCACCCGGCCTGCACCTGCCTGCTGTGTGCGCCTCTGCCCTGCCCAGGGCAGGGAGTCATGGGATCATTTGGGTTGGAAAGTCCCCGAGCCCAGGGAGTCCAACCACCCCCCAGCACTGTCAAGGCCACCAGTGACCCCTGATCCCAAGTGCCACATCCACAGGGCTTTGAGATGCGTCCAGAATGGGGACTCCACCATCATCCTGTAGCAGTTCCTCAGCAGCCCAAACTTCCTGCTTCTGGCATTAACCCTGTCAATGATGTATTTTAGTTTTGCATTTCTTCCAAACCCCATGTCCTGCAAACTCATTATCATGGAATCCCACACTGGTTTGGGTGGGAAGGACCTTAAAGCCCACCCAGTGCCACCCCTGCCATGGGCAGGGACAACTTCCAGGGACACCACTGGCTCAGGCTGCTCCAAGCCCTGTCCAACCTGGCCTTGGACACTTCAGGGATCCAGGGGCAGCCACAGCTTCTCTGGGCAACCTGGGACAGGGTCTCCCCACCCTCCCAGCCAGGAATTCCTTCCCAATCTGCCATCTAACCTTGCCCTCTGGCACTGGGAAGCCACTCCCTGTGTCCTATCCCTCCAGGCCACTAAATAGTCTCACTCCAGGATCATCCTTTTCTCTTGCCTCCACACTGTCCATTTTTCTCTCTGCCCCTTCACCTTCCACCAGGTTTTTGGCCCTGCCCCGTTCCCAAATCCTGGGTTACCTGAGCCACTGTGTAGAATAAAAAATGCCTTATAAACTCTGCAGTCTGATTAAATCCCCGTTTAACAGCTCCAGGTCCCACTTAGTCCATGGGATGGAGGGAAGCAGGGGATGCAGGATCACAAAATTGGTTGATTAACTTGAATAAACAAGGGACACTCATTTTGCTGTGGGAACCTGCCCAGCACCCCCTGTGACCTCAAACCTTTCCAGGCACCAGGGGCCAAGTCCAGGGAGATCCTTCCCGGACAGGGAGCTGTGGGAGGTGTCCCTGCCCATGGCAGGGGATGGCACTTGATGAGCTTCAAGTCCCTTCCAACCCAAACCACTCCATGATTCCATGAGCAGCCAGGGAGGTGCAGATCCCGCCTTGGCTCTGGGCAGCCCGGGGGGAGCAGGACGAGGTGGGAACTCAGGGAACAGCCCCCAGGGAGTCATCGTAAAAAGCCTGGAGGCCCCGGGGGTGCTGCAGCGGGGGGCTCCTGCCCAACACCTCCCGACGGAAGTTCTCCCTCATCCAGCCATAGACCAAACTGTGCAGGAAGCCTTGGAGGGACACGGTCAGGGCCTGGGGGAGAGAGGGAGGGGGAGAGGGCAGGGCCAGTGCTGCCATTCCCTGTCCCTGCAGAGCCCGTGACCAGCCCAGGCCAGGTGACACAGGGACCGGTGACACAGGGACATGGGAAGTGTCTGCTCTTCATGTGGTTAATTAAACCCCATCAAACCCCTGGGAAGAGCCAAAGGGTGAAACCCCAACGACCAACCCGGTGGGAAGAGCCAGGCTGGGCCCAGGGCTGTCCCCTCACCCTGCGGTCAGCGGGGACAGGGCTGCCCCCAAGCCCTGGCACAGCCCCTGGCCCTGCGGGGCCCAGCACTGCTGACACATTGGGCGGGGACAAAAGTCCGGCTCGGGAGCCCTGGAAATGGGGTTTTACTCACTGCAGCAACGTAGAGGACAAAGAGCGAGGCAGGTTTGATGCTGGTGAAGGAGAGGAGGGTGAGGAGGAAGGCTGTGGGTGAGAGATGGAAGGACACTCTTTGGTGGGACACCCCCACCGTGACCCTGCAGGGCTGGGCGGCCGTGGGACACCCCCATCGTTACCCTGCGGGGCTGGGGGGCCGTGGGACACCCCCATCGTGACCCTGTAGGGCTGAGGGGCCCTGGGACACCCCCACCCGGACTTGCCTGGCGTCCAGCAGAGCAGGAAAAGCAGCTGGAAGCAGCGAGAGGCTTTGCTGACGCTGCGGCTGCTCCCGCCACCAAAGCCCCCGTCCCTCTCCAGGGGCAGCAAAGGCACCGCGACGGTCCCGCGGCAGCGGAGCCTCACCCGGCGGTACAGGAGCTGGGGAGGGGTCCGGGGGGTCAGCGGGGCTGTCCCGGGCCCCAGCCCCAGCCCTGCCCCGTGCCCTCACCGTGCAGCAGCCGAGCACCAGAAGCAGGTACAGGAGGAAGATGATTTTCCCCGCCAGCCCCACGTCGTTCTCACCGATGTACTGGGAGGCAACGGGAACTCCGTGGGGCCGGAGCAGCCCTGCCCCGAGCTGTGCCGCGACCCCACGGCCTGGGAGCTGCCGGAGCTGCCCCTGCGCCTCTGCTGGAACGGGGACACGGGGACACCCCTCTCCCGGCCTTCCAGCAGCACCTCCACTGCCCAGAGCCCTCCGCCCCGGCG
>VZRE01000240.1:40088-55989 GCA_013396775.1 Cephalopterus ornatus | reverse complement strand
TGAGTCTTACAAATTCTGCATAAATCTGTCAAACCCACTGCACATGTCTGTCATGTTATAACAGACAGGACCCAGAGATAGATCCACTCACATGTGCCCCAAAGTGTATCTCCTACAAAGAATGAACATAGTTGGAACGTTGCTGAAGAAAAAGAGCACTGGCACCAACACTAGATCTAAAAGCTCTGTTCTAACACAATTAAAAGCCAAGCATGATCTCTAATGCAGCGCGTGAAACAACACAGGCAGATAATTGCCTGTTTCCAGGAAGCCTTATAGCTCAGAGTTTCCTGCCTGGTCTGTTGCCAGTTATGGACATGAAGGCTTTCCTTTTAAAACATGGATAAGAAGCAAAGTAATTTTTCACTGGAGGGAAACATTAAAGAGTCTTTCTTCAGTAACATATACCTTCCTGAAATCATCTTTCTTCTTAAAGATTAAAAAAAAAAATGTAGTAAGAGAAACAAGGTACAAAAAAGTAGTTGTTTGTATCTGGAAGAAGAGAGTACATAAGAATTTGTCATATTCCAGAGCAATCTACTTTCTACAGCAATTCTGTATTTTGTAATTTTTTGTAATTTCAGTACATCTTGCTAGAGCCACCTATTAATCACTTGTGAGTTAAAAACTGAGTACTTAGACTTATGATCCACATGAAAAACAGAAACACATTAACGGTACTGTCATGATTAAAAAAGTTAAAAATATTTTTTCAGCCCACATTGATTGACATTTTTGCATGGGCAAAAAAATAGCAACTCTGGACAAAGAGTATTACTTCTAATGGAAGATAAAAAAAGTATATATGAAGAATCTAAATATGCTCATTCTAACTGATGGGAAGAGGACCAGAAAAGAATGTTTTTTCCACCATGGAACGGCTACTCTACAGTGACAGCATTCTTTCTCACCCTGCTTAAAGTTACAGATCTGATTCTATGCAGTAACACTCTCAGCAATGAAAGCGAGTGTTTGACACAATATTACAGCACAGTATCCAGTGCTATTCTGAGAGCTCATCTTCCCTCTTGCAGAAAATACAAAGGCAGCTCCTCCATTTCATATGGCAAAATGCCTTAAAATTTTATTCCTATAGAAGTATTATTGCCCAATTTCACAAATACATCTGCCAAGCGTTGGTCTCCAACATACACTTCATTATTTCCTCAAGGCATCTGTGATGGAATAGTTAACTTTAGTTGAATTGAACATGTTGGAAAAGGCCAGTTTTATGTATTAAAAGTTGGATTTTAAAACTTGACTGGACAAGGGCCTGCACAATCTGGACTGAAGACAATGCTGTCCTGGCTTAGAGCAGCAATTTGGACTGGATGACTTGCTGAGGTCCCTTCCAGTCTGGATGACTCTCTGACACGGCTTTCTTGATTCATATAAAAACTTTAAAAGAAACCAACCCAGGAACTGAATATTTTACCCAAGCTGTTGCATGTAGTTTAATTCAACATATTCTTGCACTTAGGAAAGTTACGGAACTTGAAAAAGCCACGTAGAAGTCTATACATTAAAACATAACACGCAAATCAGGAATCCTTTACATGCCTCTTTGGTGAATTACTTTATAATACACTGAATTCTCATTTTATTTCATATGCTATACACTAAATTTGCAATAAACAATATTTCAAAATAAACCAGTTTCTGAGTTCACTATAGTTTCCAACACTTACACATTTAAAATACATGAAAGTTAGATTAATAATAAAGTAGACCTGATTTTAAAGTCAGAACTTATGAAGAGCAACATCTTTGCATTATTTTGCCATGACTACTTTCCATAAGTGATAACTACACAATGATTTATGATTAAAATGCAGATCAATTTACAGCATTCACAAAAACAGACTTGCCACATGAATGTGAAAAAAGCAACAGCCTCTCATATAATTTAAAAGTGACTTTCCACATGCTTGTTTTATTTGCTGAAAACGATCTCTCTCCCTCCCCTCCCCAATATTTAGTGATGAAACAAAGGACTAAGTTATTTAGAATGATCAGAAATCATTTTCAGGCTGAGTCTGAAGAAGAGGGCAAAAATTATACATTTCAGTGGTTCACTTGCACATAAACAGACTTAAGTCTGCTTTGCAAAATACTTAATATAGAGACTTTAAATGAAGGACATCAGTGTTAAATAGTAAGCAGATGATTTTACACAGAACTCTGATCTAACAAAAGAGAAACTCTAGGAAAAGCCAATTGCTTTTTAAGCTTTCTGTACACTTTGAACACCACTACTACTATACACATTTTTAAGATTACTTTCATATGAAGTAGCAGTGAAACTAAACCCTGAAGTTATGAGTGGAAAGTCAACTAAAAATGGCACTTACACATGCACAAATCAGTTTCCAATTTGCTTTATTCACACATCTCAATTATTGTAATCCTTGCAAACAAACTGCAAGACAGTCAAATTTGCATTCGTTACGACTTTGCCCAAAATCCATTTTTATTTTTTTTTTGTAAAAAGCAAAAGATTCCCTTAGTCATCTTCTGCCATACTGCAGCAAAAAAAGTAGTCTATGTACCTGTAAATTATGACATTTAAGCCTACTTAAGTTACTTTTACAGCTTCTATTTTACTCACAGTTCCATTAACAGTGAAGTTGGAAACATTTTTAAAAGACCAGTAAAGCCATCAGTCCCCCACGTGGAAGTTCTCACAACTTAAGAAAATAAATTCCTTTGAACTGGCTAACAGTCCATATTAAATATCAGATGTGATGATTATAAAGCAGATATTAACAACTCATATCCGTATCAGTCAGTGAACTGGTCAGAGGAAAGATAAATCCTCACTGCAATCACATTTGAAATCTGATCCCCTTTTATGACTGCATATGATGTATTCAATTTGTGTCTATCACTTTTAAACAGTACATTTTTAATTACACTTCGGAAACTATATCCCCACTTTTAAAACAAGTTGTTTTACAGTGTAAGGAGAATCCACTGAGTGGATTCTTCAAAGTTCATTTTCTAAGCCATTTTAAACAACTAGGCTAGCAAGTCAATCATGACCACTGTACCAGATCCAAACCTGGGCAGATTAAGAAACATTTTGAAGCAGTGTTGAGTAAATAATTTTGGTAAGCTGTAAAACTGCCACATGCAAGGTATACTGCACTATAACTGCTCCAAATCCTTTATAAAAACCTTGCATTCCTTCTTCCCGTTTTATAGTATTTATGCAGTCTTTCATTCCCTCATACTGAGTATTGATTGGAAGCACTTCATAGCCAAGGTCTGTATTGTCAATTATTGTGCGTGTCCCTTGAATATGAAGGCGGTGTAAAACTGTTTCCAGTGGGTAAAGCATGACATCAGCACAAAGGCTAGCAGCAAAGCTAGCAATCAGTTCTGGGAAATATGCATCCAGCATGCTCTGCACAGAAGTGGAGCTCTCAGTTGGAAGGTTGTGGGAATTACCCTTTTTCAGAACAAACAAAACAAGCTTCTGGACGACAGAACTGATGACATAGTGAAGAACTCCATGTACAGCAGTCGGGAAAGTCAGGACCATCAGAGGGAGGAGACGCTTGCTATGGGGCACTCCCAGGCCTACAACTCTGCCAATTCCTTCCTTCACGCAGTCCAGGATGCCAGGATTATCTCTAATTATTTCACTCTACAAGCACAAAGAAGTAGTTACAACTTGTGTTGAGCACTTCAGAACCATGCTGACATTCACTCTGACATTTCGTCACTGACGAATATTTTAAAAGAATGAGTTAAACATTTGCATGCCAAACGTCCACACAGCTGTATAAATAAAAGTCCTTTGCTATAACACTCTTGAGAGCATTCAATTAATTCATCCTTTTAAAAAATGAACCCATCTTGAAGAGGCTTTTTTTAATGTATACTGCAGTTGTGTTTCCATGAAAAAAACTCAACCCTCACCCGACTGTTGAAAGCATCAGTCTGCAAAAAGGTCGTGAACTTAGAATGTCTACTTCTGGAGCAAAATGCAAGGAAGTATTTATCTAATTCAAAATTCCTTTACTTTTAGGACTACGACTATAACCTCTGAACTTGAATATACATAGTAAAGACTTCTATAACTAGAGTTGAAAGGTCGTTTTTAATATGAATTTAATAGGCTTAGCTTTGCATGTTTCTATTGCATTATATGCATTGAAAACAGTATTCTTTACCCATGCTGTTTGTTAGTAAAGAGATAATTATTTTGTTCATGTAGCGAAAATAAAAATAATTTAATAATTATTTACTCTGTTACATTCCACCTATGAGTGTAGGATTAAGCTATAAACATTGTATAAGCATTAGAAGGGGGAACAAACTCCAGTGGTTTTTATCTGAAATTCAAGATTTGAGTGCTCTCCTGAGTGCCCAAGTCTCTGAGTCCATGTGGGTTGTGTCCTGACCTCATGCTGGGATAGACCACCAGAATATTAGGAGGAAGGACTAAACAGCCTGCAAAGCCTTCATGGTCACTAATGCACAAGAGAGAAATTAATTCAAAAACCTGACAACATACCATTGTTTCAGACTCTAAATACAAATTAAGCATCACAACCTGTCCTGACTCCTTTCCTTCCCGACATTGCTGGTCATTGCACTTCAAAACCGTTCTTGCTTTAGTCAAATAACGCCACCGTGAGGTTTGAGGTGCTAATAACAAAAGCAGCAATGTAGCAGCCTCGAATTTTCACTTACATTTACAGCTATTTTGATAAAACATATTTAGTTGGAGAAGTGTCAAATACTGTTGAACAGTATGGTTTATCAGAATTAAGGCAGTCAAAGTCAATATAAACCTGTTAGTAGCAAATCCCACAATCTTCACAACTTTTCTGGTTTGTTACTAGCCATTGTCCTCTTGCAGCACACGGATATAATGTAAAACTGGCCAGCCAAGTTGCTCCCCTCCACTGACTAATACAGCTTATATAAAATCTCCACAAATGCTATAATTACCTAGGATGTCAATGGAATTTTCAGAACCAATCCTTTACAGAGATGATCACCTGTCTAAAAGGCTGAAGAGATACTTTTTTGGCTTTTTGATTGTTCTCCTATTAAGCTGCTTTCTAGCAAAGAGACTTTATACTTACTTTGCAAACAGAAGACAGGCTCTAAATCATGTTCTCTTTTATCATTTATTGGTAATTATTTACCTATGTCTGATAACACAGGTAAAGTAACAACCTTTCAGACAAAAATATAAGCAGTAAGATCCATAAATATGTACCAGAGTAGAACCATTCCCCAGTAAGGGAGCCTGAGTTCCAACCAGCTTTCCAGTATAAGACCAGCTAAGTATTCCAAGTCTTCCAAAAACTGAGATCCCCTCAGGCCGTATTTTTAAAATAATTCAAGAGGAGACAGGGTTTCCTAAATACAGAGTAACTTTAGAGAAAGCAAGTTTGTTGCTGGGAGTCTGTCTATGCCTCTCCCTGCATAGACATTTAATCTCACCTGTCCTGTTAATCCATAATGTAGCCAATTCAGACAGAAGAGCTTTCCTAATACCTTCTGGCTCATTTAAGCTTTGATTCTCTGCACAGAGCAGAATCCTGCCCCTTAAGAGTCCGTGTAAAGTACATGCTGAAACAAAGAAACTGTAGAAGTCAGCCTTTCCCACAGGAAAAGCATCATTTTGGAGACATACCCCAGCAAATCAGTCTTGACAGTACTTACAACTTGTTCATGTCATGAATGAAAATTATTTTGGTGACTGAATGACACAAGAGTGACTGTCCTGCACCCTCTCACTTTATAAAGAGAGTTCCACTGGCTGCATAAACATACTATCATGTTAATTAAAAGTAACTCATTATACAGAGATCTCCGGCAGAATTACCCTGGACCATTTGTGCACAGCTAAACCCTGCCTCCTCTCCAGAAAGAGCTGCAACACCTGCCTGAAAAACAATCTGCAATACACAGCTACAGAACAAGATAAGCTGTATCCTAAGTGACAGGTCCAGATACTAATTTTCATGGCTAAGGAAGAACTAGATGAAAACTTAACAGTGGATTAAATTAAAGTGGTCCTCAAAGAGTAGTGTTCAGTATTCCATCAAAAAATCCCACTGAATTACTAGAAAAACGTTATAGTTGTTACAGAGTGGTGGAGGGGGGTAGGAGGTCACTACAACAACTTGCTTATGAAGTCTTTTAAAAACTTAACAAGAAAAACTCCTAAAACATATAGATGTAACATGTCCTTATTTCATACACAATATATTCCAACTATCTATATTAAATGTCCTTTCTAATTCTAGATTGAAAGTTAAGATAGTACCCAAACATACCCTTCACAGTAAACATTTTTTATCTCAGTTAATAAGTCATAACAGTTTCAAGCAAAACAAATTCAATTACTGCAACAAATTCAAATCCAAAGATACTTCTCTGCATAATCTAATCTTTAAAGAGAATAACAGTATCTTGTTAATTGTTGTAAATATACGTAAATTACCTGTACAGTTTCAATGAGGCTTGCAGAATAAAAAGGCATTGCTATCACATGCGTTAAACTGTAGAAATTAACAAGATAACAATTAAGGTCACAATAATTAACTCTAATTTCAGCCAAACAAGCACATGAAAGTTGATAAAATTAGCAAACAAATTATTCCTAAGAGAAAGTTAACAAAACATTACTAAATTATTGTAACACACATCAGTAAGTTGATATAAACTTCAGTCAGAAGTTCTGCTAAATTCTATTTCCATATGACCAGACTGATTCAGGTCTAGAAGAATCTAATCTTTTAAATCAGTCAAGTTTCAGACAGACATAGGGATCTGTGAAAGCAGTGTATGCAATCCAGATTGTTCAAAAAATCAGTTTGAAAATTACATTAGCACTCTGTCAGGTAACCATAGCTGCAGACTAAACTAATACACATTTTGTAGTTTTGTTAATGTTTAGATAATTAGACATAAGCTAGTAACACCTGCCACACTTACCCTTTGAGTAAAAGGTGGCCACCTATCTGCTTGAAGTTCCATTTGTGTGAAAGCTCCCTAAAAAGAGAAGTATTTACCACAATATGAATAAGAGCATTTAATTCTCAAGCACTTCTCCCTCGGCCTTCAATATCCAGTTTTCATACTGGTGTTCTACTATCAGTTTATAATGCAGGGTTTCTCATATTGGAAAGAAAGAGCAAAACATTTAATAAATCATGCTTAATTTCTAAAAGTTATTCAGGCCTGTCAGACATTCGATCAAAAAAGCTTTCGGCTATTAATTAATAAGGTGTATGTAGCTCTCACAGCAACTGGCTTCAGTCTTTTGCATTTATTTTACATTCTTACACACTAACTCTTGAAGCAATTTTCAGGGAATACTGGATTTTAAAATCTCAATACTTTTCCTTTATCAACATAAAATTTTTATCATGCTTTGGTTTGGGTTTGCCTTTCTGTTCTTTGAGGTTATGTTTACTTTGTTGTTTCTTTACTGAAAATTTAAATCGCATTTTGACACAGTTAGACAAGAAAAAATCAAGTACAAGAGGTCAAGCTAGAAGCTGCATAATAATTCTGTACAGATGTAACTCAAGTTTTTTGACTTATGACCAGTCTATAGCATATTCTGATAAAACAAAACCCGTCTAACACAAAGGTGACATGAAAACCATTCCTTTAAAGTAGCATCTTTACGTACTTCAAAATACGAACAGCAAAGGTTTATATTCCACTTGACAGAAAACATAAACCCACCTAGCTCAAGAAAACACTCGAATAGCACATGTACTTACCATGCATATGGTAAATACTCCAGCTATGAGGTAAAGATATTTCTGTCTGAAGTGCTGGGCACACTAGACTTTGCATTTTTAATAACAAGGTATAAAGTGTTCATCTTCCATTCTTGTGCAGTAATTGTACTCAGCTACTGCCTGTAGTCACAACAACTCTAATTGAAGAAAGGCAACTCTTTATTTCAACAATTTTGTGCTACAGTAGCTATCACTTTCCTAAACACAGAAGTCAGTCACTAAATAGTAACAGAAGATTATCTCCGCCATTATATATTTCAGAAACTTGAATCATATCCACTGACCCATAATACTTAAATGATGTGGAAAATTAAACCACCCAAATTAAGGTGTGAAAACTTAACCTGTCAATCTCCTCAGTACAACTGTCCCTGCAGCGGAAGAACAATTACAGAATGCATTTGTCTAGTACAGAATCACATTCAAATATTCGCATCCATTTCTGGGCCCCTCTCCTGGAACACGGGTGTTCTTTTATGACACCAGGATATAAAATTGGAATTGACATTTCACTTCCCTGTGTCCTTTGGAGCCTGATAATGTGGTTAAATAACATTTTAAATCAGATTTGCTGGCACCACTGCTGTAACCAATAACCTTCACCTCCACACGACAGCCGAAACATGCCACCACTAAAAAGGGAGAGAGAGCACTCAGTAAAAAACTAGTGTGGGCTGGTGCATGAACGAGATAACCATTTTAGCCAGATCACTTCCCCAGTGCAGTTCATTTCCTGACTGTTCACATACTGTGTTGGCACAAAGATGGAACTGAGGAAGGAATAAGCTGGTTCCAGAAGAAAGATTTGCTTCTTTTGGCAGCACCACCAGCTTACTTTTCAAACTGCTGAACAACTGGCCCATAAGAAGAAAATCGCTACTCTCATTTAGCAGAAATCAGAACTATGAAAATATAAACAATTTATCACATCTTGTGAACTTAAGCATACCCTACAGCTGTATTTAAAAACTAGAACAAGCCACATTCGGAGGAAAGTAAAGTGTACGCCTGGGAATTTTAGTTACACATGAGACAGAGCTGACCAAAAAGCTTAAATACACACTCCACCCAATTTAAGTAGGAAATGCTTTTATTAATGCTTTTGAGCCTGCAAAGACTTCTATTAATATGGATGTATTCATCATAAGAGTAGTTCGATTCAGCCTACCTACAGTTCTTGCCTTTGAAACCAGACTAGTTTCCATGTCCCTTAAATGCTTGGTCTCTGTTCACAGATTCAAAATAGGCACTTGTCTCTTCTGAAACCTAACAGGATTCTCAAGCTCACTGCTCCATTCGAACTTAAACCATAAACCCAACTACTTGCCTGCCTCCTAATATATTTTGCAAGACAGGTCTTCATCATTCTACTGGCTTCCACTTGTGCCCTGCAACTTAAGTAAAGTGCCTTTTTCTAACTTTGATGAACTCAGTCTCCTTGCATTTACACTACTTTACTTACGTTACTTTATATAATGAACACACAACCTGCTTACTCTTAACATATCTGCAACAAAACTGATAGTAGCTATTATTACAGTTGTCAGCCCTTACTGTTAGCTCTGAATCATTATAAAACAAAAAGTCTTCAAACAAAAATTCTTTATCAGCTTTGTATCTCAAAGCAGAAAGAATTCCAATATTTCACAATAATTCTGGAGTTATAGTAAAGCATAAATTAGACAGAGTCACAAATCAAAGATATTACTAAACTTGTAGAGCAGCACATGAACACAGTGATGTAGAATGGTGAATGTCTCTTTAAATTAAGTCAGTCATTTTTAATTGTAGCCCCTTTATTATGAGAAGATTGAACGAAGTACATGTATTTGTTGGTAAAGGAGGACAGAACACAGTGCTGCCAGACACATGGGCTCTTATTTACCCTGTCTTCTCATTTACTAATGCAGGCCATTCTGTTTTCTCATCTATCAAAAACTGCAAATGTCCAGCAAAATGCCAGTGCTGGCTTTTTAGCTGTGCAAGTTGTCTGTATTTAGATTAATGAGACCAGGTATTTTTACCTTAGGTATGGTACTCACTAGTACCACACAATACAAACCAAAATACAACAAAAAAATTTATTAATTCTTTTATCACAGTCAAATAACATCAAAGACTTATTTGCTACAGTATTTCTACACTCAGACCAGTAAGCAGACACACCAAACATCCAAAGCTCCCAGAAACAGCCTCCCACTATTTATGGATTACGAAGTTGCTTTGCCAAGACAATCACACTGTGCTTGGAAACACCTATCAAGTGTCTGACTGTTCTCATGAAGTAACATGTTTCAGACAGCCTTACATTTCTAAAACTTTGAATACAGGTCAACAATGGATAATAAATTTGTGAAGCAGTAAAAATCCCATGCAATACCTTGGCAAAGGTGTAAATTCACTGATGATGCCTTCTGTTCCCAGGGTTATGCCCTGAACAATGAAAGTGCTGCCCATGCCTTTCCATAGAGCTCTTGGACCCTGTGTTTTGAAATATGCAACATAAAACCTCAAAAATCTTACTAATTATTATAAAATTTCAGTAAATTCATACCATGCAAGGCTACAATTCTACCGCTCAACTTTATCACCAAATTCAGCTGATAAAATACTTTTCAACTCTAAAGAAACATTTATTTTTCAGTAATTTCAAAGAGTTGTCAACAATTTTGGAGGTCTCTCACTGTTAAATACTCGGTACTGTAAACTTAACACCATTTTCTATGGACAACAATGACCTTGAGATGTTAAAAATCCACACGAAATTCAGAAATTCTTGTCTTACTGCCTTCTGATCCGAGTTTCAGGATTGTCATTCCCATGCAGAACTTGAAATTAATTCTGTATTATCACTGAAAGTAATTTTTTAGATATTATTATTACCAACATAAAGATTAATGATCTTTTAGAATACTAACGAAAAAAAATCAAGTTACAGGGACCTTTTGTTTTCTAACATCTACAAATCTTCCCCACTAACTACTATACTTCTTAACAAAATGTCTTACAATGATCTTCTTGAAACATTTCTCCAAATAACAAACTCTTACAATGGCCACAATTTTAAACAACAAATACATAAAGTTATAGATTTCAATGTACACTGCTCAGATACAGCCTGTCACCAAATACTGACCTGAGTCTTATTGATGCAGTACATAATATTGACAATAGTAAATGGAGTGAGATGGTAATTCCGAGCATGATAATTAACCTGTTAAAAATATAAACAGTAGCAGTTTTAGTAACACACATGTAGATGGTACAATTCTGAAGAATAAAAGCATTTCCAATGTAAAAATTTTATCTCTGTAAAGGTCAGCTAAAAATATTAATAAATTCTCACTCAAATTTAGGGAAACAGGCAGAACTTTTAAGTATTTGTATGCTGAAAATGTAAACAATAAAGGAAGCACAAATCAGAAACTAGTAAAGTATTCTTCTTGTAACTGGGGGATCTGGAAGTTGCTCTGCAGACTCCAAAACATTTACTTGGTGTAATTCGCTTTCCACTGCCCAAAACATGACTAAGGATTTTCAAGACGAGCTAAATCTCAGAACGGAAAACATTTATTCTACAAATAAAAACATGTTAATGTAGCAATGTTTTCCTAAAAATTGTGACACTTATTTCTCTATTTTCATAATGTATGAAAGTGTGCAGCATAAAGAGTATACTGCAGTACACAGGAGCTCTGACTGGAAGAGGTAACATAAAAGACATACCTGACACTGACGACGTAGAACAATGCAGGGATGTGCCAACACATTTTCTGTAAATAGGCTTTCAAAGAAAATTGTATTTAATGCATGAGAAGCCACTATAAATTTCTTAGAAAGGCTTGTTATTTTTCTCTAATAACATTAGATCAGTACTTGGAAAAACTGTGTATTATCTACTGAACTAATGGGGCATTTTTGATGGCTGCCTGATATCCTGCCAATACTACAAAAGGAATGAGTTACAAAAAAAAAAAACCCTGACACTCAGATTCACTATGAAAAAGCCCCATATATATGTACTATGAATGTATTTTTAAAGGCAAAATACCAAACCAAATTACTTAAGCTCTCCCTCCTCAAAGCACCAGAGAACAAAACAGGCCAGAGCCACAATTATAAAATGATTAGTTTCTAGTTTTATGTTCAATTTGCTTACCACATTATTAATCAAGGCGCTCCTTACTAGGGCTAGAGGACTGGTAATAACAGCTGACTATTTTTTCACTGAAAACACTACTACTGCCCAGAACTAACTCTTCCACCACTCCCAGAAGCTGTACTTCAATTACAACTTAATAGAAAGGTTCTCTCACTTTCAAAGTAGGATTCCTGGTTGCAGCCATGCAGAGAAACTATTCATTCCACATCAGATTGCCTGAGTGATCAGAGTACTCACCTGTATGTTGTTCAAACATGGGATATGGATTAGAAAAGGATTTTTCTAAATATTCCAAGTAACAGCTACAAGATCATCTGAAGTAAATTTCTTAACTCCAGACAAACAAGTACTAATTGGCACAGAAAAGGGCTGACCTTACAGTTTCATAACTATTAAGCTACTTAATAGTTTGCTTACACCAAAAGAAGTGAAACTTTCCCTGTACTTCAGCTGGTATCTACTCAGCCTTCCTTGTAGCCAACTCAACTAACCTCACAAAAACTGCATGTTCTTTTTAGTCCTAGTGGGCATGGTGCTCAAAATGTGGAAAACTGTCACACTTAATTAAATTAAAACCTACAGTTCACAATCTATCTCTGCTCCTGAAGGAGATCAACATGTTCCTGCCCTATGGCTCCATTCCTGTGCTGGTAGAACCCTGAGGTCTCCTGCTAGATAAGGCTGGAAAGAAATCAAACTTCTCATTACACGTTTGGAGGGATTAGTTCTTCCTCTTCCACTCCATCATCTCTATTTTAACAATGAAAAGCTCATCAAGGGGCCTGAATGAGTAAGCTGAACTACTGCAAGGAAAGCAGTGGGAGAAGAGAGATAACCAGTTTCATGGAAGGGGACGAATTTAAGCAACTCATTAGTTGCCAAAAATAGTCATTCCTAGTCTTCCCTCTTTATCCCTTCCCTCTCTGGTCCCATCAACTGGTGTCTGCTGGTTTTCACAGCTTATCATCATCCTTATATCTGACAATTTAACCTCTGAAAATGTTGTTAAATATCTTAAAGTCCACCATTTTCTCAAAAACACTATCAATGATCAGTGTCACCATAATAAAGAATAAAATGGTTATCAGACCACTTGACTAGATGAACACGATGATCCCATAATACTTTGATAACATACTTGAAGATATTTTCACCTTCTTAGGAAATATTTGCATTACTTATGTAGTAATTAAAGTGGTAGATGTGAAAAAAAGTTCTCTGATGTAACTTTCACAATGCTCAGACAGGGTTCACATATCCTGTGCACAACTTACGAAAAACTGTTTCTTGCATTCATTGATGATTTAGTATTTTTGAGCAACAGTTAAAGAGAATAGAAAACTAAATGGATTGTGGATAGTATGTTTCTAGAGATATTTCAACTGCTGAAGTCTATTGGCATAAAAACACAACACAAAAGTGCATGTAGGGTTTGTAAGACAAGTAAGAGTTTTACTCCTTCACTGTCAGTGAATACAACTCTTACCTTGCAAGGCCAATTCCAAAGCCGGCAAATCTGTTCAACTGCTCTGGAAAAAAAATTCATTAAAAAAACCAGATTATACAGCTGTGATAATCATAAAACAGGAGAAAATGCACAGGATCTAAAAAAACTAATTTTATTCTGTACTTGCTTCAGAAAATTACGAGCACTAAACCACAACATTTACTGCAGCTCAGCAACAGAGAATATAAAAAAATTATTTCCCCAGGGATATTTGCACTTTGGACTACCTTTGAGTTTGTACATGCTTTTATACATAAAATTTTGCTTGTCTCATAGGGAAAAAAGAGAAAGTGAGCAGTAAAACAGAGAATATTTTAAAAAATTCTACCTCAAACCAACTACTGAAAAAGTTAACATACATGGCAGTTTACAGTAATTCTGAGACATAAGTTTACATATCTGAGGTGAAAATAATGCTAAAAACAGAAGAGTAAAAAGGAGACAATTTGCGAAAAGTAACACAAAAAAGCCATGGATGAAGTAACAAACATTAACATAACGCAAATTTTCAAGCCAGTTTTTTTATCTCCACAAATAATTTTGTCCTTTGCAAAAATCTAGTTACCAGAGGACGTTAAAATTGCAACAAGTGCAATGAATTCAACTCTGTTGTCTGACACCAGGCAGATATTTGCATATTGGGAATTACCACAAGAGATTTTAAAAAGAGCATAACAACTGTAAAGGCAACTGAAAATTGATATTCAGCCCTAAAATTTTCAGGGTGCAAGCAGTCTGAAAGCATGAACAAAGCCAGTAACTTCAGCAGAGCTGCACACAAGATGTGGAAGCCCTCCCAAGAGGAATGGTGAGACTCTCTCCATCTGCAGCAGCTGCATTCAGTGATTACAGCTGCTCCTTATCAGTCCCCCAAAATGCAGCATGAACATACTCTTCATGAGGAGATAAGAGGGAAAAAAAAAGGCAGCATCCAAGTACATCAGAATACTTAAAACAGTGTTTTAACCAGTGTTTGCATGGATGAAAAGTCCAGCTAAGGGGCTCACTGTATGAGATATGAATAAAAAAAGGTTAAAAAATCCCCTTATCTACAAATGTAACTCAATTTCAGAGAAATTAGTATTTAATGAAACTTTGATACTCAAGTATCCTTTTAATGAAAGGGGACAACGTCCAGTATCCTTGATACAGTTTTTCTTAATTCATCTCCATTTCACTAAGACCTAAAATGATACTTCAGTTCTGCGGGTTTCTGCTGGAAAAGACTTTAATGCAGTTGCTTCCTTCAATCCTGCCGGTCCCACAGTTCCTTCGCTATCAAGGGTGGAGAGTGGTTTATGTCATCAGCTCGTTCTCAGCCTAACAAGCTCCAGGAATATAGCCTGAAACACCAACACTGCCTAAAAGAAACACCCGAGTCCCGGAGGCACTCCCTGCCTTCACAGAAGGCGGAGTATTCCTGCAGGATATTGTTTACACACGGGCTCAACCGGGAGCTGCGGGCTACGGGCGACGCGTCCTGCCACTCCCAAAAACTACCACTGGCACGGGAACTACGTGGTGCTGGGGTGCAACAAGCGATCGCGGAGCAGTTCTCCTTCTTCTAAAGGACTTTTTTTTCCCCTTGTGCACCGCCAGCACATGGGAGTGCACGGCCCGGGACCGCGGCCGGCCCGCCCGCCCTCGCCCGGCTCACGGGGGGCCGGAGCTCAGCACGGCCAGGCCCACCCTTACCGGCGCCGGGGCCGCCCGCCCCGAGGTTGGGCTCCTCGTTGGGGCCGGCGCCGCCCAGGGGGGTCCCGGCCCCGTACGGCGGCGTCTTCTCGCCCCAGTGCAGGTTGCGGCTGCCGGGGATGTCGGGCGGGGTGGTCACCCAGTGGCCCAGCTCCGACCCGCCGAAGGGCCTGGCGCCCGGGCCCGGTTCCTCGCGGCCGCCCCCGCGGTAGCCCAGGCCGTCGAAGCCGTCGGGACGCCGCGGGTGCATGGCTGGGGGGTGGCTGAGAGAACCGGGAGGCGACCGCGAGGGAAGCGGCAAGGAACTGGGCGCGGGCCGTGCTCGGGGCCGGCACCGGAGCCGGACCCGCCGTCCCCACCGGTACTTCCGGCCGCGCTGAGGCCGAGCCCGTGACCTCCAGGGGGCGGGGCCGCCGGCGCTGGGCCAGTAGCGACGCTCCGCTTGCCCGTCTCTGGGCGGGGCGTCCGGCAAGGAGAGAGGGCGGGCGAGGGCGCCCCCCGGCGGTGCGGCGGACTTTCCGCGGACGTGGGGCGTCTGTGCCGGCACTGGGGAGTGCTGTGCCACCACCGCTCCCGGCCTTCCCGCTGCCTAGCGCTCTCCATGTAGAACCCGTGAGAACGAACAGGATGTGGCTGCAGAAGGGAGGGGCCGTTGCCACAAGATAGGGCAGCTCTTTCCCGGGGACAAACATCCTCCTTGCCATCCCGGGGGATGCACACAACGCAGTATCGTGGAAGCACAGGAATGAGGTGGAG
>VZRE01000240.1:0-31648 GCA_013396775.1 Cephalopterus ornatus | reverse complement strand
GTGTATCACCCATTTTCTTCTCCTACCACACTCATCACAGCAACTTGTGATGTAAATGGCTAAAAATTTTCTCCCACAGGTGGCCACCCATGGCCAGTGAACAGACTTTTGGAGTGTGATATTCATGTGCAGCCTCTGGCCAACGTAGGACGGCTCTGTGAGCCTGTGGTAACCTTGCCATAATGTTCATTTGTATGTGATAGCTAAAACCCCTGTAAGCCTGAGTAGCTTAAAACCTTTGAAGTGTCAAGAGCTTGTATAGTGGTTATTTATGGTACTACCTAGTTCTGTTTATTTCTAATTTTGAAATGGTGATGTCCGTGCATTTATGGTTGTCTTGACACTATAATGAGTTGCCTTGACATTGTGTACTTTTATAATTATCCATAATAAGTTGCCTTCCTATATGTGAACTGACAGGTTCTTTTGGTTCCTGAAGTTGTAGTGCAATATCATCCAAGTGCTTTAAGAATATTTCATGAAGTTAAGAGACTATTGTTCTGAAAAGAACAAAGCACATCCCAAAAACAGACTGAAAAATAGAGACTGCACTTGCAGGAGAAGAATGGCATTTCTCCAAACTGAAAATACCTAGCTATTGTCCAAAAAGAAGATTTGCTCTATCTCACATACATGGTTCATTATAATCATGACTTTTCAAAAGTGTTCTTCTGTAAGAATAACAGGAATATAGCAATATATTGGCATTTTATATATAATTTTTGAATGGAAATTTCAGGGGGCAAGGGAAAATTTCAGAAAAATAATTCAGAGGAGTATAATATAGCTCACTTTTTGTTTTTTAATCAACCAAAGCATCAAAACATATTGGTTCTTAAATTTTCAATGGTTTACAGAGTTGCGATACTGTCTAATGAACAATATGAAGGTATATAAGAAAGGATTTTTAAGAAGTATTTTGAAATTTTATTTACAGAAAATTGAGAAAGGAAAGCCTAAGTAAGTTGAAGAAAATGAGTAAGTTAAAATAAATGCCTATAAGACCATTTTTTTAAGTTTGTTGAACAACACATGGCTAAAATTTTCCTTCTGATAGACTGTTATATTCCTGCAAAGAGCTTCTGATTTAACTAATGTGTCACCTACTAAATGTCTCTACTACATGGTTCCTTAAGACTGGAAAATAAAAGACATGTCCTTGCTAACAGCAAAATTGATCAATCTGTAAGGGACAAAATAGGGAGATTCCCGATGCTGCTTGCTCTCAGTAACCTTTTTCTCTTCTACCATTTTTTTAAGAGTTTAAACAAGAGATTATAAAGCTGTAATTAATACTAACTATGCCAGATGTATTTTGTTCAATAAAATGGTAGCATAGGCTTATTTTTCTAACTGATTTGAAAAGCTTGCCCATTTTATTGTTTTATTCAACATACCATGTCTGGTATTTATAACTGCTGTGTTGGAATGAGTGCATGGCTGCCTCTGGATGGACATTCAGCTCTCTAAACTCTCAGGCCAACAAACAACTAATAAATCTCCTGTTACCTAACCATGCTGAGTTCTACGTGGCTGAAGATGATTGATATTAATCCTTCAAAACCTGTAAGATTCTTCTACTCATGTCAATAGATTATTTTTCATTTGCTCAATTCTGTCATCCCAGGACATGCAATCTTTTAGTTTCAATTTAAGCTTTTTAGTTCAGAGCCTCTCTTGCTCCAGTAAAACTATTTTTACAGAAATAGAAGACTTTAGATTATCTATGCAAAGAGCCAAATAAGCACGTACCATTTTAAAGGATATGGTACCATCAGATGTACAATGAAAGTCAGGAAACTAGATGGAGCTAAGAATTCTCTAGAGAAACTCACCAAAATCTGTCAGCTTCCTGGTCTAAATAATTTTTCTTTCTGTTAACAAAGAAAGATAGCAAAACAGAACAACTGTTTCAACATAAAATTTATATTAATATGATATGATTCCCCTCCCCCCCATCAAATCATAGTATGGCTTTTCAAAGCAATTCTATATAAAAAAGGAACAAATTGGCAGCATGGCTGCTTGGGAACATATTGACCAGACAGCAGGGTTCCTCTTGTAGCCTGTTTGCTGCCAGTGGGACAAGTGGTTCTGGCATTTAACCCAGTCACAGAGCAGTGCAGAAAGACTTCAGAAAAAGGCCATCAGTTTCACTCTCCACCTGAATTTGCCTCTGAAGCATTTTGTATGGAGTCATGTCATTATGGCTCCATCTCTGTGGGAAAAATGGCCCAAAACTGAACCAAAGAACTGCAGCTGTGGCTCTCTGCAGTTAGTACTGTAGGTTGCATACACAGCAGAAAAAAAGGGAAACACTCCTATTGCAATTCAGGAAAGAGTGACTGAGACACTCTGAGATTTTTTTTTTAAATACTTTAATCTTTCATAACATGAAAAATATAAAAGAACTATTTGAAAGACTAATCTCAATAGAACTGGTACTGATCTTTTAAGACAGTAAAATAATAATATATTTTAAAGGTACAAGGTAAATGTTATTTCAGTGAGCCTTCTTTGTGCCATCATATGTATGTTTTGAAACAGTGATAAAATATAAAATGCAAAAGCTAAACCATCCCTCTTTCTGAGAGAAGAAGCATAACTTCACAAAAGTAATTGTTTTTGAGGCATCCAATCTGTGGACAATGGATAAATACTGTCTCTAATTATTAACTCAAAAGCCTTTGACAAAATCTCCAGTAAGATTATATTCTGGAAACTAATTCTGCACACAGGATCAGAGGTGTACGACTGCCTTGGATAAGAAATTGGCTAAGAGATCGTAAAGTTCCTGGGTTGTTCTGAACACTGCAGAAGCCATTTTGTGGCACACTAGAAGGGCTGTTGCCTAATATATTTATCTATCTGGAGAAAAAATACATGAACAATAAGAAAACAGATTTTGTAGATAATACATAATTGTGTTTGTTAGGCAAAATCAAATAAAGCAGTGAAGCAACTCAGGGAGACCCAGTGGAGTTAGATGAGTAGATAAGAGATGGAGGTAAAAGAAGGCATTCTGAAAGAAGCAATCTGAAATAACATTAAAATGGTAATGGAAAAAAATAAAAATTAGTTTGATATATAGTTTCAGGTGCTGTTACTGCTTAGAAGAAACATCCTCATAAAATCAAACTGGAAAAATAGTTCTATCACTGTTCTCCAGTCTTGGGCATTAAGTAAATTTAATCAGCCAGGAAGAGATGTATAGTTATTTACTAATGTTTCACTGAAAATATGCCTTCTGTACATATCAGGATTTACAGAATATTCCTCATCTGAAATGCTGTAATCAGATCAAGGTCATAATATGACAGGAATATTATATGTCAGCAAATAGAAAAGATTTGTTGGCTTAGATTAAAAAAAAGAAGTATAAAAAGCAGTAACTATGATTGTATGCTGTACACTTTAAATTATCATTTTTATAGTAAAGAATAAGAAGAGATACAAACAGATTGAAAGGAACTATGTTTAATTTATGAAGTTTGAGAAGGTACAGAACATTGTTACTTCTGTGAAGTTAATTGCTGATCTTAGGCTTGAGACAACAAACACCTTTGAATTAGTATGAATACATACAAGGCACATCATGCTCCCATAACAGTACGATAGCAGTTGCAGAGTTCAGAAGAGACTTGCCAGAGCAACACTAACCTAACTTGGAAAGAAGGTGAGATACAGGAGGATGGGAGAAGAAAAACAAATGAAAAGAATGAGAAATAAGACTCTAGTTGTTCTAACTTTGGTAACCACATCATGTTTTAAACAAATTTTGTAATGCAATATGTTTGATAAACCATTAAATCATCATACCACTGGATCATAAACATGATGTGATTCTTAATAAATCATAATCCCAAATGGAGCTCTTGTAGAATTTTTTAGTACTATTGATATTCCTGTGGCTGGTCCTCATGCTAATAAAAAAAGTAATAATGGTTTTAGGTGACTTTTCTTGTTTTCTAGATGCTTGTTTGTGTTTTTGGCTTTGTGATTTTACTCTTTGTTGCAGTGCACTGTATTGAATCCCAGTGTCTGTATTTTTGAAGCTTTCCTTTTTTTTTTGTAGTTGCCTGCTGCTGGTTAAAAATAGCTACATTATATTGCCATTAAATATTCACTAAATTGAGTTGTGGCAGCCTGTGAGAAACATCCAATTAAGCAGTTAATTTTCTACATATAAGGCTACAAATGAGCAGTTCTTCTGTCTTTTCAATAATGCATCACAGGCTGCCCTTGGTATCTGTAAAATAATTGATAAGGCAAAAGTTATTTGTAAAATACATACTAGAAATAGAAAAGTAGATTAGGGGGGATGATTTTGCCTTGGGTCTTTCGTCTGACTGTGGGAAAAGTACAGCATACTTTGATTTAATTTTTACATAGCCTGGGGAAATCTGAAATGCCATATCTAATAATTCAGTATTTTCTATTTCTGACTTGTATTATGTATTAGTAAACCTTAAAAATCAGAGATGGAAAACACATCATAGACTTTATTCACCCTGAAACTATTACAGGCCATAAATATGGCTGGATCATAGGAAAGGCTCTGGGATGTTTTGGGTCTATCCAGTTTATCTTATTTTGTAGCTGACACACTGATACACCCATGGACTTGTTTGCAGGATGTGCCCAGGCCGCAGTTGGAGGCATGACTGCCATCTATGCAGGCAGAGCTGAGCTGGTTTGAGCAGCAATGACAGTGGAGGTGAACTGGCTCAGGCTTCAGGGTAGCACACAGCAACTTTCTGAACGCCCAGGACCAGCCTGTCCCTCATTGGACACTTACTAAAGACATTAAACTGGGTTTGCTGTAGGTATTTTCAAACCTCATCTGCAGTACAGACCTGCCTCAAAGCCTACACTGGTTCTGACGCAGGAGGGAACAACCACTAATGAGGAGCTGCAGGGATCCCCAGGTCTGTCCTCTGGGCAACTGGACTGCTCTCTGGGTACTGCAGTGCCACGGAGGAGAGACATCAACCTGGTGCCAGTCTCCTGCCCTCCAGATCTGAGCATGTCCAGGGATCAGGCATTTGTTAAAGCCACTGTATCCCAGGTTAGATACTGCATGCCTGTTTGGTAGCAGCTATCCACTTCCATTTTGCTTTGTATGTATCTCACCTTCTGCCACTTGCTGATTTTTTCTCACCTGTCATTGCTTACTGATGTTAGAAATAATTCACCCTTTTAATTAATTTCTGATTCCAGTGCACTGCTTCAAAATGTACCTTCTTGTTAATACCAAAGCCCTGTGTACAAGCTGGCCCTAAACTCCATGGGATGTTGATTCAGCAGACTGGAAATTGTTTGGCCATTTCATTTACATATAAAATGTAGAATTTAATTGAATTAAATATGAAGCAAAGAACTACAAGATGTACAGTGCTCTTTTTCCTTCTCTTTTTTCCCCCTCTAGACTGAGATAAAATTACAATTATATTTTTGTTGTCTCTACAGTGTTATATTTGAGACACAAAATCTTGTATTGACCATGCATTGATGTCAGATGAGGAGATCTATGGATGTGGCAGCTAACACCAACCACCTAAGCTACTTGAAGCCTTTCAAGGCAAAGGAAATAGTCTGGAAATAGTCCCAGTACTGGAAAGGAGGGTGTGCTTTGTGATGTGATTGAAGACCAGCTGCCACTGCAAAGCTCTTCTTCTCTACCTCCCACCTGCAGTCTTGTGCTCCTGCCAACTTCCCCGTGGCAGTGTCAGAATCAACCCAGTGCCACAGTGATACAAATGGAGGGCCTAAATGAGCATATTTCCATGAAAATGTGAAGAGTTTTCTCACAGCTCATCTCCTCACAGGGCATGAGGGCATGAGGGAAGGGGGCAGAGCACGTGGCTGGGACTCTGGGTTCTAAGATCTGCTGACAGGCACCCAGCAAAGTGAAATTAATAGTGTTATTACTTCAGTTAGATTATTAGGCTTCAGAGCCGATATCATAAAGCAAAAAGAACTGCTTGCAGGACTACCACTAGTCACGTATGTAACTGGCTTCAGACTCAAGAAATCAGTGCTTTGAACCATGTTATGGATATTGAAAAACTGATGCAGTCTTAACTGCACAACAAGAATAACCCACTATGGAATGATCTTATGGGGGAAGAGACAATTTAGAAGTTTACATATGACTACTACCATACCAAGAAAAAGGGGTGAAATCCTGGGAACAGGAAATTTATGATAGCTGTGGTAAAATTCCTCTCTGAGAAAGAGGATTTCATATATGAAGGAAGTGAGTATGCATCTAGGAACTCAGCAACAAGCTGATTTTTTATTAATTTTTCAGCTTGCTTTTGAAGCAGTTTACAAGAAAAACTTTTTGTGAACACTTAGATTGTTTAGTACAGTATCCCTATGAAAGTTACACCTCAATTAAAGTCTTATTTAAAACTAGGATAATAATACATTTTATGTCATAAATGCAAAGCACTGCAAATAATTAAATAAGAAATGAAAAATAAAGCTCCAGTTTTGTTTTCCTACTTTTCCCATGTTTTCTATATTTTTCAGGATACAACTTGGAAATCACAGACAAATTCACTCAGAAGTCCAATCTATCAGGAAGTCCATGCTTCTCAGATGCATGATATGTGCTGAAAGAAGAAAACAACTTCTCTGCTATCCACTACTACATATAAGTAATATACATTATTTATTTATTTTCCCCTGTGGTATTTCATATCCATCAGCTCTTTCTACAGAAGGAGAAACAGAAGTTTAAAGTTTTAATAATTAAAATACTGAGATGGTAAAAGCTGTGACATAAATGAAACAAAATCAAATCAGGCTGTGATCTTGCATACTGGTACTTAGGCAGACAGTGACACTGTTCCTTAAAAAAGCTTTTATAGCTTTTATTCTGCAAGGCTTGCTACTATTGTGCCTGGATATCAGAGGAAATCTGACTGCCAGGCGTAATTAGAATTGCCAGCTTTAGAAGTTTATCTTAGTATTTACAGGGATCATCTAAAGCTCAGTCAAATCAATGGAAAAGCTCCTGGGATATGTCTCTGCTGCACTAAGTACAAAAATATTAGGCAATGCCTGACTTGGTGCTAAGTGAGCTGCCTTGTGCAGAGCCGTGCAAGAGACAGTACCTAGGGGCTAGAAAGGAGAATAGTGACAGAGCAGGTTAAGCCTTACACAGGTTTTGGTTCCAGAGGCTGCTCAGTCTCAGCCAGTATTTCACCTCCCTGCAGTTACACAATGCATGGCATGAGCAAAACCCTGTTCTATTATTAAGCAACATGTAGTCTGGCCTCAAACTGAAACAAATTCAGGCTGTGCCTGATAATCAGGTGTCTTAGGGTTTATGTGCTTTTCACTGCATTACTCACCCAGAAACCTCCAGTAATATAATGTCAGTGGCAAGCAGAGGGTGTTCGAAAACATAATCTACTGCTTTATTGCTAAACTGTCTGGTAAGTAATTTCTCACCCTAAGCTTGATCGAGGCACTAACAAGGACTTATGGAGGGAGAGGAGGTGAGCAGGGCCAGTACTTGAAGGTCACTTTTCTCCCCAAGGACCCTAAGGTGCAGTTTCAGTGGCCGTGGATGGTCAGTCCCACTGTGCCATCTGCCATCATCCACCACTATCATGGGACCGTATCAACATATCAAGGGAGCTGATCTCTCTGGTAAGTAACACCTTTTTACCCCCTCCCCTGTGGAAGAGTTAGCTCCTAAACACATGAGCTTTCTGAGGTGATACCATCAGATGTGATGGGGCTGGGCTCACACTATTGGTTAAGAATACAGTGTTGTGGTGGCTGGCCTAAACTAGTGAGAAACCACTGCCTCAGTGGGATTTTCCTAAAAGCAGAAGCTTTTCCAGTCTTATTGTTAGTGATCATGGAGTATGACAAGGACTCTTGGAAAGTGCAATTTAATAGTATCTTAGATAGAACAGTAATGGGATCTCAAATCAGTTAATGGCTTACATGTAATTGAAAGGGTGATCTTGTATCTGAAGTACCAGCCCTAATGCTTCAATAATACTATAAAACTTAGTAGGAAAACATATAGATCTTTTACCAGATTGCAGTTGTATAAATCTAAATTTGTGCAAGACAATTTTTAACAATATTATGAGGAGCAGATTAGCTGTAATACTGCTTTAATTAATTTTATATTTTACTTCTATTCTCTCCATTAAAATCGTGGCAACTGTTTTGATAGGAGAAAACAGTAAACACCATATTCTGCAACCTAGAATGGTTCCTAGTGGGCTTCTTAAGCCAAAAATAGATAATGCATAGAAACAGAGTGGTCATTTGAATTGGAAAATTTATTATGAAAGCGATCCATTTGGCATTTAGTAAGCCCCAAAGAGAACGTTGTGGTGTAAATATAATTTGTCCTACATTCCAAATGTAAAATGCAGGAATTATAAAACACACTTAAGGCCCTCTTTGCAAATTATGGACTTTCGTTTTGGGGGTTATCCTTTGTGCTGCAATTCTTGAACTTGGCAGGGAAAAAACCATTGGATAAAAGAGCTCAAAACCCTCTTATAACTGGCACCCTAGAATGTGCACCTTAGTGAGCTTTCACTGCTTTTGGGCTTGAGTTTAGCAATCTATTTTTGTCTAAATTAAGCCTGGATTCATTTCAACACCAGAAGAATGCTTTATAGCACATTCTGTAATAAAGAAGTGGCATTAAGTGAATCAAAATGTACCAATGAAGAAAACCAGCCTCAGCTTCATGCATTTACTGACAACATTAATTCTGCAGTCTCCAGTCTGAAGTGGCTCACACCTGCTCAGCAGTGTAGAAAAATTAAATTTTATTGCCTTATGGTTAAGAAAAAAAATAAGTAAACTATACTTCTTTTTTGGAATCACTCTAACTCTGCACCGATCTCTCAGGATCAGTAGAAAGAAAAGCTCCTTGGTGGTCTTGTGCAGGCAAAGTAATTGGTAAGAACTTTCCTGTCCCTTTTTGCAATGATTTTACCCAAGTTAGACTGCCACCAAAAACTGCTGCCCGACTGTCCCAAGCTTTCAGCTGGTACTGTCTTTTGTGTCCAAAATTGCTACTGTCTCATTAAATGCAGCAATGTTGAGAGAGTGTGTTCTCCCTTTTAATTTCTCAATGGTGGAATTACTGGTGCATGAAGCCAGGTCAACCCCCAGTGTCACTTCCTGAAGAGTGGTAATAATAGAAAGAAAAGAAGATTCTTCTGTTTTTCTAATAGAAAGTGCCGATTGTATGCAAAATGTTAAATCTAATTATTATGTATTTTCCCCATTTAACAGCCAGAATGTGCCAGTGTTTTGGCTAGTAAGCACTCCACGTGGTTATAAACACTTTGCAAGTGGATGTCTATTGAGAAAAAAGTGTTTTGATGTACAAAAATGAAGAACTCCAAAATAGTGCAGGGTAATGCAGTTTCATATTACCCAGCCATTTTATTGTTGCATTGGTTGTCTTAATAGTATCCTTGCACTGCCTTGGCTGGAGCTACAGATTTTTTAAGAGGTGGTAAATAATTGTTTTTGTTGGAACATGTTTAAAATGGATAATAAATCTATAATTATAGGTATGAATGCCTGTTCTTACTTGAGTTATAGCTCTAGAGTTTGGACACAGATGCCTCATAAATTCCTACTCCAGAGTTTTGCTTCAGCAAACTCATTTAATGCTGTCTTTAAAATACACACTTTTATTTCAAATGAATCTGGTTTTTTGCTTGTAAGAAAGATGTTGCATCAGATAGAGGAGCCAGGTTTGTTTTTTTTTTTTAATTTTTCTTTAGCCTTATACCCTTTTCCTTCCATCAGGTCTCGGCACTTCAGATGCTAGGGAACACATGAATTTTCCAGTACTCCGGAATGAAGCAATTATGCTGTCTCAGAGCAAATGTGATACTCAAGAAGGTACAATTTTCTTAAATTATATTTCTGTTAATTACTTTGAGCTTTTCTAACTAAGATGTGAAAGCTAACTTGATTGCTCCCATGTATGGAATTTGAAATAAAGCCAAGCTGAAAATGTCTTCTACTTCCTACTTGAAGAACAAAACTTGAGAAAAATATACTGACATTACCAACAAAGTAGATACCAATAAAGTAGGTACATTTTCTATCTAAACCTTCTGTTTGTCAGTTTAATTTATCAAATTATAAAATCATTTCCCTTTAAGCATCTTTCATCTAACACTTTTTTGAGTAATTTCTTTATAACCTGTCCAGAAATAACAATAACTACCATTAAAATAGAATTTAATGATCTTAAACTGAAAAGCTTTAAATAATTTCTTATTTACCCTTTTCCTTAATTATTCTTATTAAAAAAAACACTGAACATTGAGATATCTTCTAGAATAAAAATGTTAACTAGTTTGTTGCTTGGTGTTCCAGGTGATGAATTTTTATGTACTGATTATGTGTGTTTGTCTGTCCCCTCAAAAAACTTCTGGTTTCAGTGACTTACTGCAAATCAAACTCAGTGTTTCATAACATGAATCTGCTGAGGAGGTGGGAACATCAGAAGAAACAGGGAAAGAAAAAGACGAAGAAGAAAAGGTACGGGCAGTAGGATGGTGCTGAGTATACTGAAAGTACAGAGGAAGTGGCCAGAAGGTATAGATGTAAGTCCACAAACAGTTCCTCCACTGCCATGCTGTTTGTGGAGGAACTCTCAAGTACTCTGGATCACATTTGGTAAAATCAGATAAGAGGAAAAGCTATGCACTACCTATACAGTAAAGTGTCTTTATGTTCACATAGAACTTTAGATAGAATGAAGTTTATGTAAGTGAAGCTTTATTAAATAATTTAAAGCAGGCATCATATACATTTTAGGGTTTTTTTGGCAGCTGAAGTGCAGAGTATTAAAATTGTGATTTACTATTGTAGAAAGGAAACAAGAATAATGGATGAAGGTGTGTGAAATATCTATAATGTACAGTCCACAAAGCTGATAGGTAGGACAAAGCAAAGTCACTGAGCTTCTATTTTGTAGGAGAAATAGTGCTGCGTGCTCTTAGTGTCAGGGCAGGGTCATTCCCCAGTAAAATGGAACTTCAGAGAGGTCTGCGCTTGGGATGATGGTTTGCCATATTGGACCTTGTTCAGAAAGTACAGATGTTGACAGCTACAAATTTACATGAGGAAAATGCAAAAAATAGGCTGCCAGTTTAATGAAGTGCATATTGTTGTTAAAATATCTGTTAGAATAGATATTTATTTGGAATAAAACCTTAGAGATTCTATTTACTTAGCATTCCCCTGGAGTACTGGTAGAAATCTGGACATTTTCATGGTACTGAGAAATACACTTTTGTGTAGGACAGTAGACTCACATGTGTACTTTTCAAAATCTTATTGAGGAGGAAAGGAGCTTTGTATTGAAAAAATATGGATCATGTTACCTGGCAAGTCAATGACCTACCCTATTAAATCAGTCCTAAAAACAACCTAAAGAGTGGGTCTTATCGTTGGCCTACTAAGTTGTATTATACATTTAAAAAATAACAATAATGCACTATGGTATCCCTGCATGATCAATCCTTGGTTTAGCCACTTGTTGCCTGGCTGGGAACTGCATGACTATCTCAGGCTACATGACCACAAAGGAACATGTGCTTGTAAAGTATTCTGCTCTCAAAGAATCCTCTGAAAAGAGAATGCTAATTTGGATATGCAAGAGCTTGCTTTCATCTTGCAGTAAATAAATTAATATCCCTTTCACGGGCTGTGGAGAGGAGAAACTTAAGAATTATTTTGAAATCAAGGATGACTTTTCTCCCATACTTATATTTTGGAGAGGAGAGGACTGTAAGAATTTTACAAAAATTTTACAGAACCTCTCCAAAGAGTTAATACAATGTTCACAAACATTGTACCAAAAAAAAAAAAAAAGGACTGTACTGTAAGATTGCATTGTGATTCTAACTCTGAGGGTACAATTCACATGACTATGAGTAGACTTCCATATAAAAGTTATTCCTAAAAATTAGGTTCTATAGATCCAGAATTCCTCAGTCATGTTTATGCAGTGGGATAAACCTGGACAACTGTGCTCTCTATAGTGATCCATCTTCATGGGGTTGTACCAAAGTACCTGTACACATACCCAGCCATTTGAAATGCACTTGGACACCTAGTACTCAGCAACAGTTAATCTCTTTTACAAATCTATTCCTACTGAGCTAAATCCACTTATTAAGATAAATATAACCATGAGTAGAGACTTATGTGGAGAAGAGACCAAGCAATGCCAAAAAGTATAGGACAGAAGGGGACTTAAATGTGGCAACTAGGACTGTACAAGAAATAAAAGCTGAACATTCTTACATTCTCTCAGCTTTTCACAGTTTAAAGAGAAAGGCTAGAAAAGAAATTAAGAGTCAGCAAACTTGCAAAAGCCTGCCTCACCATCATACCTAAGAAAAGCATATGGAAAATGTCCCATACCTCATAGTGGAAGGAGCCTCTCCCTTCCATTCTGATTTTATAAAGTATAGTATCATTCAAGTGACTTATTAAAAGATCAGAGCCAATCTTGACACATTTCCGCTGTGATGATGATGAACATTTTTGGACCTGACAGTGAAATCTTGTCTTACACCAGGAAATACCAACATCTCTCTGCATTCCCAAGTCCTTTTTCTTGGCTTTCCTACTTTTCCAGCCTCTGAATTGGTCCTGTACCAACTGATGACACACTAGATCGTAGACCAGGTTAAGTTTTGGTCCAGCAGCACTGTGCCACTCACAGCATCTGTCATCAAGTTGTCCTGCTCTAGAAAATGGTCCTCATTCCGCTTCAGGTGGAGGCACTTTGGAAACTGATGAATATCTCCTCCACTTCAAAATATTGGACTTTCTCCCTATATTTCCTAGGATGGTGTGAAGAGAGGTCAAGCATTCTCCCATCTGTCACGAATTCTTCCACTTCTCAGAATCTCAGCCATCAAAGGTGGATACATGTACCAAATTTCCACAGCTCTCTTCTCAGTCTGGGAACTCTCCTGAGCTACATTTGCTGAACAGTCCAGTGGTCTATAGATTCCCAAACAAACACTTCTCCCTCTCACTGGGCTTATCACTAGTGGAGCCCTGGCCATTAGAGAGGAGAACAGCTGCAGAGCACCCTTTCTGCTTTTTGCATTTCCCAGGCCAAGTAATTAGATCAGCATGGGAAAGTCTTCCATGGAAATGATTCTGCTTGAAGATTTGCTTATAATCTCTAGAGGTCTGTCCCTGACTGTGCATTCCCAGTACAGTGATCACACTAAGAAGAACTCACAGGTGGGTGAGTTTCTTTATGGAAACTCTGTATGGAGTTCTTTACTCCATACACTCATTTCCCCATAATTTGTTATTTTTAGCAATCATTTTAAGAGGAGTGCTCTGGTGTACCATATCTTCTTGTCTGAGGCAGCGTGGCCTCTCTGCAGGGAGTCAGGGACAAGCAAGGCATTTAGAATTGCACTGCACAAACTCAGCTCTGTTGGCAAAATTCCTATTATTAACACACCCATGACACTGGCTGAAATACAACCTATAAACATCAACTCTGAAGGAATTTTTACTGCCACTGCAGCTCCTGCTGATGGTACCAGTAGTTCCTCTGCTTGTCAGGCAGCAGTAGCAAGGCATGACTGTGAAGCAAAGGAAGGTAAGGCAAAAATGGAAAAGCCTTTATCCATGGTGTCCCTGAACAAGGGCCTGCAAAGAATGCATCAAAGTTTCTGGGGTGGTGCCATCTGCACCATCTCCAGGAGAGGAACCATCCGGAAGAAAGCACAGCAAATGACCAGTAAGATAAACAAGACAGTCATAAATTCTTGATTTTTTTTCCCCCATAAATTCTAGATGGTTTTTTCTCTTTTTCTGTTATAACTTTCATTATTTTTCTGTTTCAGTCATTTTTCTGATACTACATCCAACATCACCTTATAAGTCCATATAAAATGCTTCTCTATTTCCATTAAACTTACCTCTTTGTGCTTTCTCTTGCTGAGAGGATTCTCATATTCCAAATCACAGCTGGATTAGGGCTGCAGAATGTGACAACAGTATCTTGTTGTACCTGATGAGCCACTGTAGCTCTTGTCTGGCCTTTGATGCCTGTGGTGCTGGAAAACTACTCTCTTTTGTAACCATGCATTAACCTGCCGTGCTCCAAGAAATCCATCTGGCTCCAAGACAAGTGTTGTTCACTTGGATATCCCTAGTTCAGCTTCCCCTTATCCTTCTATGTGGTGGCTGCCCTCCCTCAGCCTTTTGGCCTGCAGAAACAGCCAATGGTACCTAAAGGTCAAGCACAAGGGTGCCCGGAAGTGTTATGTCCACATGCTCTTTCTTTCAAGTATGTGAAAATAATGTATTGCTTGGAAACATAGCAGGGGTGTTGCCCCCAGTTTGCCTTTACTGCCTCTATATCAGTCTGTTTCTGCTCACTAGATGGGGCTTCTTTAGTTATCCTGGAGCCTCATGTGCCTCATGTGAGCCCAATTGAGTTCACTGCTAGGGGGAAACTTCCTTCCTCTTTCCCGTAATATTCTCTCCTACCAAACTCTATACAATAGACTTTCCTGCTTCTCTCTTTTCTAATTGATTTGGAGTTTCCATCATGTCCAGTAAATTTCTCTCTTCATTGTTGCTCCTTGTACTGTTGCTGAACCAAGCACCAAGCCAGGTGCATGAACATGTGTAATTTAGAGATTGCTATCACCCTGGGAGGTGCCTTATTTGAGAGATGCCCAGCTGGTGGGCCCTAGCATCACAAACACTAGTGGTTATATTAAGACCAAAAGGCTTATTGCAGCTGTCAGTAAGGAAGAGCTGCATTATGACAAGTTTCAGCCAAGCTTTAAATGCATAGAATAACATGGATATTCATGGAGTATCTATACAAAGCAGGCAGTATCATCTCGTGGACATCTGAATGCTCGTATGACAGAAGCCTATAAGTGTTGCCTAATGGGAGAGAGGAGTCCAGGTGAGCAGCTTCCACAGAGCAAAACCCTTGAATCAGTCATTACTAAGTAGATTATCAGTAATCTACTTTTAGAGAGATAAATTGCACCCTGACTTCCTGTCTCACTTGCGATCTCTAGGTGTTACTGTGCTATATATAACAACAGTACTTCTGACAAGTGAAGAAGGTTGAGAAATTGACTCGGAGAAAGACTGATTTTTTCATCTTGTAACATATGGATGATCAAGATGGGGAAGAGGATGTGCTGAACTTGGAAGATTTGTGTGAGGCTGTGGTTCCACTCTTCCTTGCAGGATTTGTGAGATTTCTTTTCCTATGCAGAAGCTGGCAGATAAAGCAGATACAGTGAAGATTAAAGCACAATGACAGGCAAATTTGGAGAAATTTGTATAGTAACTGCCTGGATAGATTTTACCTGTGAGATCTATATATCTGTCACTTTCATGAACAGAAGACTCTCACAAGTCATTAGCCAAAAACTGAGAGATCTATCACTTATTTTCACAGAAAAAAAAAGTTGAAAGAACAATATAACTATCTTTTCAAGCATGAAGAGCTATCCTACCATCTCAACGATCATTTTATATGCCTATGTTCACTGACATAATAGAAAAAAAAAGGCAGTATATCTAGTAGAGATTAGACAAACTTTTAAAAGGCGACATTATTTTCAGAACAGGTTTTATTATACCCTCTCAATGAACTCCTTTTTGTATAAGACTCTGTAACACCTTAGCACAAAAAGTCAATAATAATTCAATTATCAATTTATTAGGGAGAGAACCTCACTTCTCAAACAGACTGTTGCTTTATCTGTTCATAATTTAACAACTGTAACATATATAGTACATCTCACAAGGCATTCAAGATTGAGGTTAAGGAATTAATTTTCCATATTTTTCTACTGCAGAAAACTTAGTGACCCTTATAATTTCTTTGAACTATGCTGTCATGAATCCTGAACATATCTAGGCTTTACTTTTTAATATGTAGAGCCTATTTTGTTTAAACCCAGATGTGATGTAGGACAGAAATTGCACTTACCCTCAAGAAAACTTAAGTTAGCAAAGGTTATTAAATTTTTAAAGTTGCCAATAATTTTCCAGTATATTTTATAGCCGTTGATTTTGAAAAACGTATACTGATTTTATGAAAAATATGTAGATACTCTGGATTTACACCGTTATAAAGTGAGTAGAACCCAGTCAATTTGCTAAAGTGGTTTCATTTCAGTACTTGAATTTTTTGCTCCTATTCATTCACATATGACTTTATTATCTATAGTGCTAAATACTCATATTTCTGAGATTCTAAATGAATAATGGAAAAAATTTCCTCATTGATGTAGTAATTGGCAGAGCAATATGAAATGTATGCCAGTGTTTATATGGATTTTATCTTGCCTTTGATGATGATGTTTCTTGATAAATTATTTGAACTATTTATTCTCACACCTGCACTATACGTAACCAAGACACAGAGCATCAGGATCCATTTTTAAAAATTCATCAGCAAGAAAACTGTGCATTCAGAAGAAAGAATGGTGCTGTGCAAAATACACATCCAAGAACACACAGGATTCATCGCAATTAGAGCTTCCTTCTCTAAAATTCTGAGTAAATATTCCAACCCAATTTGAGACTTTCTTTATGCTTATGTCTCTTTTTTTCTTGTGAGTCTCAGAATTATTCGTCTTTCCATTTTCTTTCTTCAAGATTCTTTTGGAAGACAACTGCAATACAGAGAAATAACATGGTAAGGTTTGTTTTGATGGCTTATACAAACACCTAAAAACACAAAACACACTCTTTTTTCCTCTTTTTTTTGAATAGGGTGAAACACTGATTAGGTGTTGCTGAACCTTTTATTTTGCTTTACCTCTTCACCTTCCTAAAAAGCATTTTGGCTGAAAGCATTCTTATAATTGAAATTCAAGTAAGTGGTGAGATATTATAGGAAGTTTAAGGAAGGGAAATTCTGCTATTTCCTATTTGTCCTGAGGAATAAAAACTTATGCTGTCCCCACTCATCTCTGGATGAACAATTTTCAGACCTGTCAAGTTTGAAGTTCAGACAATACTGAGAAATCTATTTTGAGTAGTAGAACATGGAGTATAAAGTATCTCTCTTTTTGTGCCTGTAGATAGAATGAAATATTTGTAGCATGTGTTAGTGAAGACTGAATTAATTTTACCTAAACCTTTATAAAGACATTCACATTTCAGCGTGGCTTATATACAGAAAATTTCATCTCATTAGAAGGTTTTACATGGAAAATGAACACCTGCAGATAAACTGGTTTGCCGTCAAAATAGTAGCCAAAGATTTATGCCATCTGGATTTGTATTATTCAGAAGATGCCTCACTATTTCCAGAATACACTGATGCTGAATTAAATGGAAAACTTAGCAGGGCAGGAGAAAAACATGCAAAAATTCCCAGGGATTACAAGGCTAGTAAACCTTATAGAAAACCAGATAATTTCCAGGTACAGTGAAGAATCATTTATTGCTTGGAGATTTTTATACTATATTGTTTTTGCTCATTTTTTTTAGATCTGAAGTTTCTCCTCTATAGGGTTTAGATCAAACTTGCAAGATCAGCCCATATTTTAGTACATTTTCCCATCTTCGTAGTTTTTAAAAATTCTGTTAGAGGGGCTCGTCAGGGCCAACAGCTGGTTATTAGATAAATTTTACTTCCTCCTCTGGAAATTGTACTTACAATAAATGGTATCTCCCAGGGATTCTGTGAGAAGATTTACTTTTTTAAGGTGTCTTTCCTTAGCAGTGTGTATAATTCTGCAGGCTAAAACAGGCTGAAGCTCTTCAGATAGCATTTGTTTGTTTGTTTTAGTATTACACACAAGGCAGCCTCTGAAGTGGATTGTACTCCCTTTCTTCTGTTTAAAATATGAAAAGAAATGAATTTATTTTCTGAATTTTTTGTGTCACATGAATTGCAAGAAAAGAGACAGGAGACCCCTCTCCTCATCATACTGAAACTGATGAAGGTTTGTCTCTCTGACATGCAGTTGAATAAAAATGAAAGTTGCAGAATCAATATCAATATCTATGAATTATCAATATCTTCCATTAAAGGCTTGAATCTACTCAAACGTTAATTGCTGTGAATCTGAAAAAGGTGAAGAGTGGTTTTAAAAGAAAAAGAAAGTAGAAATGCATAAGTGAGAGATAAATCAAGCCTCATGGGTTGATCCCATAGTCTGTGTGATTATTGCTGAAGAAAAGGAAGGCAGTGGGAAGAGATGTACACCAGTAATTATACTTTTGAAGGATTCATACTCATTGCCATTCAAAGGTAGTAGTAACCCAGTGAATTAGAAAATGTCAGAAAGAAGTAACAAAGTTTGTTTAAAATACTTGTAAATATTTTACGCTGTTTTGTAATGCATAGGATCTTTTGCTCCCATTCCTGTCTAACTGGAAATTGATAAATGGGAAGTCAGATACTGGAACTTTCATTACAAGAACAAATTCTCTCACTTTGTCTGTGTTCACAGGCTCAGATCTGAGGCTGAAAAAAAAAATCTCCCAAGATGTTTATAGCAGAAAGATATCCATTATTTTTCTAGTTGCAGCCAGAATTCTCTCTGTTACATACATCAGTCATAGTGAATTAGATTGTTCTTTCTACAGGGGTCTTACATGGAACCCATGTTTTGGTTTCTTCAACATCCTCTGTATTGCATCTCCAGCTACATTCATTTGTGACATATTTACAACCTGCTGTTCCAAAAACCCCACGACTATTTTCTCAAGTCACTTGAAAGCGTCCAATTATTCTAACATTTAAAATTCTGATTGATTTCTAGGTGTTTTCAAAGTCATGTTAATTTTCCTTAGAAAAGGATATAAAGAAGCAATTAGTTTCCTTCTTTTTGAAGGTTTTATGTCTTTTCACATAGCTCTCACTTTGATCTGTCTGTTAATGAAATCACCATTCAGGTACATGAGCCACCAAATGCAGGAGATGCTTCTTCTTCATCAGAATGGGCCTGATTAAATTAAACTACCATTTCACATACTTTTTGACATGTCTGGGCATGCAGGCTAATCTCTGCTGAGGTGGAGGACACCAGCATTTCTCCCACTGGCGTTTTACACAATAATATTGCCTTTTTTTTTTTTCTTTTTATTTGAGTAAAACTTAATATCTTGTGGTGCTTTAGGATGTAATAATTTTGGTAAGTCTTATTTTTCTCTTTGGCCTTGTGAAAGTCTCCCCCAAAAGCTCCAAAGCATCTCTGTAACTATGCTATATGTTCTTAATGAGAACTGAGTACCTACAGTAGAATAATTAATTTGTTCAGAATTGTACAATTTATGTAAACTTCAGCTATATTTTTGGCTTTCTTACTCTAAAGTATATTATTTCTTACTTGAAGGTCCTATTTACATACACATACCAGGTGGTTTGATGTACAACCAAAAAACTTGAGTTTTTTTTTTTGTTTTCAGTTTGAATGACTGTTTGATAAGCTGGATTTTTAAGACTTCTTGCTTTCCACCTTCCTGGTAAATCAAACCTTTATGCAGAATTAGAAGGACTGTACATTACCAGCACAACTGACATGTCTTCCTGAAAGTACTTTTAACTAAATCAGGAACCACAACTAGCACAGGAAAGCAGTCAGCAGTCAATATGTGTTAAACTAAGTGCAATAGAAAACACAGAAGTGCAGATGAAAAAGGGAAAGAAAAATCAAAACTACTTTACATTTATGAAGTATTATCTTGAAAAATACTCTACTGCAAGTAGGAAAGGGATATTTTTAGGAGCTTAATCAAATTTAGATCCTGCTTGCCATGTGGTTAATGTTAATTACTTGTTAAGCCATTTCTGAAAGTGTTCTTACACATCACTGTGTATTTCAGGTAATGAGAGAAGCTTGTTACAAACAGGGGGGAAAAATGACATTGCAGTATCCTTAAGCTTCTCCTGGCCTTTAAAATGGTATATAGACTAATCCTGAAAGGTATCAGATAGCTCATTCAGGGAACTGAACAGCTTGGACTACATTAGAAACAGAAGTTAAGCTATTTGGCTCCAGTGTATTTATTAAAACAGCCTTTCTGGTACAGATACCTGATGGCAGGTGTTCACATGGTACCTGGTGGCGCCCTTTGGGTACACTGCATGCAGCACATCAGCAGGCTGCTGCTGTGGTAAGACTGCAGTGGCACTGCAGTCTTGTTACTATCGTTGGTTGTCATGACCACAAGTGATATGAGGCACAAGATTCAGACAATTTTTAAAAATGATACTACTTTTTTCCTGATTTTTTTTTTAAACAAGCTTTATGCATGGTTATAGAAAGCCCCTGCACACACTGACAATACTTTTGCAACTTCCTGTGTTGCTTAAGGAATGAATGGCCGTACCTACATTTATATGTAACATCCAGACACTGATTTTGCAAATAGTGGCATTTCTTTTATATATTTGCTATTGGCATTTGAACATTAGGCTCTCAAAGATCTCCTATGCATGGAATCATATTCAAGACACTTGTTAATGAATTTCTTCAGTGACAAACATCATTAACGACAGGTATGAAGTGATGTTTTCAGTACCAGCATTCTTATATTACTGCCAAATGTGGAATTTTAAAGTCATATCAGAAATCCAAAGAAAATAAATTAAGATTAGATTTAGCTTATGAAAATTGACTTAGCTAGTAGTTAAGAGTTATCCAAAATACATGCACTCATTAAGTGACTGATATGAAGGGAAATTCATTGTTCATGAGAATTTCTCAGCCAGCGGTTAGTCTTTGGTTATTTGAAATCTGGCCATCAAGGCATATGGGCTGTATGTTGATTGCAGGTTGTATAAACTGTGTCACACATGGATGATACGTGTAATATTTTATTGCACCACGAGAGGTCACACAACATTTATAAATCTATGCAGTGGAAAATTTGATAGTTGTTTTGTCTGCAACACGGTGAAGTTAAATCTCATGCACAAAGGCAAACAGAAGAAATTGTAAAACAATAATAAGATTTTTTTTTTTTCCTGTTAAAGAACTCTCAGCTTGTGTGGTCTACTATGAGCCATATGCAAATAGCCTCTCTCCTGTACATTTCATGCTGAAGGCAGGGAAAATCATATGCTGTGCTGTGGTATCTTCTGAGTCATTATCAGTATATGATGTAACCTTGGAAGAAGGACAAGATCAGACTCTCCTTGGCATGATGGGTAACATAATCAGATGATATACAAGGCATTGGATGGGATTACAGTGATCAAATAAGCATGCTTCGCAGCTCAGTGAGAAGTATTAAAGCTGAGTTTAGCTGGACAAATTGCTCCTAGTTCAGCAAAATGATAGGCACACAAAGATTTTTATTTTGCAGAGATTACATCCTGAATTTGTGAAAAAAGATCATTCCATAAAGATACCATCCGGAAGTTTCAACAGAAATCTGTGATACAATGATACAGTGATGTAATTCCTGATATTTTGTGTGGCAGTAATACCCCTCTGTGATTCCTGTTTGCTCCCACTAACTCTAAAGCAAGCAAAGTATGGAATAATTGTGGTGGGTGGAGGAAGCTGGGAAATTAGTGCAGTGACAGCTTGTGACAGGGAAGGACTGGAACAGTCTTGCTGCCATGAGAAATGCATGTCCATAATGTTGTTTTGGGAGGAAGTGTAAAGGAGATTTTTAGTGGTTTTTCAGTGTCTGCCCTAAGGTAGACCTGCATGACCTTGTACAGGTAGGGATGTGAACATGCTGCTGGGTACCTGTGCTTCACTTCTTCCATTGCTGACCCTTCCTTCTGGAGGGCTGATACATCACATCATGTGAAGGTTATTTCTGAGCAATTTTTCTGCTTTCCAAGCTTTATCTGCAGTGGGGCAGTGATAAGACCATAATTATTTGACATGCAATAACCTATCATTTATATAATTTAAAACTGCCTAATTATGTGCCTAGCTTACAGGCTGTTATAACTTCAGTGCTGTCCTTTGGGTAAACAAGTCTTCTTTCTCTCAAGTAAACATGTAATTAGCAAGAAAGGAATAACACTGGGAATGAACTGACCAGTAGTAACTTTCGCTTCCTTCTAAGAATTTAAATAAAAATGCTATTTATTAATAATGTTTAGTTCCTGTATTTTTTCTCCCAGGAACTCACAAAGCTTCTTAACAAAGAGTAAGTATATTTATTTCTGTTCTGCAGTCAGAAAAACAGAAGTAAAATCTGAAACAGTCATGAGAAATAAACAGCCCCAAAAGATAAAACCTATTTCAAACTTGTAGCCTGAAATAGCTTCTATTTTAAATGCAGTCCTCTCAATCCCAAGGAAGGTCACACATAGCTCACCTCAAATGTCCTTTCTTTTATATAGTTGGTTATGTTAGTTTTGACTTAAGTTTATATCTATTATAGAGCTACATAAGCTGTACCCATCGGTCTGGTTTACTCTTCAAATGAGCGTAAGACAGGGATTATAATTAAATCTATTTTTTTGTTTCTAAAGTAACTTCTCAGGACTGCAGACTCTTGAACATTTATTCCTTACAGAAGGAGAATGATCTTTTCCTTAAGTACCTGATATTCAGGAAACCTTAATTTACTAGAATGAACTCTCTTTATGATCTTGAGCTAGTTATGTAATACCTTTACACCTTCATTTCCCACATTATCTCAATTTTTTCTCCAAAAGGCATTTTCCTTTGGAAATGGGGGAGGAGGATAATTTGTAAATATATGAAATAACAAACAGCCACAATGATAAAATTAACACTCTAAAGACAATTTATTCCAAAAGATAAAGAGAAAAAAAATGGAAGAGAGAATTAAATTCCTGTGGAGGAGGATAGGTTTTTAGAGAAAAACTAGGGGTTGAAACAGATGGGAAGAGGGAGAATGTGGCACATCCTACGAGCCTTATGGCAGGGCAAGGCTGTAGATGGAGAGTGTGAATAGTCCTTGCTGCAGAGAGCTTGCAAGACCAAACAGAAAAATTTAAACTTAATCCCCACCTTAATCTCAAATCTTCAATACACTGAGGAGAGAATGTGTGTAATATGATCTTTATTACTTAAGCTTCCAGGCAAATGTTGTGCCTTGTTTTCACTCGTTGTCAAGCACTGGAAATACTTCCATGGGAATAACTGAGGTGCATGGAGAGGAGGCTCTGAGATGTGTTTATGCAAGGCTCTTGAGTCAGGAAGCAAGTTGCGTGAGGAGGAAGTGAGTTTGCTTTTTGCATGGGAAACACTGTGAAGTCTGTGGTTCCAGAGCAGATGTGAATAAAGCTGATGTCAGCAGCTTTTTGTTTCTGTGCTCTACACTGCTTCAGGGGCTGAAGTAAACCAGAAACAGTGTAACCTCACTCTGCAGGCACCTGAGGGATTTATGGCCTGGCAGCAAACACCTTTCTTCTCTGCTGCAGACCAAATCCAACATGCGTAGAGGTTGCAAGCAAAAATGATAAAATCATACCTTATTAGACTAATTCAACCTGAACAATTTTCCCAGTGAGTATGGAGACAAAAAAACAGTGACTGCTCTCCTAACAGTGACTTCTATTCGTTAATAAGCATGCCTTGAGTACACAGCTCATTAGAGAAAGAAATCAAGGGAGAAATCAGTGGTCTGATACCAATCTCTTCCTGACATGCTCTGGGATCCTTTCAGTTGCTGAAAGTGCAGGGAATGTCTGGCATGCTGCAGTGATAGTCCATTACCGACCTTTATTTTGAGACACGAAACCATTTTAAAAACTGAAATAACATCAGTACCTGGCACTTGAAGGAATCGCCTCTGAAATCCAGACGTGTCTAAGGATTTTGAATACAACCGATTCTCCAGACAATGCTGCTAATAAATTATAGATGATACACACCCGCACTTTCCAACAGTAGATTGCAGCAGCTTCTTCTGAGCCTATTTTTATTTTCCCTATTTCAATGTCTACTGTTCTTTGTCAAAGTTATGGATCCCTAAGTAAAAGTAGCAAAGCTGAGTATAATTTAGACTATTAGACAAGTTCAGCATAGATAGATAAAACACGTCGTGGAGGTGAATAATTATTAAAATTTAATTTTTAAAAATATGTTTAGAAGCACCCTGCATAATAAATAATAAACCTCATGGTTTACCAGGCTGAGGAGTAAGGTCTTTTGGCATGCAAGAATAAGTGACTCTTGAATTACCCTGGGTAATTTAAAAACCAATTTCAATCCAAATTCAGTTCTCTGATTTTGCTGAGTCCCTGATTCATGCTTATAGTCCCTGAGGAGACTTAATACAACCTGTCAGCTGCATGAACTTATGTTCCTGCAAAGTGAGGAGCAGCAGAGTTCATGGAGCTGTTTTGCCATTTACAAAGCTCTTCTGTGGAGTTATTTAGAGTGGGAAGTTCAAGATGGTTGACTTTTCCTGTGAACAGACTCATCTGGTAGCAAAGGAGTTCTTTAAGGACAAAATCCTAGAAATACTGGCAGTAAGTTGCCCTATTTGCCCATGCAGAGTGATTGCAAATGTATAGCCATTCTGAACTATTTTAGTTCAAAGCCATTTTCACAGAAGGAATTGGACATTCTGAAGATGTAATAATTGATGATACTTTTCTGCAGAAGATTATTCAGTTCCATGTTTCAGGGTTAGAACTAATTTTCAGCTCTTTGAGGGATGAGACCAAAAGCTTGTGGAAAATTTCCACATGTCAGACATCAAAGGGCTTCAGCATGCCCCAAGGTCAGAATGATAAATATAGTCAGAAGCAAGACACTGGGATAGCAGGACCTTTTGAGCCTGGTGTGGGAAGATCATCTCACAGATACCAGTTACCTTAGGGAGGGTAATTACACAGCACCACCGACATGCACTTAATTAATTTTCAAATGTATTTTTTCTCACATTGGTGAAGAGAAACTTTAAAAAGGGGCTTGACGCTTTGCATGTAAATCCTGAGGCACTGATTAGTTTTGTTTGACACTGTTTATTTAGTTTATTTATTCTCCTCCACTTAAGTGCAGTCTTTGTGAAGTCAACATGCCTCTCTTGAGTTGCTGCTGATCAGTTGGAGAATAAGTGGTAATATAATTCTGACACACTAAGTGATAATACTAGCATTTAAATTACATAGCTCTAAATAAAAGTGCTTTGGACTGTATTTTTCAGTTCCATAAATGCAATCTCCCAGGTTTACCATAGAGGAGACCTCTGCATGAGCAGATGGAGATCTGATTCCAGATGCTGAGGCTCAAGTGATCTTGACAAGTGGCTGATCCTCACTACTGATACCTGACTACACCATGTGATTGCATAGAACAGCAGCAGCCCTTGTACTGCTCTCAGTAGTTAAGAATTGGTAACAACTGTTTAACTAATCCAGTCTTAAAACTTTATTTTCATGAAGTTCATATCTGAGTAAAGAAAGATCCCTTACTGAGTAGACTAGTAACACAAACTCTATAAAAATAAAGTGTGTCTGTAGAAAAATAAAACTTCATACTAGACACAGCAGAAAAAGAACAATCCTGAAGAAACAGAGTGCGGAGTCTTTTTTGAGACACAGCATGAAAGAAATCTAATAATTTGCAATAATTTTTTCAAAACCAAAACACTATGCACATTTAGAAAACTACAGCAGTTCAAATGCGAATGAAAAGATTCTACCAAAGAATTTAACTTTTTTTCTTTTTTTTTTAGTTTCCTTTGACACGTCTCAGTATCATCACAGTTTCAACAAGAAGGGTCTGAGACTCAATACCTTCTTTGGCATAGCCAGATGCAAAAAATCTCAACTCATGAAACATCTTTTGCTCTAAGGATCATACACCCAATTGACATAATTCTTATGGGGACAAATTTTGTATTTAAAGGTTAATCACAGTTATCTATCCTAAGAAAAGTATTTATAATTTGAGAAACAAAAGTAGACACACTTTAAGTATTTTGTATGTCTTCAATATATTAATAAATTGTTGTTAGCCTTTTTTTGCTTGAAGCACATGCAAATCTCATCCCTGTTTGTTTTTATTAAATTGGATTTGTTATTGATAGGAACTTTGTTCCTGCACTCTAAGTTGCCTTATTTTCTGACTACTTAAACAGCAGAAATGAAGCAGGAGGAAATTCATAAAGTTTTAAGTTTTTTTTGTATCTCTACTTGTGAACTAAACCAAAAACTAATCTAAAATTATTAAAATTAATTTTTTTAATTGAAATGTTTTCTAGTACAATTTCTGTTAATCATCAAATATATGATATCAAGCTTTAAATCTGATTATTCAGCAGTGCAACTGTATGAAAAAATACATAAAGCAATTAAAAAACTCCACAGAACAATTATTATGTACACATTCCTTTCTAAGATTATCTGTTTGATATTGACTTCGCAACTAATCTCAGGCATCCCAACAACCAGGGGTGCTAATTTCCAACATTTGTATTTAACTGTTGAAAGCTCTAGCAAATCACATCGCTGGAAATAAGAAATCTGACTCAGAAGTTGATTTTACTTCATTTTGCTTCCTTTATTTTGTCTGACAGCAATAACCCAGCCCTTAAGCAAAGGATTTATTTAAAGGATATATCTTCTTTGACAGAGGCAAGGAAGATATGCTTGTCTTTTGCCTTGCTATTCACTTTTTCCTCCTTAAATATTGTAACTTGGATTCACATTATTCTCCTAATTTTCTTTTTACGGAAACAAAGCCAAATACGAAATCTGGGCTTTCAGGTATGTTGTGGTTTAACACCGGCTGGCAGCTAAGCCCCACACAACCACTCACTCACTCCCTCTCCAGCAAAATCTGGAAGAGAATTGGAAGAATAAACCTGGAAACCTCATGGATTGAGATAAAGACAGTTGAATAGAAGAAGCAAAAGCCACACATGCAAGCAAAGCAAAACAAGGAATTCGTTCACCCCTTCCTATGGGAAAGTAGGTGTTCAGCCATCTCCAGGAAAGCAGGACTTCATCAAATGTAATAGTGACTTGGGAAGATAAAGACCATCACTCCAAACATCTCTGCCCTTCCTTTTTCTTCCCTAGCTTTATGTACTGAGTATGATGTCATATGGTCTGGGAAATCCCTTTGGTCAGTTGGGATCAGCTGTTTGTGCTGTGTTTCCTCCCAGTTCCTTGTGCTCCCCCAGTCTGCTCACCGATGGGGTGGTGGGTGAGCTGCAGAAAAGGCCTTGGCTCTGTACAAGCCCTCCTCAGCGATAACAAAAACATTCCTATGCTATAAACACTGTTTTCAGCACAAATCCAAAACACAGCCTAATACTAGCTTCTGTGAAGAAAATCAACTTAATCCCGACTAAACCAGCCAAAGGTTGTAGCTGATTTTCTAGGCCATTGCCAATAAAGGAAGATAGAGAGAATGGGAACATGCCTTTTTCCAACAGAGGCAAAAAGTCCAACTTTTTTCTCATTCTCAGGGATGGGGGCAGAATGGTTACCACTGATTCCAAAAGCCCTGCACTAGGAAGGAGCATGGTGAGGTGAAGCGTGTGCAGCATGTGCCTCTAACAGCATCAGCTGTGCCAGTGCTCTGTTGATCTGAGATGTGATGGCATGAAATGATGCCCTGTGAAAGCTGAGTGGAAAAGTAATAACATGGCTCTCTGATGTGTGGTTCTTAACACAAGGACAGCTGCATATTAGTGGGATTGCTTGTCTGCAGGGCTACCTATCTCACAGTCCAAAATTCAGAGTCTGACTGTCTGCTTGTAAGAAGATGTGCCCAAAACTTCTCCAGCCATGTATATATAGCACTTCAGAGTCTCATAGCACCACATCTCCTGCTCTGCCACAATAAATTTATTCCTTTTCAGTCACACATGTGAGTGGCATGCACTGCAATGTAAGTAAAGTAATACGTTGTTTTTACTTTGGAATGGGGTTATTTTATGATTTAATAACTATTTAAAACTTCCGACTTCCCAATTACCTCCAACCTTCAGTGAAACACTAGTGCTTAGGTCTACTAACCTGAGCGTGCAACTCCAGTGCTCTACATGTGACTTTATTTAGAGGAACTGACAACCTTGGCAAGATCCAGGGAAAAAACCACAGGCATGACCAAGGTTCAAACTAAGCTTATTTCTTTTATTCTCTCAGGCCTGGGCTGTATTTGAGCAATTTCAGATTCAGAAATGACTCTGTCCTACTTTGACCTACATCAGGAATGACCCAGCCCACACACCAGCAGAAAAAACTGCTGTAAGTACCTTCACGTGCTTTGACTGTACAAACTCTTTGCTGTCAAGAGCTTCTGTAGAAGTTTTGTGCATATTTTATTGGCAGGTTTGGCAAACGTAATGCACGCAATGGATTAGGGCACTACATTATATACCAGGGAATTGTGTAAGAATTGTGCAAAAAATGACTTATTTGAGAATGTATAGTGCCTGCCCTATTATTAGCTTCTAGCAGTAGATGATTTGTATCTCAAGCTATAATTGATTGCTCTTGTAAAGCTAATAATTAAAATGAGCCATATTCACTGCTTCTAAGATTGAGTGTGTTAGATACTTAATCGGATCTTGTACACGACCTCTGAAGGGTAAATTTATCCTCCCAAATCTTCCCTCCCACTAATTTTTATTATTAATTATTTGTGTTATTTACTGTTTGTATATGTTAGTAACAGTTGCATACTAGGTGTTGTTCCAGCTTTGAAAGACAGATGCTCTGAGGAGAATATTTGGATTCCATGGAGCTCAGAGTCAAAAAAGAGACAAATTGCCAGGGCAAAATTAATAACCAGTGGGAATTTAAAACATACATATGTACGTGTGTGTGTATATATGTATATACGAATCGGCTAGTTCAATCAAGGCAGTAGAACAATGTAATGGATTTTGTTTAAACAGGTGAAAAATGGTTCTGAAATATAATTATTCTACTCCTGAGTAAGGCTGTTTTTCATTTTTGTTGTTATTGCCTTTAGTATTCATTCAGCCTTTAGTGAAAATTGTATCTGAGCTGCTGCATTTTCATGTGTAAAAGTAATGAACTACCTTGAATATGCTGCTGGAGTAAGATTTGATTTTAAAGTGAACTTTAGCATGAACAGATCTCCAATTCTAATAGTACTTTTAGAAGCTTTTAAATTTACAATAAATTAATTTAGAATTTGAAGAAACATGAAGTAAGAAAATGTCCTGGATTTTTGTTCATTAACTTTGTATTAGAATACTTTTATAAAGAGTAATCCTGGAGCACTTTATTAAATTTTGCTTGAACTTTTACTCCCTATCCATGGTCTCTTTCATGGCCTCTGTGCACTCAGTAGAACTTGATTTCCATTTGCATCTAGTAACATTAAGATCAAATGAGCTTCCATATCCAAGGCATGTCTTTAATCACATGGGTTTTCTAAGCGCAGTTAATAAATACAGAAACTGTATTGCTTTTCTTTTTTCCTCAGTTGCTTGCACTTCTTTTGTCCATGACTGTGCCTTCACCTTATCTGAGTAGGACTTTTCCACTTAGTGCTGGTACTGTTAACAACATTGTTCTGAGCCCCAATGCCCGTTGCTTTTCTGTGTGACTACTCTTTATTCTCTTTGGCTTGTTACAAACCTTTGGTAGCAGCCTATTCATATCATTTGGCTTGGACGTATAAGGAAGAAATAAGGAAAAAAACGTAACATGATCAGAAAGTGTTCATTATTTTCTCTTTTGATTATCCACTGCTTTATATCATGCAGGCCTAATAGTGATCTTCAAAACCTCCTTTAAAATGTGTTTTGAATGATGCTTTTTAGAACACAGGTCTGGCAAACCTGGCCCACAATAACTGTGTGTATATCTCTGTCCCTGCTTAATGGTTATTTTATTATAAGGTCTTACTCAAACTTCCACTGACCATCAAATGCATTTCAGTCTGGGTCCACCAAAGGGTGTTGATCATCTGGTTAAATACAAACGACTCAAGCCAACCAGCAGTCAGAAGATGCTGAAAGTTAGCCATTCAGAAATGCCAAGGAGAAGACAGAATTTGATACCTCAGCTAAATATAGCCTTAAAGTGACTTCATATGTGAGATAGAGGCTCACAGCCTCCAAGATTTTCATCACTTTCATAATGAAATTCTTTGTAACGCAACTTCAGAATGGAGAAGCAGAAGTTTACAGTGATTTAAATGATACAAAGATCATTTTTTCTTCTCTCCCATATCCTTCTCTTTAGGTTTACTGCTTTCATTGCTAATTCTAGTTTTCCCGTGACATTGTTTATGATTTCTTCATAAATATAATTAAAGCATTTTCTTTTCTGGGAAGTTCAATATGTAATTGATTCTGGACACAGTGTTGCAGTGACAGTAGTGGTTTGTGTGCAGCTGGGACTAAGTCATTAATTCTTTTCATCAGTGAGCATCAGTTCACATTAACTTTTATTGGAGACTGAGACAATAGAAAAATCATGAAATGCCTATACCCAGTCCACTTCTTAAGGCTTACAAAATTGCATAGATCCTCTTCATTGCTCAGGGATTGATCTAATTTGTCATGACAAATGGCCCTATAACCATTTAGTGATATGTTTGCTGAGTGGAAATAACCTGAAATAACCTAGAATTTGTATATGTAATACTATAATGCTGTAAAATTTAAACACTGATAAGAAAGTGTTAAAACATATAATGGAAAATAAAACTTGTCTATGTTTCAAAATCAAACCTAAAATGATGTGTTGTTTTCTGTATGCTGCGGAAGTATTTTTAGCAGAACATTGTCATTATGGACTCTGTTGACCTTAAATCTGCTATATACATCCTTTCATTTCATCTCACATGAAATCTATATAGACATCTCTGTAAAGACACATTTTTAAGTTTGAATCTCAGAAAAAACTGCTTGCATCATCTCTGTAGACCTCAACCATATCCATTGAAAATTATGGGTGGTCTCTTCTCTTTCGTATTTATGTGAATAGTTTTTCTGTTCATTATAAATGCAAAAGCACCTTCTCCTTATTCCTAAAGCTTTAGGTAACATCAATCCAAATCTTGTGGACTTGTTACCTTACTATTTTCTCATGTACCACAGACACTCAGCTGTTATTCAGTCTTGGTATTATATCAGTGCTCAAACTCCATGTGTACTTTTGAGCTCAGAACTCCTACTTTCACAAAGGCAAAAGTACAGCTAATAAGTAAGACCTTCCTGATAAACAGATGCACATGTCCTGTCTGAGCCAGGAATACAAAAGAATCTGTCATCAGGAGTAACTGCAGCTTGGTGGTTTTCCACTTTCTCCAGCACAAACCAATTGTTTGATACTATCTTTCTCTCAAAGGTGGTGGTAACTTTTCAGCCAGTTTTGTTTTGCAGGAGTGATGGAATACATCTGCCTACAAATACAAATGCTTCTGTGAGAAATTCTACCTGCAAGTGGAGATTTCTCAGCTGTTTACAGGAAAACCTCATCAAACACGGCACATTATGTGGTTCAGTCCTTTCAACCACTCAGAGAATCATAAAATCATTTAGGTTGGAAAAGATCTCTAAGATCATTAAGTCCAACCGTTAAGCCAGTACTGCCAAGTCCACCACTAAACCATGTCTCATGTACTGTCTTTAAAATGCCTCCATAGATGATGACTACCTCCATAGATGATGACTTTCCAGGGCAGCCTGTGCCAGTGCTTGACAACCC
>VZRE01000234.1:0-36182 GCA_013396775.1 Cephalopterus ornatus | reverse complement strand
TGTTCAGCCTGGAGAAGAGAAGGCTACAGCGTAACCTTACTGCAGTCTTTCGGTCTAAAGGGGGCCAAAAAGAAAGGTGGCGAGGGACTTTTTACAAGACTGTGTAGTGACAGGACAAGAGGGAATGGCTTTCAACTGAAAGAGGGTAGGTTTAGATTAGGAGAAAATCTTTATTGTGAGTGTGGTGGGACACTGGAACAGGCTGTCCAGAGAAGTTGTGGGTGCCCCATTCCTGGGAGTGTTCAAGGCCAAGTTTGATGGGGCTTTGAGCAACCTGGTCTAGCAGAAGGTGTCCTTGTCCATGGCTGGGGTGTTGGACTAGGATCTTGAAGGTCCATTCCAATCCAAGCCATTCCATGATTTTATGATCTGGGGAACTACAGAGGCCTGTCAGCCTGAACTCAGTGCCAGGGAAGGTCATGGAGGAGATCATGCCAAGAGGGCCAACACGCAGCACATGCAGGACAATTAGGGAATCAGGCCCAGCCAGCAAGGGTTTGTGAAAGGCAGGTCAGTGGGATCTCTTTCTACGACCAGTGGGATCTCTTTCTATGACAAAGTGATCCAGAAAGACTATGGATGTTTCTGCTCGGACTTCCATAAAGCATTTGATACTGTTTCCTACAGCATTCTCCTGGAGAATCTGGCTGCTCATGGCTTGGACAGGTACACTCTTCACTGGATTAAAAAATGTCAGGATGGCTGGGCCCAGAGAACAGTGATGAATAGAGTTATATCCAGCTGGCAGCCGGTCACCAGTGGTGTTCCCCAGGGCTCAGTACTGGGGTCAGTCCTGTTCATGATCGATGTTCTGGATGAGGAGAATGAGTGCACCCTCAGTCTGTTTGCTGGTGACACCAAGCTGGGCAGAAGTATTGATCTGCTGAAGGGCAGAAAGGCTCTGCAGAAGGATCTGGACAGGATGGATAGATGGGCCAAGGACAACGGTACGAGGTTCAACAAGACCAAGTTCCAGTCACAACAATCCCAGGCAGCACTACAGGCTGCGGGCAGATGGTTGGAAAGCTGCCTGGTAGAAAAGGCCCTGTAGGTGCTGGTTAAACAGCAGCTGAACATGATCTAGTCATGTGCCCAGGTGACCAAGGAGGCCAGTGGCATCCTGGCCTGTGTCAGCAGTAGTGTGGCCAGCAGGGCCAGGGCAGTGATTGTCCCCCTGTACTTGGCACTGGTGAGGCCGGACCTCAAATCCTGTGTTCAGTTCTGGGCCTCTCACACCAAGAAAGACATGGAGGTGCTGGAGTGAGTCCAGAGAAGGGCAACAAAGCTGGCGAAGGGTCTGAAGTACAAGTCTTATGAGAAGCAGCTGAGGGAGCTGGGGTTGTTCAACCTGGAGAAAAGGAGGATGAGGGGGGACCCCACTGCTCTCTGAAAGGAGGTTGTAGCAAGATGGGTGTCAGTGCCTTCTCCCAAGGAACAAGCACTAGGACAAGAGGAAAGAGCCCCAAGCTGTTGCACAGGAGGTTTAGATTGGATACTAGGAAAAATTTCTTCATGGAAAGAGTTGCCAAGTACTGGAACCCAGGGAAGTCATTATCCCTGGAGAGATTTAAAAGATGTGGACATGTAGCATTATGGACATGGATAAGTGGTGAAGGGTTAATAGTTGAACTCAATGATTTTAAAGGTCTTTTCTGACCTAAGTTACTCTATTAATCTATGATTCTATGAATCCATCTATTAAAATACAAAATACAAAGCTACAAAACACAAAGCTATAACAAGTGAAAGGTGGCGTGAAAGTAAAACTAGGTTCCTAGGAAAGTCAAAAAGCAAAGTTATACCAACACTGACAAAACATCAAACTCTTTTCCCCTTTGTCTGCTACTTTTACATGGGTACATGTACATGGAACATCTGTAAGATGTTCGATGTTGACCAAGCCATAACATGTATAAATTTTTTTTTTAATTAAGTGTATTTCTAATGGATGTGGAAACAAAATCTAACATCAAAAGTATCAGCCTTGAGGCTACAATGCTAGAAAAAATGCACAGTTGAAGACAGTGAAATTATTTTGCTATTATGTTATATTCCAAGCAGTCAGCTCTATTCAAAAGATGAATTTTCCACTTGGCTGAATATGGCAGTATGTTCCCAAAACTCTTTCATTACATCTCAAATCTAATGTACATGGAAGCACAGCTTTTTGGTAGCAATTCTTCCTTTGGAACCATTCATGACCTTCTTGTATTCATGTAGCTTTAATATGATAGCTTCTTTGCTATTAGGCAAAACTTCGGGATAGGAGTAGAGTTTTATCCTTCACAGACACCTTTGGGATGAGCAGTTGAGCACTACAGAAGCATTTCCAGTTCAAAGATTTGACAGACCAGTTCTTGATAGCCTAAAATATTTGGGGTTCTCCAATTAGAAGTTGCCTCACCTCACATTATTCTACAACTCTAATGAATGGTGGGAAAGAGAGGATGATCCCACGAAAATATGGGCCTAATTTGGTCTAACTCACACCTGACATCAAGTCCTATAGCACAAGGCCAGAACAGTAGTACCTGCAAGGCATACACGTCATGTCCACTAACAAGAGCAAGTTCTTCTGCCAGACCACAGATGTGCCTTGCTCCTTTCATATTCCTTTCACTCTTCTGTTTGTCTCGGATTCAGAAATTGCGCTTCAAAGCACATCGGGAGTGCATACTAACTTCCATAAGTACCTTCTTCCTTCCTCCCATGGAACTTCATGTTACAATCATTTCTCTCTTTTCTATGCACACAGCAAATCTCAGTAGCAAGTCAGGTGGGTTAGTTCCAAGTGTAACAATACGTTTCAGAGCACCTTTGGGGTACTGACACTAAACTATTCTAAGTATGATAGAAAACCCAAAACCACTGCTATTTCAAGCAAATGTTTAACAAGAAAGAGGGAAAAGCTCATGACTTCATCTCTGAACTTGTCCTCAAATGAACTTGTTTCTCTACATTGTTCATGTACAAGATAGCATCATAAGGGAACAAGCCACTTGGGAATGATACAGCAAACTCAACATGATTACTGCAATTCTGGAGGGAGTCAGATGGACAGTTTCTATTAGCAACTATTGAAGAGCTTGAAGGAAAAGTAATAGTTCCCCACCCTGCCCCCTAATCCTCCAGAAAACCCAGTCTTATTTAGGAGCTCCAAGCAAATGGGAAGAAACTATGTGAAGCAATATTTTAAATCATCAGTGTTCTGGGAAGTATCTTCTTCTCTAATAGCAATAGATCTTCCTATTAAAATAAACTGTACTGTAAAATCAAACATCGGTGCTCCAAGCAAGACTCACCAAGAGTGCTAGCAGGTTGTTGGTAGACTACATCAATAGAAAGTTGTGCCGATTTCTTCATATCATCTTGTTCAGACTAGTAACTTATCTACAGAGGATAAAATAAATTGCTACTTCAAATGTCAGAGTTGATGTATGGGCAGAAATTCTCCTGTGTTTAGTGGAGGAACCAAAGTACCCCAACTGACAGTAAAAGGAGCATTTGATTGTAAGCTTTTAGCCCAGGACAATTTAATAGCAAATCTCATCTTTCATTCATGGACTTCAAGGAGTTAAACTGAAGGAAGAAGAACAATCATTCATCTGTTCATAACAGATTTCAGTTAGTATCTACCAATCAGCAAGACCAAGAGCCCTACCAGCTCCATATTCCAGAGAACAAATCAAAAAACCTTCTGAAGTCATGCTCCTATAAGGAATTGTTCTCTGCTTCCCTTTAAGCTGAGGGCAGGACTTCCACTCTGACTGTTGTGAGTAGGTTTAGATACTTCCTGGGAAACCTCCTTGACTTCTGGGAGTAACGGCTGGTTGCTGAGCAACTTCTTTTCCCCGCACTAGGACTGCACTGCACATTCTTTCATAAGGCAAAAGTTCAAAACAATTCAGTGGCTTATGTAATTTCCAAATATAGAACTGTTTCAAAATCTGGTGTGTACATCTGTCAAAAGTTCAATTCACTAATTCAAACACCATGCTTGCTTTCTGAGTACTAGCAGTGTCAGGTAATTGTGTGGTTGAAGTTGCTGAGAAATTCTCAGAGAAGATCTATACCAAATGCACGACTTGGTGACTGATTGTTAAACAAGAGCATTCAACAGGAGAACTTCTGCGCAAAAGCCGCCTCACACAGATTCCTTACTTCTGTAGCAGGTTGGGCTTTAACACAACCTAAAATCAGGAATGCTGGCACATGGCTTTTCTCCAGGCACTATTCTGTGATATCTGACATTAGTCCATCCTGCACCTTTTTCTCAAGGTCCCAGTAAAATGTGCACAGACATGGACACTAACACACAGGTGACTTATCTCCAGGTACTCAAGTCAGATTTATATGCCAGAATTTTTCAGACTAATTTCACTTTTCAGTGTAAAGTCTGTTCCTCTTAAAGTTTAAATGTAAGGAAGTTCCAGAGTACTTTTCTCTCTATCAAGCAGTAGCAAGAAGCATGGCATGTTACAGCAAGTCTGTCCATGTGATACAACTGATTTGCTTCATCCTGTCATGAGGCTGTGATACTTGACGCAAAAAAGTCCTTGCCTCTCCTTGCCTCTCTCTTCAACAGGGCAAGTGCCATAGATGTGAAGGAGATTACACTGAGACTGCATCATTGATGGTGTATGCAGTCCTGTGGCTCTAGGATACAGGGATTCCATCTAAAAACATTACTAATAGGCCTAAGTTTCACAGTCGGATGGTCCCAGGCAGTTGAAAGTTTTACCTTGTTCCCTAGCTTGTTCCCTAGCTTGTTTTCTAGTTCCTGGTACAAGCTTACTTGATCTCAATAACAAACCTGTTATTCTTCATACATAATCTGAGAAAAAGAGATTTTAGATATTTAGAAATAGCATGCTCAGCTATTCAAAGACTGCTAGTAAATGGACCTTGATTGCTAGGAAACCACATTGCATTAAAACACTAAACAACATCCACAGGCTGCTTTTAGCATCTAATATGCAATTTCTATTATTTAATGTCAGTGTTAGCACACCTTTCAGGCACTGATAGCATCCATTATCAAAAACAAAGCAAAGCTTAACTTGTTCTTGGATGAGTGGTTCTCCAGGAGAATAAAATACAGAACTTCACAAGACAGCAATCTCTCAGGAGACAGTATTCTACTATGAAGAGCTATGCTATTATCAAATCTATGGCTACTGAGTATCTTGACATGAGAAAATATGAAAGGATCCAGTTTATGAACAAGACAACATACTGATAATTAAATCACATACTTAGAAAATACATAGCCACCTATAAGGGCAAGAACTGAGTAAGGCTTGTAGAATGAAAACTGGTATGGTCCTAATAGATGGACATCTAATATTTAAAGAAGAAATCCTTTAGGCTTGAGCTATGCAATAACATTCTTTCCCAGGAGATTAAGGCAAATGCACAGAAAGTAGAAGCATTATGCTGACCAGAGTTTCTTCTTTCTTATTATCACCCTCTTATTTCAGATTAGCTGAACTATAGCTTATCTAAGACAATCTTCATCAGAGACTGAGACATTGAAGAGAAAGTACCTTAACCATGTCAAAGACTTAACAGCAAAAACTCTGTTGTTTCTGTTGCTCTGTTTTCAGGTGTTCTCTTGGTCTGTTTTTAGGTGTCATGCCACAACCTTAGATCCGAAGATTACCTCTGTTCTAGCTTGCCCTGAAGCCAGGCCATTTGTGTATGCCACAATAAAATGAAGCCCAGATGGATAGAAAGTGTAGACTTATTTATGATGGTTTACATTTTTTATGTAAACAAAGTTTTTTAATATGAGAATTCACACCTTACGGGGATAGTATAATTCCTGGTAAACAAGTCCTGGTAAACAAGTACTGATAAGGAAGAGTCACACTGTTTAGATAAGATCAGGACTATTTGGAACATTTCTGATGACAGTTAAAGTTAAAAGTTCTCCATGAAATTAAGTCCTAATATCTCCTGCTTTCTTCTCTGTCTCAGGTCTGATTACCTCTTTCCCTTCACACTGTTCTCTTCAATGCAGCTGCTGATCCAAATACGGGTTTTGCTTTGCACTGCATTTGCAGGGTGTGTCCTTCTGGGTTTAATACGCTAAGAAAGTGATCAATGCGAACCTGAAGCAAAAAGCAGAAGAGCACTGGCTTAGTTCTGTGCTCAGCTGCTCAGCAGTGTTTAGGGTCTGTGCCATGTATTTTCTTTTTAATCTGACTTTATGAGAACATTTCCAAAGTTTTCAGAAAGCAGTTAGGTTTTTACTCCACAAAAATCAGCTTTGTTCCACTTTAAAACATCATACAGCAGCCTAGGCTTAAAACAGAAGGTTTCAAAACTAAGCATGCAATTTGTGGCATGAATATCAACATCAATGTCATGACTGGACCTTGCTATATTTATACAAAAGAGCAGCATGTCCTTGAGAGGTTTTAGGAGTGCAAGACAAGGGCTTCACTGCCCACATTCCTCTTCAAGAGCAGGAAGATTACAAGGTTTAGATTCAAAGTGTAATACAGGTTTTTTCTGTAAGAAGACAACCACAGAGCTAGAAGCTGTACACAGCAGTCAGCCCATTGTTCCTGTTGCTACAGAACATTCTTTATCAGGCAGTCTGACACAAAAAAGGAGGAGGAGTAACAAGTAGATCCTGCTTTCTGTCTTCAAAGCAGAGACAAGGTGGTTTGTCAAAACTCACAATCAGACCATGCCAAAATTGACCTCCCCACTTAAGAAGTCCTAGTCCAGTACATAGCCACAAGACTCCTGCTTTCAAAGAAAGGAAAAACCACTAGAAAAATGCCTTTCTTTGGATCAGGGTGTGTAGTAGGCAAGTCTCCATTGAAACATGATCTGTGCATTTACAGGCTATGTGCTTCAAAGGCAATGCAACTAAAACCACAAAATGAGAAAGGCAATTTGTCTGCCTGACTTGAAATACTGATTTTGTTTATTGCTTTTATTTAAATGCCTGCAGCCTTCTTGCCAGTAACCACCTCCACAGCTATTATTTGGATAGCAAGTGAACATGACACTGCTTATCTGCCCAGGGCTCTTGTAGTGAAGGTCATTCTGCAGCTGGGACTAATGTGGAGGGAAGGCCTAACAGAATGCTCACCCTCCTCCTTTCCTCTATGTAGGAAACTTTATGGCGACATAAAGCACTCATCTAAGACACCAGTTGCTTGCAGTAGGGCAGACAAAGAGAAAACAGTCTTCCTGAATCAGTGCTATTTAAAAAAAAAAAAAAAAGAAAAAAAAAAGAAAAAAAAGTTATTATCAAAGTCTATCAGAGATAACATCATCTGATTCCCAATTGCAAATCACTGCACAAGAATGGCACATTTCAAAATGGGTGATTAAATCGAAGTCAGACTCTTGCAACATCCTATACTTTGTTAATTCAAGAATTAGCAGTATGACTATCCTTCAGCCCAGCACCCTGAGAGTCATCTCTGCTCTCAATATAAAAAGTAAAGCATGCTAAACCTTGACACCAGCAATTATCTGTATATTCGATGCTGCATGAGCTATCAAGCTCACCAAGTCCTGATACAATTCTTTCAGTGGCAGTGGAATAGGGGGATAAGTGTGTAAGGAGAAAAGGATAGGCTGCTGAATTGTCCAGCATGTCCCCTCTTCAGAGATACCCTAAGATTATGGGTTGCTGACATACATAATGGGTAGGAATGCATATAACACAAGATTAAATTAATTTTATGAATGCAGATATTTGTAAAACCACTAAGGTCTACTCTGCTGGCAGATAGCATGTATGTTCAATATGCTCAGAAAACCTTTCTCCTTCCAGACACTTTTCTCCATCCAGGCCTATACATTATTGTATATTGTATTTGACAAAATACATGTCAAGGAGAATGCAGGATCTCATAAGATCTTTGTCACTGCAGCAGGGTTGCAAGGGCAAGACTTTAAGCTTACCTCCTTTCACTACATCTGTGTTGAGTCTAATTCAAAAGAAGAGAGTCCTTATAATTTCTGCACACTTCTGCTTGTATTTGGGTTTTGTGCTGTCAAACTAATGACCATGAACTATCTTTTGACTCTTGCCATAGGAGGCTGGCCAGGGAACAGCTCTCTAAGAGGAATCCTTGGTTTTGCCCAGAGCAGGGGGATTTGGAGTTCAGAACTCAAGATGCTATTTTAAAAGCAGCAGAAGTGCCTCAGGACAAACAAGGCATTTGTATGCACCATAGTATTTTCCTCTTTTCTTAAAAAAAACCTCTCACCCAATCTCTTATGCAGCAAAGCATGCAAGCTTCTCTCTTATTGGGGACATGTATCATCTTACAGAACTGAAAGACTTTGGCCAAACTGATTTAATATGACAAGCTATAATGGGAAGAGGAGGGAACACTCTTAACATGACAGCAGTGAATTCCAGTGAATTTTTGTGTGATTTCTGAACAAGAGGAATACATGAACAGTACTGGCTGGTTCTGAAAGATGGTGGTGATACATATACAAATAAAGCCTGTTGGACTACAGGGTTTTATTTTGGGCACCGGAAGAAAGTATTAAAGAATATCATCTACAAAACCCCCACAAATGACCAAGAATTACGCCACCTAAAGTAACACGTAAAACGGTGTGTGCAACCCTAGAAATTACCCCTGAGCACAGCATTGACCTGATGATTATTAAGGCAGGCAAGAGAGGGCATCTCTTTTTCTCCTGGCATGTCTTTCCAAATCAGGACCATATAAGCATCACAGAGTTTTTCACAACAAGATCAGAAAAATTAGACCTTCACAGAAGTGCACAGCATGGACTGCTGGGTAAGGACACATAGTTTTTATCTCTGCACAGAGGCTTCCAAAGGGCCAGACTGAGCAGAAAAGTCTTATGAATAGTGCAACCTTTCAACTGAGGTAGAGGACCTCACTCCTACTTCCAAAAAGAAAACATATAAATTGGTAAGAAGGACCAAAATCAGCCATAAGTTTTCAAGACTGCTTGAAGCTTCATCCTTTCACATTCACAACAGTATCCTGAACATGGGAAAAGCATGTGGGTACATGTTTTTTGAAAGACTTTACTGTATAAATGACATGGGTCACTGAACCTACAGGTCAGCTCAGCATGGTCATACAACTCCTTGCCCACCCAAGGGCCTTTGTCAGGGCTGAAATAACTAGGTTGAACATTAAAAGACGTACTATAAATGCAAAGTATATGTGTGGGGAGCGGGTGGTAAAGATGGAAACAAAAGACGTTTATTTAAAAATCCTTTTACAGACAAGATGCTGTTCCTTGAAATGACTATTTTTGTACTGCAGTTTACCTATCACAGCAGACTCCCAAGAACAGCACTGGAGTAATATTTGTAGGTGTTATGTTCTATACATTATTATTATTATCTTGAAAAAGGTTATTACAGCAAAGATTGGTTCTGGCCCAACTGCAGAGAAACATTATTCCTTCCCCTGCAAATAATGCAGCATTTCATTTGTCTGTAGGACAAAGCAGTCAGAACACTTCCAACTCCTAAAAGCCCAGTTATACCTTTGGAAAGTTGAGCACTTCTTACAACATAATATTTCCCCACACAAATTTAAAAGCCACCTTGAACAAGCAGCTGCCTGGCAGCTAGGGAGCAAAATATCCCAATCAGAGTTATTTTATCTCTAAGGTACTATTCAGGGAGATGAAGAGAGGAATAAATTCCAGTCCTTTTGGTAAGGAAAGTTTTTAAAATTAATAGTTGATTGCTTTGGAAGAAACCTGCCAGATTAGTCAAGATGCTTTTGTAACAATGACGATCCCCCAGATTTGTCTCCACGAGTTCCAGGCACAACAGGATTTCAAATGTTTCACACTTAGAAAAACCAAGTGGCTTTCTAGAGTTGCTAGAAAACATAGGGATTGCCATCATCTAACTGGTCCATGGCAAGAAAGATCAGTTTCCACTGCTGACGTCTATCAAAAGCAGACTTTTAGCAAAATTCCACGCAGATTCACACATCGCACAGTCAAAATCAAAGTCTTGCATGCCACAAATGGTGCTACAATACTGTAGCAACCAAGTAGCAAATCTTAACGTGAGACCCTAAAGAGGGCAGGGTGAGGCTTTTTTTAAACAAAACTGAAACAGAAGTGACTTTACTCTCTTATATCCATTTACTTATAATCAGCAAGACGTTCATAGCAGACTGGCCTGCCCAGCAGTTCAGGCACTGAAGTCCATGTACCTCAGTGTTTACCAAGAACTCTTTAAAACAATAGAAGTATAAGTGATGAAGTATGAAGTCCTCTGTTCAGTCCTCATCCTGCACCCTGGATTCTTCTGAGTTTGGAAACAATGTGCCAGTCTTTGGTCTGATCTTCTGTACTGCAAGCTGACAGTCTGTCTCCCCAGTCATTCAACCTCTGTGGATCATCAGGATTTGCTCACTGACCTTACATATTTGTTTGGTTCTGTTATGGTTCCTACTCTGTTTTCTGCCATTTGTCCTGATCTTTAAATAGCTTGGGTCTCTCATATCTTAGAAGATAGCTTCTTTCTTTTAGGCTGCCCTTTCCATGCTGTGTTCCCTGAGAAGCTGTACATACTGGTGCTGGGCTTGCAGTGACACACTAATACAGGTACATGGTACAACAAAGGGCATTAGCATAGCCTTTCTCCAACTGTTCCCTCCTCCTGCTGCTCCCAGAACCACACATGCCCATTCACATCAGTCTTATAATTTCTCTCATAATAATCACACAGATTTGTCTCAGTAGTACTACCAACCTTAAAGTGCCGGGGAGAGAAGAAAAAGACTTTTTTGAGAGCCTGGTTTGGGCACTCTCCAAAATTTTTAAGCTTGACTGAAACCTGTGCCTTGATTCACTGCTCTATAAATAATGATGACCAGTTTATCATGTGTCTTTACTCACTGTAAACGCTTGGGAACACAGATTGTTTTGTTTGCCTCTGATATGGTGCTGAGCATGAGGTGGCACCAATTTTAGCAGGTATGTCTCAGTGTTACAGACATAACGAGCTCTTGCAGGGAGGCAGGGACACCTTTGCTGTGGAGATGCACAAACCAGAGATGAAGCAATTCTGTTGCAAGGGACTATTTCTACCATAAATGTTTTTGTATGTTAATATCAACAAACCATGTTGACAATTCCTGTGCAAACACAGCTTGCTATCCTGGTATTTTTTCTTAAGCAGAGAAGCAGAAATAGTCAGTTGTTTGCTTGTGCCATTTCTTACTGTACATGCAAGCTAGGATATTTGAAGCACGATGGGTGCTTTTCACCCTCCCCTTTTAACTGAATATAGCGTCTGAAAGGAGTGTTTGAAATAAGCAAAGGGAGAGATCTTCCATATTCTCTCCTCACTGCACATTTCATTCTTTACCTAAATTAGCAGCTTTCAAAGCATCTAAGCAGCATTTGTGTTGTCTACTCTCAAGCCTTGAATTCCGCCTATGGGTTAATCTCAATTGATGGTCGTTATACCCACAAGCCATTTAATCACAAGGAATAGGTTAACAGTACTTGAACATTTCTCTCTGGCTACTGAAGAGCCATCATCAGGAATGACATTCTACCACTGTCAATAGAGGCTGGAGTGAACCCTTGGATGTTGGGATTATGTCAGGTTTAATCCTGTTAGTCACTAGCTCCCATTAAGGACAAGTCAGAGCTCACCAGAAATGGATGACTATCTGCACCTCACTGGATTCCACCCACAGTTCAAGCCAGAGGGGACAGAGCAAGCAGAGAGAGGAGCAGGAAAGAAACACAGCAAAATGTTAAAAAAGCTGGGGCTTTTTGTAGGGTGCCTAATATATTAAAACTTCCAAAACTTCTCTGTATTCCTGAATTTTTACTGCATTAGAGCATTTTTCTTCGATTGAGCTATTTCACAGTTGGTGCCCATTCCCTCTGCAATGTTCAGCTCTAATTTAAAAGTTCAGATATATGAAGTGACATCATTTTAACTATGTTTTATGGGTAGGATGCATGTGGATGCAGTAGATGTGAACCATTCCAACACATTAATGTAAGGAGCTGCAACAGCCATTCTGGGCACTGGACCTGTAACTCTGATTCAGACTGTTATTGCAGGATAAGTTCTTCTCTATCCCAGAGAAGTTCTCAATAGATATGCTCAATATCGTAAAATTATATTGGGTTATGCTGTCAAAATATCAACACAGGAAAATTGAGAAGTGTCAGAAACACAGTGCTTAAGGCGCAGAGAATAACTGGGAACTTGAATAGGGAACTGAGTGTTTGCCACCCCATTGTCACATGAAAAGGGGCAGAAAAGATGAATTTTCTGCCCAACCTGTATTATTTTATTTTTTTTGGCTATCAGCATCCTCTAGGAGACCAAAGCCTTTTAAGGTCCGAATCAGTCTGTTAGCATCTTCTCTTAACAGATTCACTGAGACAGACAGGGCATCTGATACCTTTTTATCCAAGGACTACACCGAATAGCAGTAGAAAAACCCCTCAGCAGGTTTTTCTTGGGAGTTATTTTGCCATTGACAAAACTCTCAGCACCTGAAAATGGATTCACTTTAACAGTTCACAAAATAACATGTTTATTAATACAAATTTGTGACAATTTATGGGGTTCACTGTGTCTGGAATAGGGTCTAAGTGCAAAAAAAGTATTCAAACTATGTAGTAATAATAATGATAATACAAAGTATAGGCACACATGATAAAGCAAAATCAGCATACAAAGAATATGAATATCACAAAACCTAAGCAAAAACTCTAAAGTGAAAGAACTAACCAAGAAGTAAAGCAAAAACTTGAGCACCCACCCTAAGGCAACTTACAAATAAGTAAGACATGCTGTTGAATGTCTCTACATAAATTTGAGTTATATTTATATCTCTGTAGTAGGTATTTACTACAATGCACAACACAAGAACACTGCTTTTAGGCAGCCAGAAGTAAATGCCAAGAATCTTTCTCGTGTTTTGTTCTACTTGAAATTGTTCACAAAAGTTCAGCCTTCTATTATCATGTGCATGTAGGAGACTTTCTGTAACTTTGTTGAAGTTCCACAGCTTGGCATGCACTTATTAAACTTTCTGGGAAGGAAGTCTAGCTTGTGTCTGCATGAGCAAGTAGATACAAAAAACAAAATGTGAAGAAACAGTGATGAATATTGCGCAAAAGCGCTGACATGGGTTTCTCATCCTCTTTTCAATAGCTGGAAGCATATCAAACTTGAGGCTATACAATTAACTATTGGAAGACCTGAAGGAAAGCTATTAGAGTGCCCTTATGCACACACAGCATATTCAAAATGTCAGTATAAGGTATGGAGGTTCTGTACCTTATTTAAAGTTATTCTAAACTGTAGAATTTTGTTTATGGACTTGTAAAGGTGCATGCATTCTTCTTAACATGAGAATTACATTTGTTTGCAAAGTTGTCAAAAGGCATTTTCATACAACTTCGCATATAGCCTCATGTTCAGAGATACCCAAATCCTCTCTGTTTATGTAAATGTAATCATAATGTTGATGTGTTGATAGTATTTGCATGTAAGAATGTGCAAAATAACAGTTTAGGAAGAAAACTCAGTCAAGCCATCCTATATTATGAGCAGTTTCCTATACTGCTTTGCAATAGAAATTTGTTTCATTTTGTCTATATTTCATTATATAATCCACATTATCTTACAGAAAATTCATCTAGGCCAGTTCAGATTTTCTCTTTTTAACTTGCAAGAACTATTTATTTTATCAGCCTTAACTGCTGTATAGAGCTGTTGGTCAGTTTATTTAAGATATATAAAAACAATACTTAATACAATTTGTTTTTAAGAAAAAACACTTCATGTTTTCTCAAGTATCATCAATTCCCCATGAATATTAAGGTGACCTTACACTGATTGGAATGATTAAAGAATCCTGCAAAGACAGTGGGAATTAGGTCCAGGGATAATTTATTTTTTCCAGCTATACCAGTACAGAGTAGATCCTTCCACGCATTTGCTACACAATTGAACAAGCCTACTGAAAAGAAAAAAAAAAAAAAAAAAGGTTAGGTTTTGAGTGATATTTTTCATCATTGCCTACTCTGTCAATAACTTTGGATACCTGTTTTACCAGAGAGAACCAGATTCAGCACATTTTGTAGCAATCATCTACAGAATCTGACAATGTGCTTGCACAATGGAAGCTGCCCGTGATGCATTTCTCAGTTCTTGTTCCATTTGATTGAATTAATCTCAACTTTTCTTTACAAGCATCAATGGGGTATTTGGCTTAATTGATCTCTCTTGATAAATATGCCCATAAGGAGTAGAGTGTGCTTTTGCTAGCTCTGGTTCAACCTTCTAAATTATGTCAGAAATTTAACTGTCTCTTATAATATGATTTTTACTGTTCAGAACACAGAGAAATTGAATGATAAGCAGCTGAATTAATGGTAGTCATCTCGGCCAAGCTGCTCACAAGTAACATAACTTTAATTGCACAATATCTCCCAGAGTGGTTTCAAACTATAAAAAACACATCCTATGCTGTCCAGTGCTAGGCTGTCTCAATTTCCCCTACCTATGCATGTGAATATAATAGTTTCACTGTTTTGATGAGGGACTGTACTTACACCTTGCCTCAGATGTAAAGAGAAAAGCAACACCACACAGTGCAAGCACAATGCACATGAGTTGCTGACTCTCAGTCACTGGTTAGAATTTTCTCTTCCGTGTGAAGCATTCCGTACTTCTGTAAATCTCTCCAGAATGCAGATGTAGACATTTCTCAGTTTCTGCTGTCTGATTCATAAAATCAGCAAATGGTCCATTCACTCCCCTAATGTGGATTCCAATGCCTTATCAGTTTCCACAGGATGAACCTGCAAGATCAGGTGTGAAAGTGCTGGTCTGCTGAGGCACCTAGCACCATTAAAGCCAACTACGTGCTACCCTGCACACTGCCTTCTAGAACAGACTTCCACTGGCCATAACGGATATCATTCAGATTTTGATTCTTCTTGTGCTAGGAATTCCAGAATGCTCTACACAAACACAGGTTTGGAAGTGAGTACTGTGTAATGGATTGCAAACTGAAAAAAGAAATGTAAACGCAAGATAATTACCTATGTAGCTGCATTTGTTCCATGAGAACCTACAGATACAGATGTAGCAGAGGCACGTGAGACCCAGAACCTGGTCTAACATTTGCCTCATAGGCTGAACAAAAGAAACATGCACAGCTGGTGCTAGGTCAAAAGTTGGACTCGATGATCTCAGAGGTCTTTTCCAACGTAGTTGAATCTGTGATTCTGTCATACTACTATTCATCACAACTATCAATTCAGTGACAGGGAATGAAATAGAAAATGACTAAAGAAAACACAGAAACTAAACCAGAAAACACAGTAAGATCTTGTTTGAAAAAACTGTATATTAAGAAACACATGTTGAAACGTAAGTAACTCAAAATCTTTCAGAATAACTCCTTGAGAGTGACGATGGTGGCTTAAGATTGGGTGTGCTGCCAGAGAGAATGGAAAAATGACATTATGCAATTTGGGGAGGCATTGCCTCTTACCCCAAGATTTCCGCGGGGCGAAGAGCACAGTTCTTCTTGACACCAGCTGACAGCCACATCTTTCAGCTGCCAGGAGAGAGCGCCAATAGGTTTGGTCTAGTATGAGCGAGAGTGAAGATATCCTGAGCATTTCCTGTTGAAACTAACTGTGCCACTCATGTGTTACCAAAAAAAAAACTATGGCACTTCGAAAAGATCTTCGGTCCTTCATTTGCTGTGCAAGCTGTTAGGCCATCGAGTAAAGCTGCATCCAACAGAGATGGATAGGATTTCAAATCCCCATGCATGCTCTGTCCTACTTGCTGTCTTTGTGCAGCTTCAAGCTGAGTATGCACCACTACTCACCAACACCCCTTGCAGCAACAGGGAGCATAGACACCCCGCTCCTGGTCCCAGACTGCAGGACCTCAGTGCCAAAGAGTCTGGGACCGCAGTAGATGAGCTTAGATTAGATTGCCTCAATGACAGAGGTGTTCAAAGGGGGAATGAAATTTAGAAAGCAGCCAAGTATGTTCAGAGCCTCACTGACCTCCACTCTGAGGAGGAGATGAAAAACCTCCACATTTTGACTCCTTTAAGCATGAGCCAGGGCAAAAAGAACAATAAAAGACATATGAGGAAAAAATCCTGCATAATGATGGGTAATTTAACTGAAAGTGGTATCCAGTTTTAATTCACTAGGTAGCATGTAATTCCAGACCTTTCATTCCTCCACGGCAGGAGACACTCCTTTAGAACAAAGTGTAAAAGTAGGATGTTTTTTTCTTTCAGAAAAGCCCACTTACATTCCTGTAAGCCTTCCTTGAGTACCTCAAGAGCCCTCAAGATTACTCTGACTGGAGGAATGAAAGGAACATTCAAAGGTTTACAATAATCCTTTTCCTCAAGAGTAGAAGAAAACATCAGATGTGGCTGCAGCTTTCAATGCATTATTAATACCAATCACTTGGCAGCATTTGTTTCTGTGAGATAAATTTGATCTGTGAACACAAAAGAAAGAGAAGGAAGACAGCTGGTCAGACTAGTCACAGGAATACCTGCTGAGCCCAATAAAAAAAAATGATTTTGCATAGGGACTCGTGAAATGTGGACATAAAACAAAGCATAAGGAGTAGTAACACTTGAAGAAAATTTATTCAGTTACCAATCTCAAAGAACAATTGTAATGCAAATCAAAGCAGTAGTTAAGCAACAATGTAGACTAATTACAGATATTAAACCATGTAAACAAACCTTTTATCAAATAAAGCAGGCACTAAAGGGGATCCTGAGGCACTTACTGTGCCACTGGGTTTTCTGCAGGGGTTTTGAATCAGTGAATGCCTAAATGCTTCCCAGGAAAGCTGGATACCTTGCACAGCAGCACGGATCCTTCTGCCAGCAGGCTGTCTTTACTTAACTACTTAAGGTGGACTATGTGGGTTTAATTTCTAGTGTTACAGGTCTGGGATATAAGAAGAAAAAAAAAATAGCTAAAAGAACCCCAAAACCAAACTAAACCAACCAACTAAACATAACAAAACAGAAAACCAACCAACCAACCAACCAAAACATATGAGAAATCTCTGGTTTGGTGGCTCAAGTCCCCAAAATAGGGAATAATTACTCACACAAAAAGGGTGCAATACATGCCTGCAATGTGCATGCTGCCATAGCTCCATTAGTCTGCTGGGGATGGACTCAAGTGAAGAGGCAATCTATGACATGATATGTAACAGCAGCTGGGCAGAACAGCACAATGACTCAGAGGAGAAGGTCACAAAAAGCTCTTGCTTTTGAAATGTGTGCTTTCATGTCAAAAAAGTCTGTGTGCCAGCTTAGAACTGACTTACTCCCAGACTCCTGCCAAATGATTTGAAGTGGGAAAAGGGACTAAAGGTGATAACAGATGCAGCTCAATTTTGGATGCCCGACAAAGGCACCCAAATTAAGCAGGTGACGCAGAGCTTCTTTATCTTTTAAAAATGCCTCATTACAAAAAGCAATAATCAAAAAACTCAGCCTGACTTCTTGGTGGCATTTAGTGTGGATTTGTCACACCAGGACTGCAGGAGTACATCAATGCAGAGTATAAATTAAATTCATTAACCCTTCACGCTGTATAAGGACTCCCATTCACATCTGCATTGTTGTTCTTCAATCACAGTAAATTATCCTTCTGTGGAGTAGGAGAAAGCTGCTGCAATCTCGTAATGGCACACCTGGATGGGAGCTTCCATGGTAGTATAACGTGGTTTAATTCTTCACATTTGCCTTAGTTTTCTTGAAAAGAAATTACTTTTGGGAGGGAATTTGTCAGTGCAGTAGTCTGCTTCACCAGGCAAAATAGGTGACGCATGCCTCTGTGGAGGGAAGAAGGATAGTGGCTAGGAAAAGAAGTGGATCACAGAGTCTCAAAGCAGGTGTGCAGCTTTCCTCCAGCCTCGTGGAGAGGTCCCATGAAAAGATATGAATGCCTCAGGCTGTGCTATCTCATGTCAGAGCACACTGTCCATCCCCAGGCAGGCTTAGGGAGCAGCACTGCTGGTGCAGTGATAGGGGGTTCTGTTTGCCTCATTAGGTCAGGGTGAACTGCATGAGGGCAACAGAAGTATTTGCAAAGCCTGAGCAGAACCGTGGCATTTTGCAGGTGCTTTTCAAAGAACAGTTCCATGACTTCACATGGAAGTAGGGAGGGAGGAAATTACCCTAAAAGCTCAGTTAACTAGCAATTTGTATTTTCCTTTCCCTTACAGAAGGAAGTCTACTTTATACTGAGCATCTATTTAAGTAGCTGCAATTAAACTTATATCATTCAGCTAACATACTTGGTCATTCAACAGTCCTTCAAGAAAAGTCATTAATTTTATGCAACTGATGTCTTTGTTTGGTTTCCCTTTTCCCCTACCCCAGATTTCTGGGAGAACATATCACTCTGATATACCATCCTACTCACACAGAACTTCTGTAAAGCAACATTTAGATAATCATCAAAATGACTTATGCATCCCTGATAGGCCTAAGTCTTTCTTTAAGCAAGTCTATAGTCCCTCCATCACGTCATCCTTGTTAAGCAGGCCAAACTTATCTTGAAATGTCAAGAGCCACTGTGACTAATTAATTATTCTACCTTATCAGTCTTTTGAGAAGTACTTCAAAAATCACCGAAGAGTCCACTTCAAAATGATATTGTCAACCAAGAAAGAAAAAAGTTAGCACGCAAAAGAATTGAAATAAGAAAAATTCTTATTCAGTGCAGAAACTTTACTCAGACCAAGAAATGGCGTTCAGTACAATACCATCAGCTTCATAAAGTTTAAAGGGTTTTGCTCCCGAAGAATCTTGCTTTGTTTTTCGGTGGTTTGCCATGTCCTACTTGGCCAAGCATAAATGCACACTTACATAAAAACTCAGAGCAGAGAACAGACTCATCAAGAACAACTGGCAGAGTTTCTTTGTTTCTAAGACGAGTCATCCTTTTCTAAATCTTACAAAATCTTTCTCAGTCCCACATAGGTTTTTTTCCACCTTCCTTTTTCTGGTTTAGAAAACAACCACAATGCCGATGCACTTTGATCATCACTCCAAAAACCTCTACATTCTCAGTATTATTAGGAGCAATCAAACTCTGAGTGGGATAAAAATAACCAATGCATTTGTACACTTCTTTTGTTTCAAGCTAGTGTAATCCACTAACACATGCAAAAGATGCATTCATTCAACCATACTAGAGAAAGACAACCCATTTCTTGAGCTATAATGGTGAAAATGCCCGTTTATACCTGTCTCTGTCTCAAAAATTGAGCTGATACAAAAGACTGTCACAACTTAGGGTTTCTGCTTACTAATATTTATCAAAGATTTCTAATCGAAGAGTATTTTACAAAGGAATCAGTTGAAAATAACAAACTGTCCCTTAAATTATTTCCACAGGAATCAAGCCAGACCATGTTGTGGGTTGACACATACATCCTACTGAACACACTTGAAGCCATTCAAGATGCTTAAAATATATGGTTTTACAAATGTTAGAGTATCTGTGTTAACTTTTCTATTTCTTAATTATCCTTACAACAGGTTCTCTTGTATCAATTAGCTTCTATTGACTGGGAGGAGCACTTTTGTGTTAGCTATCATGGAGAGTTAAAACCAACTCATCTTATCTACAAAATAAAGCAAGTGGTACTACAGGAAGAATGTCAAAAACATAACTGTGTTTGTCAAACACATGACAAACAAATGACATCTGTCATTCCAATTGTTTTCCACAATGATTCGTACGGAGCATGCATTATCTTCCATACAGAGAGATTCCATACAGTTTTAGTGGAACTTAACTGGAAAAATACTACTTAAAGTATACATTTGCACCTGACTATAGCATTGAATGGAAAACATCCAGTCTGATTTCCTCCTCTTCTCCTCTCATCACTTTTAAGGTGAAAATTGGCCCTTTTTCTTTTTTCCACATCTGCAAAATGCAAAAGCCCGCTTTAGAACCCCAGGAGATTTTCCTGTTGGAAAATCACACTACGCACTTAGGATGTTTCTGCTGCCTGCTGTAGGAAGCATCTGTGTGCAAAATAAAACAATGCTCCTTTTCCAAGCATACTGGAACTGCACAAATCAATACACTGTGTTAAAATGATCAGATTTTTTTCCTATCTTCAGTTCATTGTTAGCAGCTAGAGGAAGATGAATGAATTCTGTGCTCTCAGCAAGAATAGACAGCATTTCCTCAAAATACACTGACTGGTTTGTTAAATGTATTTATATTTGATTTCTTTAATTGAAAAGACATCCCCCTTATTACGTTGGTTTGCTGCATGAGGTTATGAATTCTTTTGTGCAAAATTTTAGCAACCCAATCTTGTTACAGTAATTGCTAAACTTCTATGACTAAGCCTGTGCGTACACCCTCTTCTTTGTCCAATTGCTAAGGCTGCCTAATAAAGCTGTTACTGCTTAGAAATGAGGTAAGCCACCTCTGGCTTTGCACTCTCAAGCCCTCTATGGGGAAAGGAGAAGTGGTACATGTCAGAGCTGGCTGTTTTCATTCCTAGGGCTTTGATTAAGGACAGAAAATGGTTCCTCTCTCAGCAGAGGAAATGGCTGTCCAGTAAATACAGGCTGAAAACCAACATGCTGTGATAGAGACTGATAGCAATGAACACAATACATATTGCAACAGTAGCAGTATAACAACGGTTTGGATAGACACAGGATTCCCTCTGGCTCTCCACAAGCTGACCAAGGAGACCAGCTATCAGGGCACTGAAAGATGAATGGTGAGTGACAAGCACTTATGGAAGAAAATGCTTTATAGAAGTTGTGAGAGAGTCCACACACCCTTGACAGAATGCAAATTTATCTTCCAGACTGCAATACTGGATTTACTAGTGGTTTATCACAGCCTGTGTCAGTAGGAAGAGAGATGCTCATCCCCTGGAGGAGCTGCAACAGTAGTGAGTCAGGCCTTAATAGCCTCAGTTCCCCTCCTTTTCTCGGGGGGTGGGGGGGGGGAACACCAATTTGCAGCTGGCTGTGACCATCTGCTCAGCTCCTGCAGATGACCAACAGCTTGCCTGGGAACATAACCCAGATTTTGACAGTATAATTGTCATGTAGGCAGATACTGTCCTTGTGCACAAAGACCAAAAGACCGTTCCCAGGGGGAGCACAACCAGAATTGCTTCAGGCTTTTCAATAATGGAGTTCAACAGGACCTATGGCTACTGCCAGCAAACACTAAAATTCTGTTCATGACCAGTGATGTCCCTCAGGGCATCAGCATGCCTTCAGGGCAGATCTCAAGAGGAGCCAGTATGGCTGAGTTAGTGCTGATTAAGGAATAGAAATCCTTTGAAGAACTAGCTGAACAACTGGCCTTATCCTCCATACAGCATCTAGCAAAGTACATCAAGTTAAGCCCTGAGGATATTTGTAGTAAGGCTGGAAGGTGGCCTTTTATCACCTCCAGCTGAGCAGGAGTCACCCCCTCTCCCCAGATAAACAATGGTCACAATGACCCGGGCATGATCACTTTTGAGGTGGATTACTCTAATTCACTCTATCAAAGGCTGGATCCACAGGCTACACCAAACCTCTGTTTCTCAGGCTGTGACTGAGTAAAGGCCCTGCTCAGTTTCATCCACTGAACCCCAGTAATTTTCAGAAGATAGATGAAAGCTTCGAACTCCAGAGAAAACCAAACTGTTGATAAAACTAAAGAATAACTTTGATTGAACTTTGTGCTAGTGTTAGTCATTAACCTAGTAAAATACCACCCATAGGCTCACCCCTTACTCACATAAGCTCTTCCTTGTGGAACATGTGCCATAAAGTAAGTATATCAAACAGAGATGAGATGAGAGAATGCAAAGCCAAGGACTATAGCCTTAGGTTGTTACATATATGGGAAATTGGAATTTTTTTATTGTTAAAAGTGTGTAAAAATGAGCACCTGTCATACTGAATGTGTGCTACTTTTGTGGATTTACCACCTAGCACCCATCTATGCGCAGAGATTAAATAAACAAATATCCCAACTCTGTGTGTGAATTGGCTTCTTACACATCGGGTGAAAGAACCCATATTTGGGACCATAAGCTGAAAACATCATCTTTGTAGGTGTTGTGGATGGTTTCCAAGCAGATTACCAATATTTCTCCAAGTCCAGAAAGCCAATTTGGTTTCAAAGCACATCTTTTCCTTCAGATAAAATTAAGAAGTTGCAAAACCATCTCTTACAGCCTTGTTCTTGCACAAGGTATTACTTACATAGCAAGAACTTAGAGTAACACTTCCAACAGCATAGTGTTTACTACCCAAATATGTTACCTTACATAATTTTTCTTTTTTTTGTTTTTCAATTTAACTCAGTAATTTCTCCTGTTGCCTTTAAAATTTCCACTTACGTAAATAACCTATGACCTTTTCCAGTTTTCCTCTTCTTTCTCTCTCCCCATTTCAATTCTTTTAGACATCTGTCCTGTGAATGTTCTTTGTACATTTCTGAAGCAAGATAAAGACTCTGCAGCAAAGTCAAAAGCAGATATTACTAAATGGTAATACTTGTTCCACACCACAATGACATGCCAGAAGCAAGCAGCAAAGCCTTTTCCTGTACCCAGGCTTCTACTTGGTCTATGTGGAGGATTTCAGTGGAGGGCTTGAAGTAAGAAACATTATGCCCTGTGATTTTGAGGACTTTAAGTTGTGCTGATCTGGGGGAAAGAGATACATCAGAGTATAAATAATTTTAATCCTTCAGTTTAATTAAAGAGGAACTGTACTTTCAGGTACATCTCCTCCTGTACAGTAACAAATACCCAAGAAACAATAGCTAATTTTGACAAATTGTCTGCCTAACAAATTAATTTAGCTAAACAAGAAGCAAAGCAGAGCCTGCTAGATGTAGCTGCGTTGTAGTCCCTCCACAAGGACATTCAAATCTCAGATATGTTGTTATCACATTCCCAAAGGAAATTAAGAACATTTGCAGCTAACTAGTGCTATTACTTACACAGCTAGCAAGCAACTTAATGGGCTATAGCTTGAACAAAATGCGCAGCCCAGTTCCCTGAATGGCTTAAGTTCAAGTTGATGGCTAAGTTCAAGTTGATGGCGCACAGAAGAATGTTTGCCACTGGGTGAGCAATGCTTTGTTTTTAATTTATGCTATTTTAAACTATCTGGCACAGATAAACCAGCACAACACTGTAACAGCACCTTCATTCGTCTGTGAGGAGAAACCCTTAACTAATTTGTAAGTACCACCTGCCTTTCTTTCCAGAGGTAAAAAGCAAAGCAATAGCAGAAGCCATTCCAAGATTTCTGCTTATTTTTACACTCTCTCTGTCTATATTCATTTATATTATTGAAATCAGAAAGGATCTTCCCTAAGAAGAATCAAACCCTTTCTACATAGGCTACAATTTTTCTTAACAAAGTAGTTGTGACTACCATTGTCACTATTCTTAAGGAAAGAAGCCGCATCAGTCAGCCTCACTTAAAATCCTGAAGAGGTCTTCAGTGGCTGGAGAGGTCTCAGCAGTACTATAAACTAGTGGACTGAGAATCCTGGCTGCTTAAAGTGCTGGAAATACCATTTGCCTTTGCAGCATTGCAGGAAGGAAAATTAAATCTAAAGACCGAAGTTCACCGAGTAGCATGTCCTATCAATATGGGCATTGAAGCCTGTCTGACTCAAATCCAGAGAAACTGCTGTCTCCAAATTTCCTTAATGCCTAAGGTCTGCAAGTAAAGAATTGAATGCAAAGTCCCTAAAAATGCAAGAAGCCAGTAACGTTCATCAGCCATCCTTGACAGCTCTCAGCTGCTTTTTGGGTATCCATTGAGGATACCTATCAGGAAAAGCTGTACAGAGTGGGCACTGAGCCTCACTGTGGGTGATTAGAAGTGCCAGTACATGAGGCAAATGCAGACACTACGACTTGATCAGCACTGATTTGAACCATATGTTTTGGGAATACCTATAGGTCCACTTGTTCCAGAGAGGCACTTAATTACTGAATTAGTTTTTCCTATCAGTTAGAATTACATTACAAGCTATCTATGCAATGTAAACATTTCAAAATGAAACTGAGTAACTACATTTTGGCTCATACTACCACTAATCATTGTCTGTGACTGCTTTAACAGACTGGCCATCACGAAATAGATTTTATATCACAGGAAAAAAAAAGCCCCAAATGAAGACTTGAAGATACAACATGTCTTTTCAAAGTACTTGAATAAACTCAATTGCTGTTTTATTCTTCTCTCACGTGCACTAATCTGTTAATTTGTAGTTCAGCTGTTGGTACACTCAAACAGAAAAGACCCAGATGCAGTTGTGGTTTCCTCGGCACACCCAGGAGGACAGTGTTTTACTCCTCCTCCATTCAGTATGCTGGTAAAGTTATCCTTAGCTCTTAGCAAAGGTTAAAGAAGCCCTAATGGTTTTTAACTTTTAGTAGCATCATCTGCCAGCTCTTCATCATCTAGGTCAATTCTTCTTCAACGGATAATGCTATTTCTTTCAAAATAGCTAGTTAAAAAAAAACGAAACAAAAACAAAATATAAAAAACCCCAAAACCCAAAACCCACACAGAAAAAGAAGTAAGGTCTGGGAAAGTCTGTTGGATAAACAGTGAAATAAAAGACACCCAAGAAACAGTTCTGCACAGTTCTCAAAGCCTTTGGCAAGAGGCCAGTTCAAGCTCTGTGTTGGCATTGTCCTTTCCCACCACATATTTTAAATAATTTTCACAGAAGTTAATAATTTTTAGCTCCTAACGCTGAAGGTTTGCACTGTGTCATCTTAAAAGATGAAAATTTTATAGCCAAAAGAGGATGATAAAGGTATTTTTATAATCAGTCCCTGGCCCATTCCCTACAATCATGACTAGAACTGAGGAATGCGTAATGGCTTTAGTTAATGTAGTATATTGCAACAGACAGACTCCATATCTTATATTTCAAAGATTTGGTGAAGGTCATAAAAAAACCTAAGGTATTTGTTTTACACTGGGTTTAGATTCTGTTGTTATCTCTCTGCTATTCTTTGAGAGCTGTTTGTACAGAGTGCCCTCACAGCTCACCATCAGCTGTTAAGTATGAGAGCAATGGTTGCTCTCCTGATTGTGCAGTCTACTCTCATCTTAGGTCAAGGAAGTCCAGGATCTGGTTTGAGAACCTAGCAGTGAACAGGTTGGAGTTGCTTGAGGACACTATTATAGCTTACATCAGTCAGAAACACACAGGCTATATATTAAATGAGTAATGTGTAGTCACACTTGCCTACACTTCTGAAAGTGATGTGTGTCATTAGTGCCATTGCCCAATAAGGCTTACGTTCAACCACTGCTTTTCAGAGTCTCCAGTGCCTGTTCAGTTACCTCTCCTATAAAACACAGAGGTAGTCTTTGATTTTTGTTCTGCTACCATTGGCATCCTTTATGTGGTCCTCAAAGAAAGAACATTAGAAATAGCAATTTGAGATAACCAAAGTTATGTGCACACTGCACATAACATCTATCTCAAAACCCTCACGAAAATAGCCGTAAATAGCACATATACATAATGGAGTTTTGTTTGCTAGTAATGATAATAGTGGTGGCAGCAACAACAATAACAACAGTGGTTGATGTGACGTAGGCAAGATTTGAGCCAAGAGACTTGTAAGTTCTGCCTTGGAAAAAGAGATGCTGAAGTCAATTCATCTTTTCTAGCTGAGGCTGGCAATATTAAACGCGGTGTTAGACACTTACTGTAATTATTAATGGCTTGAGACTATGGGTTAAATAACATGTTTTAAACCTTGGCTTATGCTTCCCATAGAGACATCAGAGGCTATTAAAGAACATTACCACCACTTGGCATATTTTATAATCTGTCACACACAGGTTTCTGGAATTGCATGAAAGAATACCCACAGCAATGGATGAATGAAGAGTGTGTTCACTAGTGTCCTCTTGTTTTCAACAAGAAATCTTCCTCAAGAAATTTGTGGGAAATGCCTTCAAGAAGAACACATATAGTTATATAATTAGCCTAATCTGTTATGTTCTCTAAGGGTTGCCTATAGTGGCTCTTTAATATCTCAGTTCATGAATCTTTGGTCCAGCACATAGCCTGTTTGGCATGCCCAGGTCAGTTCTTTCTGTAAAAAAAAAAACAACCCTGCAAGCACTTCAAAATTCATTCGAAACAGGACAATCGGCATGTCCCTGAACTTATGTAAAAAACAAACAATGAGGCTTACTTTGAGAGACATCATGTTTTCTAGCTCTTAATCCTCTTCCATATAGGAAAGAAAGGATTTTATTATATAAAATAATAAATAAAAAAAGTAAAATGATTCTAAAAGAAATAAATATATCAAGGTACCTAGAATCTCTGAAGCTTATTGCTACAATTAATTAAAGTGAAATGTATCACCATGGAGTCTAGTCAGTCATCTGCAAAACCCAGTATGCCAAAGATTTTGAAGTCCGGTATTATATGGTACTCAAAACTCTTTACCAAGGCATGCTGACTGATGAAAGCAAATGGTGGAGTTCCTTCAGCCCCAAAGGTCTGATTTATGCAGTAGAATCAGCCAGAAATAGAAGCTACAGACAGAGTAGGATTCAAGGAGCTCAATATTAAGAAAAAGAAGAAAGAGCCAGTATAAAGAGAATGAACATGGAGAAGAAGGATACTTGAGAAGTGGAAAAACACGTATCACTGGCGACTCAATCAAGTGAGAAGGTGTAGGAAATGGAGAAGAGGCAGAGAGCAACAGCATGCCCTAATAACCTAAGGCAATTTATGTACCTTTCTGACAGATTTACTTTTCGCTGGTCCTCTTTTCCCATGCAGAACAGAGGATGAAAGAGATTGTAAATATGGGCTTACAGTACTGACAAACACTTCTTTTTTCCTCACTTCCCAGCTAGTGCTGGGTTTCACAATCAGCATAAGCGAAAGCAATGTGGAATGCTCACTAATGTTGTGCAACATTTATCCAACAAAAAAATAGAAAAGCTTCATTTTCACAACACAGCCACATAGCTGCTAATGCCAACACAAAAGAGGCAGCAGGAATGTATAATCTGGGAGTTAAGACCATTGTGAACTTGCATACTGCTTGTGGACAGGGCCACTGAACTATCACTCCAGGAATACTGTGTAAACAGAGAAATGCATGACTGGCTTTTGAGAAGCCATGATTTATCATATGCCAAACACTGCTTTGTTCTGATGTAATGTTCCTCCTTGCTCTTCCAAGAATACATCAAAGCAGCATAAATCATAAGAAATGCAGATGAGGTACATTTCTGCATAAATCACTGCTGGTTACATAAATCTCTTCACCAGTATGACAGGACTTGGAGGAAATTACAGCTTCTGAGCATTTTATGGGGAGGGTGCTCTGCTCAGTTCTTTTCACCTGAATGAATAAGAAGGTAAAAGTTTTTGAACAACACATGTCAGAAGTACAAAAGTTACCTATAAAAGTACTTTATTTAATGGAAAATCTAGAAAAAACTGATTTTGAAGGTCCTGCTGTGTCAATGTTAGAGGTTACTTATTAAATGAATCATATTGTCAGCAGACACATGCAAAAACCTAACTTTATGACCATTTAAATGCTACGGCAAAGATTGCTAATTTGGTAGATGCAAAAATGGACAATATCGCGTGCTGTTTAACCTGTTTTTACCAAGAGGTTCCAAAAGTATCAGAAAACTTTGACAAACAAGGTTTAGGATGGAGAAGTTATGAGCCTCACTTCATTCAGTGTTCTGGTTAACTGCAGATTTTTGACACAAAAATCATAAGCAAAGGCTGCAAAGGAAGTTAGTTTATAACTTAAGTATACAGATATGTATATATATATATTTATGTATGTGTGCATCAATATATATACACATATATATGCCTACATATAGAGACAGAGAAATGAATCCAGTGCTCTAATCTGTGGTAAAGTTATTCCCTTAGGCAAAAACAAGAAATGAGACAGGAAAATTAAGAACCTAAGTTAAGTCCTGTTGCTAAAATACCTTCACTGAACATGAAACCAGCTGATGAAGGTGTCACATGCCATCTGTTCATACTACATAATAAAGCTGACAGATAAGATGGCACATTTCCCTAATTTTTGTCACCTCTCTGTGACAAAATTCCTTCAGATCATCATAGCTGAAGCAACAGCACAACTAAATAACTTTGGTGATCTATATCAGCATTCCTAATGGAAGATAAGCAGATAAAAAACACAGCTTCTTGAGCAGCTCTGCTTTCTGAAAGTCATGTAGGAAGGTGCAACCATTCACAAGCTATACTTATGCACAGACTAACCCTAGACATGTTCATGAATACATGTTCCATTTGTGGATAAGCACCTAAATTGAAGGCATTTGCTTAGTGTGCAGGCTTTGGTGGTCTGGATTAAAATGTGGGCTGTGTGCCACACTTAGAATTCTATTTGAAAAACTTGAATCTCAGCATATCAAGGCAGTATGATACACCTGGACTTGGAGATGGTTACAGGCTCTGTCAGACAGCATCTGTTAGGCCATGCTTTTAGGCAGAGCTTTCTGTCCTTTTGCATTTACAGCCTCAGGGGAAACAACTGCCAGCAACTGTTTCCAGTACTGTGTGAACTTCCAGTGCAAACAAAGACTGCGGAAAAGAAAATAAACTTTTGAAACTGCATCTTAGACTTCAGTTTTGCATTTAAAAATATATATATAAACTCAGAAATATTTTAACTAGATCTAGAACCCATCCATTTTTAGTGAGTATTTGTCAGGAAATGTCTCATTGACTTAAAAACCTAAAGTGTACCTCTTGATCTGACTTCATAAAAAGTAGCTTTGGTTGTTCGAATGTGCATGATTATTTTGGCTTTTTTTTCTGAAACAGTGATTAAGAGCTGCTGTGTTGTTCGCACCCTAGCTACTAAATCATGGTGAAAGGGAGCTCACAAGAACAAGTCTTTGCTAGATAGAAACAAACCAGCTGTTTCCTTCTTTTCTATTAAGGGGTTTTAAAAAAATTATTTTTGGCAACAGAAATAATGCAATCACTGAGAGGAAAATTAGTCTTTTAATAAAAACAACTTCTCACTCATTCCACCTTTAAAATTTTTCATTCCTACAATAAATTCTTTTCAGGGAGCTAATTAGAAAGTTCTTTAATTGATGAGCGTCTGACCATTAGGGCATTTTAAATTTCTCACAGTATCCCAGATGACACCTCTACAAAAAAGCATAACTGAAAAGAGACTAATTGGAACAATTAATTGAAACAACATACAGTTAATTTCAATTATAGGACCTGATTGTTCCATCATCCCTTGTTATGTGGCCTGCTGTACTGGGGTGATGTTCCCATAGACTCCTCAGCAAAAACTGTGTGAAGATCCCACCTGCTTCTGATTATTCCTGTATTTTTCTATATTATTCCTATATATTTACTATTTGTATTATCATAACACACATCAGCTCTACTCCTGAACGTGGTTCCCAGAGTAAGGTGTTCTATAAAAGCAGAGCAGGAGCATTTGTGACTGTAGACACGAACACGGCTTTGCATGCTTGAATTACCCTTTCAGTAAGGAAAAAAGTTAAGCCACTCGCTTGAATACTTTGGTTTTTAAATGTCCTCATCACAAATATCCTCAAGAAATGTCAAAGAACACTTTTAAGCAAGAAGTCTTTTTACAACTAAATATCCAGCTCTGATACTTAACAAGCTCAGGGAAAATGTTCCAAAATATGCTTTTTACAGGCAAAGATTTATACTCCAATTTGGAGGCTCGCAAACACTGAGCTACAAAATCTTATCACCTGCTCATCATAAAGCAGGAGGTTTCTTGCTGTCATTTTCACAAGAAGCAACTGTGTATCACTGCCTGTGGCACCCTGCAAAATTTGGCTGAGTGTGTACTCATACCCTGTAGGCTGATCTCAAAGTGATCACACTCCCCTGCTCCACCAGTTTGTGCCAGCCATAGTGATTAATAAAGTTATGATCCTGTCAAATGCATGGCAACATTTCCACTAATTCCTGTGAGGTTAGGATTTTCTGCAGCATCATTTGGTGGATGTAGTAGTTTTTGTAGAGGGTGCACCGATGCCATATTCACCTGCAGAAATTATCGGAGTTGTAGCTTGAAACAGCATTATGACTCTTTCATCTATACAGAGCTGTGTTTGATCTCAAGACTTTAGCTTGCTACAGCTTCTTATGGGAAAAACTGTTTGATTTCTTATACTAGCATTCATTTCCTATGCCATGACTCCTAAGTCTGCTACAGGGATCTTATATAAACAGCCTATTCAGCAAGCTGTGCTGATTTCAGGACATGACTAATTATAATTTTATATGGTTGAGTGAATCAGGACTGTACTGTTCAAGAACGGGCTGTCTGGAGAGCTGCATTTATTCGTAACACTCACCAATATTTTACCTGACTTTCTCATGCATTGTCCTCCCTGCAACAAATTCTTACTCACCTCAAATTAATTTTTCCTTCTGTATGATTCCCCATACCTTTCTCATAGACTTTCACAGTTCCCTACAGGAAATACCATCATTTCACAGTTCCCTTACCAGGAAATACCATCTGAAGCTGTATTTCATACTGACATAACCTCTTCTGCTGGTAGCAGAGTGAGAAACCTCCTGATTATCAACTGTGTTAACAGCTCCTGGGCTTTAGAATCACTATGAAGACATGATCTGTGGAAAGCCTGAATAATGTCTTTAATGTATGTCAAGTTCTTCATCTCTTATTTTGCAAAGCACAGATCACCATCTATTGAAAAATTAGCATTTCTTCATAAATGCAGGCTTACACAGACGGGTTTCACAATGAAATAAACCAAGTCCTGTACTCACTTTCTGTCAAGTGAACAAAAGCAACCCTAATGACTGAGTACCTATATCTGGAAGATGATTTGAACTTTGTGTAACTATGTGTGCCAAATATGCTTATTGAGATAGATCAGGTTGGTCCCATTTTAATACAGTCTTAGGTAAGACAATGATGGTGCATTGACAACAGCTGGCTGCCAGTCGCCCACCAATTGCTCTCCCACTCCCCCTCCTCAGCAGGAAAGAGGACAAAAGTAAGATGAAAAACAGTTAAGTAAGAAAAGATAAAGGCAGTTTAGTAAGAAAAGCAAAAGCTGCACCTGGAGCAAAGCAAGAAGAAGAATTTACTCACTATTTGCCTTCAGCCAGCAGATGTCCAGCCACTTCCTGGAAAGCAAGGCCTCAGCACTTGTAATGATTGCTTGGGGAGACAAATGCCATAATGGGGAATGTCTCTGCATCCTCCTCTTTTCCCTCAGCTTTTATTGCTAAGCATGATGCCATATGGAACATCCCTGCGGTCAATTTGCATCTGCTGTCCCATTTGGGTCCCCTCACGACCTCTTGCCCATTCCCAGCCTGCTGTCCTCAGATGCGGAGGGGTGGTTTGGAGAGAAAGCTTTGACACTATGAAAGTGCTGCTCAGCAATAGAAAAACACTTGAGTGGTACCACTGGAGAGTTATCAACCCTGCTGAACCACAAATGCAAAGCACAGTGCTATATGGGCTGCCGGGAGGAAAGCAGACTCCATGTCAGCCAAAGCCAGATAATGTTCTCAGATCAACAGAAATTATATAAATGCCATGAGAACATTTCCTAGATCCTTACAGCACGCCAGAGAGGTCCATCACTTGATGACAAATGGGATACTGGGAAGCTTCTTAGTGACTTTTTATGGAAATCTGAACCAGGAAGGTAAACACTTATCTCTTCTCTGAAACACATGGCCTTCCTGGAGATTGCCATCATTTTGCATCTGTTGAAGGAATTCCTCCAGCCCCAGACTTGGTGAGAGCCAGTAGAAGGTTCTTCACTGACACAGTGCACAGCAAGACCACAGCAAACTGCTGCAAAGGCTGCTCTGGGCAAAGGGAAAACCTACATTGCAGTGAACTCTGCAAAGTTTTGCTTTTCAGAACTTGCCAAAACTAAGTATCACAGGGAATTGAAAAATGAGATACAAGAGATTTCAGAGTTGAATTAAGCTAAGCCATCAAATAACAGGCTATACACTGCCAAGCAGGTAGCACACTGCATCTTCATACACAAAGGACTTCCATTGCCTTGTTTCTATCATTACTTTTCCACTTCTTTTTCCCTAGCCTACTACATTCTCGTGGTTAGAGAAACCAACCGGAATGCCTGGTGCAACTGGCCTATAAATGAACTTTTCTAAAATATCCACAGCTTGTGAGCCACTAAGAATCACTAGGAAACTGATTGCAGCAAAGGAAGCACATTGTAAACTCAAAAATCTGAATGAGAGAATAATTCATATTCTCATATCATGAGGCCTTACAAGAGTTGGGGAGAAGGTCACAGGTCAGTATTCTGTTAACTTCTTGTCTCCTCTGCTGAATACAGCCTAAGGCTCAGGATCTGGATGGGAGATTTCACATATTGCTAAAATATCTGCCAGTGGCATCAGATATGACTGAAAGAAGTCCCACATATTTGTCATGTGTTTCTATCCATATCTAGATATTAAACAACTGCACTCAAGATAGGTTGCTTTACATTTATTTTTCTCCTAAAAACATGTTTCAGTCAGCATGTCTCTGCGTATCTCAGTAGAGATAAAAGGAAATTGAAAATTTCAAATTTCAAATTGTTCATACAAAAAGCAAGATAAGGACAACAAAATCTTATTTATTGGCATAAATGGAATGATCACTCATAGAAGGAATTTGCTCTGTGATGTACTCTTATGGCACAATTGATTAGGTGCAGACAACAGGATCTGTCTTTTAAAACTATATAATAAGTATTATAACTGCTAATAATGACTGGAAACAACAATCTGATCTGGAGTGCCAAGCCATATGATTCCAAGGCAGTATTTCATGCTGCTCTTGTCTTTATGCTTACAATATTATATCCTAGGTAATATTTCAGAAATACTGATTTTTCTTCGAGGCCTTTTGACAATCTGAACTTTAGGCATATATTACTGTAATTATAAACAGTCTTGTTTCCATGAAGCTACCAGAGCAGTCACACGTGTATGTGAACACCAGAACTGTGTAAATTTTAAGAATTCTACAGAAACTAGAATATTTCCAGATTTTATAATAGGCTTTCATGACTTCCAATAGTCTTAACCAAAACATTCTTAATTAGTGAAGAACATGTCATTGTTTCAGCCCATAATCCATTTTAGTTTGTTTATAGGCTGTATGTACAAGAAACAAAACCTGTGCCTCTGGTTGCAAAACAAAATATTTATGGATGATTTATTGATCCACGTGTAATGATAAAAAGTCAACTAAGTGAGCAGCAAAACTGGATTTGCTGCAAAACTAGGCATCAAATTTTGCTTTGTAAAAGATGCCTCCGCCAGAGTGTAGCACATGGAAAATGATGGAAGCCTGGTTCACTGTCAGATGGACATTGCCTGGCTTTAACGTGTTAGCTTAATATTTGGCTCTTCATTTATCGAATATCTTATACTGTGGTCAGCTGGTAATCCTGCTCATCCTCCACTGATTCAGGTGTAGGCATCTGTCCTCAGTCTCTCCATGGCACTCCTAACACTGCACCAGCAACATAAAGGACCTTGATAATGTAAAAGTTGTAAATGTAATTTGACAGGATGTAAATGCATCTCCTGCCACCTTCACTATGCCACATTGATATAAGGTGACTTCCTTGTCAGTGAGGCTGGTTATTATGCAACTTCTATGCTTGTGGGTATGATATCCATAATAAGAGCTGAAAAAAGTTGCCCCCAGAGACAAACCAATATCCAGAACACGAGGAGAATCATACCTTTTTGTTGAAACACATTACAAATATGAAGACAAGTAGATTAAGGGTGACTGCAGGAATCCAAATCTATGTGGAAAAAGAACAGTATAAAACCTGATGGAGAATCTGGGGCATGGTGCAGACACTTCCACGTATAAAATTTCATTATTTTTTTGAGTTTCCATGCAGACCTATGACCCACTTCTGTTCCCACTGAAATCCATGGCAGATTTAATAGGTGCTCTATTTTTTCATTTTAATAGGCACTCTATTTATAGAAAAATGTGTAACTTAAAACTACGCGAATTCTAGTCTTGCTTCACCTCTACTCCTCAAAGGATACTTCTCACTGAAGAACTAAATACTGTTCCACAGCATAACTGTGAAAGCGACCATACACTGTGCCTAAAATGCCTGTCATAGCATCTTTAGCACATTACCCTACATTGGAGAATATATTTTTTTTCCTAGCTACTAAATACCACAATCATAGTTCGTCATTAAGACTTTGCCTGCTTTTGACAGACCATCTGTTTTCAAAATAAAATTAAATTATTTTATACTTCCTCATCTTCAACATCCAACAATTGCTATCTGTCAAAGCTTAATGCCATCAGAAAAGGCACTGATGAGGCATGAAAGCTGGAAAATGGGGAGCTGCTTCCAATTCGTCAGTGTTCTACCCTCTTCTGCAACATCGTATCTTAAAAGTCAATTCTCTGATGCATTTCATTTTTTAGGGTTTTTTCAGATGAGCTGAAAAAACCCCAACTTTCCTGATACATCTGGGAAATAACCATACAAAAGATTTCTCTCTCTGGTATGGTATTACTCAATGTTCAGTTCTTCTCATGGGTCTAATACAGATTTCAGGACTCCAGCACAGGAAAAGTAACATCCCACAAAAAACCACCAACTTATCTGTTTCATAAAATTAAGTATATATACATGAAAAAGAAGTACCACACAGATATATTGAAAGATAAATTGTGGTGGTACTTAAGCTTAGATTTCAGTTATTCCCATTTGTTGTAAATCAACGCCTGGATCCACTGCTAGCCAGATTAGAACTCAGAAGCAGTGCCCACGATAACTGAGCTATGAGGTGCCTCTGGAAAGGCTGAGTAATTTGATGTTGAGCCATACAGGCATACTCACAGGGAGGTAGGCAATATGCAGGGACGGTTGTAGGGGCAGCACAATGAAAACTAGTGTTGCATCAGAAGGAATGGTTTCACCACATTCTCCCTGCCCATAGCCTCTTTCCCGTCTCATGCCAGTGCCACCACTCATGTGGCCATGCAAACAGGCTGGAACCAGGAAGCTGCTCAGCTGAAAGCCAGCAATAGTGAAATGTCTGGGGTTTAGCCAGCTGGTCCACTAGTTCTCCATGTGGCTGCACTTGTAATGGGAAGCCATGGGGATCAGTGGTCAAGCACAGCAGCAGGCACAGTGTCATCTCTTTTGAAGCAGCCTGCACTGCAGCTGATTGAGCAGCCAGAGAGCTGCAAGTGGGTAAAACTGTCCTGCAGGTCAGGTGTGCCTGCAAGCCCTACACTGGACAAGGCTGGCATAGCAGTACCCTCAAAATGTGTTAACCTGTCTGGAAGTAAAAGCCCCTTTTCACAGCTTTTAAAAGGATATGAATGACCCAGTCCACAAGTAACGGACAAGTTTGCTTAATTAAATAAGTTTTGTTCAAAACTGGTCCAGAGCATTCTATTAATTTTTCTTAACCTCTGTGTTATTGCTTACCTAGTTCTGGGATCCTCATAAACTGCTATGGGATGTGGATAAACCAACCACAACAAGCACATAGGGGCTCCCTTTTCCTGCGCACCAATCTAGTGGGCCTCCAGCCAGCACTGAACTGAAAACCCTTCTGACCTTGTTAGGGTGACACTGTGCTGGAGCTAATAAGCTGCATGCAGAGGCAGAGCGATTTGGGCTGGGCTTCACAAACACGTTTTTGAACTGGAGCTGGCTGGTGTCCAGGCCACTGAACACATATGCAGAGGGCATTTGTGCATGAGTGCAACCAACCATGGAGACATATTCGGTGTCATCAGACTGCAGGCTACAGCCTCTCTCCAGAAGATCTGAGTATCTGCAAAGCCTCTACACTAGATTTCAACATATTGAAACAGAGAAATGTTTTAAGGAATTAACTTAGAGGGTGCGGAAATTTGGCTCTGGTGAGGACATGGTACCCTGCTCTGAGGAATGTGACATTTATGTTAAAATATAGCAGAAACAGAGATCGGGCTCTAAGGAGTAACTTAGAAATATAGCAGAAATAGTTTGTTCTGTTCTGATAGCAGAAAG
>VZRE01000231.1:6233-28179 GCA_013396775.1 Cephalopterus ornatus | reverse complement strand
CCAGGAGGCAAATATCAGAAAGGTCTTTGCTAAAAAAAAATTATACACTGAAACAGGTACTTCCAGAAGAAAAAACAGCAAAACAAAACAAAACCACAAACAAAACAAAACAAACAAAAACTGGTTTTATTTCTACCAAATGGAATTTTTCCAGAAACTCATGATACTTCCAGAGCATGTCAGACACATTACTCTGAACTCAGTCAACTCTGACTGAGTTCAAATGTGATTTCTTTTACATGCAGTTGAGTTCTACTGGACTGGAACCAAGTTACACAAAACACTAAGGCACAAATTCTCCAAGCATAAACACACATACCTGTTTAGTTCAGGTATGCATGTCATGTTAAGTATAATCACAACTGTTTCCAGGATCGAGCTCTAACCTAAATTACTAGTACCTACAAACGCCTTCATGTGCATATGGGATGGTAAAATACACACACATATACACGGAGCAAATATTACCCTTTCTCAATGGTACGCAACTGAAGTGCCAGGAAGGAAGGAGGTAAATGCGGCGTTCTTTTCTTGGACTTCAGGAGAAGAAATTATCCAACTCAGATGAGAATATCGATTTTAGGTTCTAATTATTATTCTAATGGAGTCACTTTCGTTTGCAATTACACATTTCATTTTACAATTTAATAAATCATCACAGTGGGAGACAAATCAGCAGACATTCATGTTTCAGCCTGAAATTTCTGATGCAATTTGCATAAAAGACATCATCTCAGGGAAAATACACTCCTGGTTATGTTTTCATATAGTGGAAATAACTGCAAAAAACTAAAAAGATGCAGTAGGTACAGATTTATATAAAAGAAAAGCCACACTGCTAAAATTTAAATATGGAAACTTTGTGACAATTGTGTGATTTTATATAGTTCAGAAGTAGAAAAGCTTCCTGCTAAAACTCACGAACTTAAATATTTTCTGTGATATTACATCAATTTAGCACTCTTTGTTTAAAAAAAACCCACCCACATAGAAGTCATCATTTTACTAACACTAATGTTATGCATCCATAGGAAACGTAACTGAAAAATCATAAGTTTAACTAACCAGAGATATGGTCATGTATAGTAAGTGGTTTGCCTGAAGGAACCACATTGTGTCAATGACTTAGAGAAAGGACACATGATTCTGTAAGTCTTCACTCTTACAAAACATAATTATTCATATTTCCATATTTTTTTCTTCAAGATTAAAAAATACAGGCACAAAAGAGAAAAAAAACCCCTTTAATAACAGTGATGCTCTTTCCAACTTTGAACTTCAGGTTGGAAATCAAACAATATGTTGATGATATAGTGTAACATATTATTAAATGCCCATGGAACTCCAGGCAAAAGGATGTTGACACTGATTGAATCTACACTTCTTCCCAACCCTTATGTAATTCCCCATCTTTATTTTAATTATACATTAGAGAGCTTCAAATAAACTAGTTTTTACACACAAATACATGCAAATAAATTCTCAGGAAAGTATATACTCTTACTGGAATAGTCTTCTTGTTTCAGAAATTCAATACAGGAATTGAATTCTCTATCAGTTTCTTTCTTCATAAAAGAAATAGCCCCCAAGAGCATCATTAAGCTGTATTGTTTCTTTGCTAGAAATGCAAGTAAACCAGCAATGTCTCCAATTTGAAGGAAGTCCATGACATCTGAGGTCTCTAGCTTGACCCACAAAAACAATCATAAGAGCAATTTTAGTGCCTGTAATAGGAAAGGAAGAAAAACTAGTATTTCCATGTGCTGGCAACGTAAGATCCACAGTGTTATAATAAAGAGTTTCCCAACAGGAGGTATTAAGTAAAGACTTCTCAGGAAGAAGAGGCATAAAGTCTCAATTGTTACAATATCTTTGCTGTTCTTACTTTTAAGGTTGAAGGCTGAACAAAATTTCACAAATTAGTAGTGATCCTCCATACTTGTAAAACTAGGAGAGTATTGAGACAAGAAGCAGGAGGACAACATAGCTGGGATGCAGATTATTTTCACTGAGAAAACAGATTTAAAGGGGCTATGGATTACAAAGCTTGAAATACTGCAGATTAAAACAATGGGAAAATTCCATTGAACTGGGGAAAAAAAGTGAAAGCAAAATAAAAGATACTAATAACTATGACATCTGGCTCAGACATTGGAGAACTACACAGACTATTAGACTACCAACAACACTTTTTACTCCAAAAAAAGAGGTGAAAGACATTTCTTTACAGCATAAAACATGTAAGCAGAGGATATGCATTAATCATACAGGAAATCAAAAAATAAAGCAGAAGCTATGCAAAAGGAAATGCATAAATGAAAAACAAAAGAGATGAACAAAATTAATGGCTTGAGCTGATGTGTAAAGAAAATGAAAAATGCCCTGTCTGGTGGGCCACATGGTAGCTGTGTCCCTGTGCTAAACCTGCAGTAAAGAAGAAATTCACACACTCTGAAAGCAAAACAGAATCTTGGAGGAAAGTTTCTGCACTTTATGACTTTAATGTAATGAAAATTAGCACAAAGAAATGGCTTCTAGAGCTCAGACTAGTACCAGATGCAAAGACAAGGCATCAGTAGGCCAACAGTAAATTGAACATCAAGCAGACAGTGGAGCACCTACAAAAAGAGATATGGAAAAGGTGAAAAAAGATAAAATTACTCAGTCTTACATATCTATCATTAGGAAAATGCAAGTTATAGACAAAATTCTGATGAGATGGGAGGGGTGAAAACCAAGACATGCTAAAATTCTGGACAGGAAAAGAAAGGATATGAACTATGCAAAACATAAATTTGCATGCTGGTAAAGCCACCAGCACCAACAACATTCTGCCAGGGCCCATAGTATCCACTGGCATCTCTACAAAGGTGTTACAGATTATTATGATATATTTCCAGGACCAGAGCATCCTCTCTATAAACATACCAAACCAGATAAAAACACCTTAAGCAATACAGCATCCAGTTCACTGATTATTTTTGTGATATTAGAGTAATAGAAACAGCAAATAGAAAAAGAAAGCACTATGAGTAACTTCTGTAAGTCATTTGTGCCAAAGAAATACTCCAAAAAAGGGGAATGAGAGTCATGAAGAGATTAGTCAGTGTTTGCAAGGTTAAGAACACAGCTGTTTAAGATAGATTCTACTCACAAAAGAATGCCCCAAAGAAATCTTTTAGTAATGGTCTGAAAATGTAGCATTCTTACTACCCAAGGTTTGCACAGTAGACAATGCCAGAGATGAACAGTGTGGTTTTTTATCTAAAACTATTACTTTATATCTAAAACAGTTCTGCATCCAAGAGAATCTGGACCACCTGGAAAAACAGAAAACAGAGATAAAGCAGATGAACTTAACTAGGTTCCATGGCTTCAGAGAGAACAAAACCAAAACAAAACAAAAAAGAGAAGACTTGATAAGATTATTTGCATCTGATATTCTAACAAGGATCAGCTACTGAATGTTCTGAACTCTTTAAGATCAAGTGAGAAAACTGTCACTGTACAATAAAGCATTGAAGTATTTAAGATACAGAATTCTTTGAGAAATTCTTTTAAGCTGATTGGGAATAGACAACCAGCTCTGACTGGATTTGACTTTTGAGTCAAGCCTACTACAGACAGTTGCCAAACATGACGAAAGATATTCAACATACAGTGAGCAGTTGTTGACACATTCCAGGAAACACAATACAAGCAGCAAAAGACAAAAGTTTCTTGGAAATTGTGACCATTCCTAGTTTGGGGGAGGGGAAAGGGGAGTACTTTATTGCCTGATGAACTTGCTAAGGCTCTGTAAGCCAGAACAGCATGCAAATGAGTAAAACAGAAATACAAATCTGCTTCTCAGCCACTGAACGCGTTTTAACTTGCAACCCACTAAGTCAAAATATGAAGTCAGTAGCAAGCTACCCAGTGTGCTAAGATAAAACACTGCTGATTTGATTTCAATTTGATTTGAAAGAGTGTAAGGACCCACAGCATTCAGGAAGTGATTCATGTTCACTCAGTCTTGAGGCAGGAGCAGGGCATTCCCAAGTGATACAGTCCCACAAACAAATTATAACCACATGCCACTACCCTTGAAGCAAAGACATAACTGAAATGAACATATATGTAACTGAGATTAGCTCAGTTGGTTAGAGCATGGTGATAATAATGCCGAGGTCATGGGTTTGATCCCTGTACAGGCCATTCAATGAAGCTTTCAAGAATCCTTGTGGGTCTCTTCCAACTCTGTGACTATCTATAGTAAATTCCCTGTATCGGTTCTATTTTGAAGATAACAGCCTCTGTCTGAGAGGATTAGGAAAGGTTGATCATGACCACTTTTATTCCCACCACAGCAAAAAAGTGTGCCGGACACCATACCATAGGTTTCACTCAGACTTTGAGGAAGACAGTGTCCTGAAGACGTTCTCTGCACAAACCCAAGGCAAGCGTTCACAACACTTCAGAAACTGTGTGGTTTGACAACAAATGGTTGTTTGCTAGCATCATGTTTTACACCACTTAGCCAGGAATTCAGTCATATCACTCTATCACAGAACCACACCCAGACAAAAGCCAAAGCTAAAAATTTAACCTTTTAACAGCTGCATGAAGCAAATAAATATGTCAAGCTAGCCTTGAAAGAAATAATTGCACCTGAAATCTCATTTTCAAAGTCTCAATAAAACATTCAGTGCCAACGTGCAGGCCTGGATTTCTGCAGCAGGACACAAAATCAGATCTACTGCACAGAGAGATTGTGGAGTCTCCCTCACTGCAGAAATACAAGAACTGTCTGGATACAATCCTGTGCAATATGCCCTAGGATGACCCTGCTTGAGTAGGGAGGTGGGGCCAGATGACTCAGTGTGGTCCCTTCCATCCTGACCCATTTTGTTACTCTGTGATACAGTGTGCCATTATGGTGACACAAAACCTCCCAGGGACCCTCCAAAGAGAAAGTCATTTTCTAATGATAAATTATGTTCCAGAAAAGAGCTGCATATGTGAGCAGAAAACTCCATGGGTTTTGTTTTGTTTAAGTTTTAGTTTAAGTGAAGGGGTACATGGTTTTCAAAATCCACAAATATGGACATTCATTATGAAAACTTGCATCCTGAAATACAGTGAGAATCAGCAACCTAGGAAAAGCATCTGCACTAGTAGTAAGTAGCCAGCATCATTGAAGACATCCTCAGAAACACTGCATACCCACAAAAAAAGAGCAAGACAAGATACTGAAAAAAAGTCCAACTTCAAATCCCACACAAAACCTAGAACTTCATTCAGTGTTGGGAGGAAAAAAAAAAGCTTTCAGATTCAGAGGGAAAGAGATTTATTCTTCAATAGAAGGGTGAGATTGAATGCTGAGTTTAAAAGAATGAGGATAGTGATGACAACCCAAGTATTGCTATAATGATAAAATACAATAAATGTAAGTAAGGTACAGTAGCTGCATTTGTGTTCTGTTGTGTAAACGGAGCAAAAGAAAGATTACAATAATCAGCTACCTGACAACAAAGTCATGGAGAATGCATGTACAAAGGACCTTAAAATATTAGCACTTGAGGGTATATGAGAAAACCAGACCTGTTCAACTAGCTTTGCACACTCATTTTGTACTTCAGCAGTGAGCACATTTGCCTTAGGAGCACTGCTCCTGAATCACAGAATCATAGAATATCCTCAGTTGGAAGGGACCCATAAGGATCTTTGAGTCCATCTCCTGTTCGAAGACAAACATGTTTTGGCTTTAAACACAGGTGCTACAGAGAATCATATTGCACCTTCCAAACCAGTCTACTTAAAAGCAAGTAGGATCTACTCCAGAGCAAGGAGGAACTGAAAAAAAAAAAAAGTGGTGAACTTTTAAAATGGCAAAAATGAGTCAATCAAAGGATGCAAGGTTTTCAGCAGAATTTCAAAGCACTGAGGCACTGAGTAAGCACAAAGGCTTGTCTTCTTCTGTGCTCAGATGGTAACATATGAACACTTTGTTTTGTAGAGAAGCTGGTCCAGTCACAGTTTCAGTTCCTTTTTTAATGCTTAAGTCCACTTATTTTGTTTTATCTGAAGTTTACAGTTAATCCTATAAAAATTACAGCACTAACTGCTGGAACACCAAATTAATTTTAGAGAGTTTGCTGACAGAGCTTTTTATTTTACAACTTAAAATGAATTAAAGTTTAGATTCTTTAAAAAATAAGAATCTGTTGAACTTATTTTGTCTCATTGTAAAAATTTGTTCCCTATGTGTAGTCTGAATCTACCCTCTTTTAGTTTAAAATCATTACCCCTCATCCTATTGCTACAGGCCCTATTAAAAAGTCTGTCCCTGTCTTTATTTTAAGCCCCTTTATTGAAAGGCAAGGTGGGTGCCTTTGTTCAAAGAAACACTTGCTCCTTTAAGGAAGCATTTCAGTCATGTTTTCAAGGTTTTATCTAAATATTGACAGCAAGAAATATTTTTGGGATGACAGCTAAAATTTGCATGCAACCATGAACCCAGGAACATAAGCTGCAAGTCAAAATAGTATTATGAAACTGCTGTATATGGGATGTGAGAAGCACATACAGATGTGTTAGATTATATGATAGTAATCTACATCCATGCCACAATACTGGCACCACAGGGAGGATTTCATCAACCTAAGAGTTGTTCAGTTTTTGTAGTCTGTTTGACACACTAGGTATTAAACCTCCTCATTTTTCATCATCTTACAATTTCTTCAACCTCTTATGTATTCAAACATTAAAAAAATTAATTTTTACATATGTTTGTTCACAGTTCTGTTGTTACTCGCTGAGAAGATATGAGGGAAAATAATTTCTAGTATATGCAGCTTTGAATAATCTAGATATTTTTTAAAAATAACAAAACCCCCACACAGCTTACTTCTGACAGAAGGAAGGGCACATAAATACAAAAATAACCAAGGCCTCCAACTACACGAGAAAACACAGAATCAATATAATCAAATGCTACTGGATGGAAAATATTAAAGAAACTATAAAGTATTTCCTAGGATCGATTACTCAGCATAGAGAAAGTTTTGACAGTTCTGGTGTATAAGCCCAGGCATACAGAATATAGCACTGGTATCTAAGCAATTGACTTGAGCTTTATAAGAAATGAGACTAATTTGCTACACAGAGAATTAGTAGAAGTATTTCAGAAAAAAACAACCAGAATCCACAGTTCCATGTAATTTATTCCTCATTTTCATTTCTAAGATTTCCAGTGTACTTAGTAATAAAAATTTGAAGTGGATAAGAGTGTAATTAGGTTTTGCGTGGATTTTCTTTATCTGACAGTAATAGGAAGCTACACTGCCAGCCCATGGAATACTATAGATTATGTCTAAGGTCCACAAAGGGAGGAAAGTGAACACTGTATGTCTGATTTAAACAAAAGATCTTCTCATAGTTTTCTAGAACATAATAAACTGCAGTACAGCATGGCGGACTTTAGTCGGGCAGAGGAAAGCAACAAATGCATCCAGGTTTTTGTAGTAATAATTATTGTTTTTCAGCAACAGATTCACTTAGATATCTCATTGTATAAAATAATAAACCATGTATTTAGTCCTATTTTATGTTCATGGCAGAATTTTACTTTTAAAGAAACGTAAAAGAAAATATATGCCTCATCACACTAGTCTGTCTTGCTGTTTAATATCATGTGTAATGATCTTTTGAGAATCTGACTGAAAGCCTGGAGTTTCTCTACATGATGTCCCTTGGAAAACATCACAGAATTCCTGCCGTGTAAAATTAGGCCTAATCTTAATTATCTTGCTGTCTGTTTCCTGAGCTTAATTAACTTTTATGAGTGCTTTTCTACACTGCAATGAGGACTAAACCCATTTTGTCTTATTCAGCATTGCATAATTTCTTTTCCCTCAGTTCCTAGGACAACGAAAAGTTCTTCATAGTCCTAGTTGTTATGGCAAAAGCTAAGGTATGAAATTTGAAAGAAAGCTACAACAAAAAATTTGAGAACGTTCAGCCATGCATACAAATAGAAGGACAGAAATCTGCAAATGTTGAGAGATAATCCATTCTATCCTCTAAATTAACTGATTTTAAATATTTAATTATCTTGTTAAGTAAATTAAGATTACAATACTCAAATCCTAGTCATTATAGGTCATGAGGCTGTTTTAAGTGAATTACAAATTGTCTCCAGTCCACAGCTCTCAAATAAGTTTAGAATAATATAGCAGCTAATTTACATGGCCAAGACTTCTCTCTTACTGCTTGCCCAAATTTTCCTGTGATCTGCCATTTTTATCCTAAGAGAGAACAACACAGTGAAAGTTGAGCATGAATTGTAGCATCTCACTTTCCTATTGCTTGAATTTCACTTTTTTTTTTCGGATTATAAAAACCATTTGTATTCTTTGGAGAAAAAAAAAAACAAAAACACAAAGACTGCTTACTTCATTTTCTGTCCATTCACGAGACAAAAGAGAAGTTTTATTTAAACTGGCTCTCAAAAACTCCAATACATTTATTTTAGTTAAAAGAATACTTTCTTTCAAGATCAGACAACCTGCATTAGTTCTTACAGTGCATTTATTACGTATGATTCTCTTCATCTCTACCATGCCAGCAAGAAGCAGAGTGGTTTCATCTCAAGGTATGATCAGATGAGGACTATGTGAATGATTAGCTGATATGCAGATGTTCAGCTAAACTGCTTTTTAATGATACCAAAGGCAGAACAGACAAGTGAAAAACCAGGAAGTGGACAGCAGTCAACCTCCAGTCTGAGGTTTACTAGATTTTACAGAGTATTTGTTTGACTTCTCAGGATTTGATGCTGTTACTATTTGACTGTCAGCATCAGAAGACAGATTTAGACATTAAAATAACCAACACCAAAATAAAAATAATCAGCTCAAGCATCTGTTCAGAAAATAGGGAAATCCAAGCTCTGCTTTCTGCTGCCACTTTTCCCATAACACACACAAAAAGCAACTAAAAAGCTTAGCAATAATTCATCAAAGTGAACAAAAAAGCTCGATGATCATAAACAGCTAACATTAAATTAGCTCTACCCACTCATGATGGGGCAATAACTCTATCCACTTGGCTCTTCTCGTCTGTTAACCTAGACACCAACAAAGTTCCCTTTATACTAGAAAACAATGCACGGCATAAGGAATGAAGAGTGCCAAAGGGTCACTTTCAGCAGCTATGGACTACAGCCTTACAAGTACTGCTGTCCCAAGCTCTCCGTGTTTTAGAGGTAACTGTCAGAATGAAGATTCTATAAAGGTATCTGGATGTACTGAACAACTAGTATTCTCTCCTTCAGCAGCATGAAGAGAAATCAAGCACAAACATCATAACTCCAGGCTATTATACAGGAAGCACACTGTAAGGGCAGTTTGATTAAAAGATCAAGCAAATAATTTCTCAGTTCCTAGCCTTCTAGCACTAGGGTAACGGTGTAAGAAACCATTCCCTAGACAAAAGAAAAGTGTCATGGTCCATAAACATATCTTAGTATATTTATTGCCTTTTGAAGTCAGCAACCTGCTTTGGAATTCAATTGTCATTGACAGATGCAACCAAATATATACACATGAGTAAACCCTCTTGATGTATATTTGAAAAATATGGGGGAGGGGAAATATGTGTTTCCTTAGCTATTTTGAAATTAAGAGTCTGAACAACTAGAAAAACTCAATACATGTACTCATATCTCCTATTTAATTACAGAGAGCAATAGGCAATTAAATGAAGTGGAAGAAAGAATCACAAAAGTTCAACAAGTTGCTCTTGCACAAAGAAAAAAATGGCTGCATATTAGAAGTGGGAGTGTAGGTTTCACACCCATGCATGCTCATTATAAAGCAGTATGTATTTTTCTGCTGTTTCTCTGATATGAAGCAGGTGATTAGAAGTGAACAGATTGAGAGACAACTGTCATGTAGGCTAAGTGTTAAAAGAAAGCAAGCTCATGTTATCCCAACTGCGCCATCATAACACTTCCAACAATTCCAGCTTGTCAAAATGAGGCAAAATGAACAACTAGGGAAACAAACAAGAACTAAAATAAACCCTAGTAGGTAACCTTTGGTAATAGCACCTCAAAGCTCTTTTAACTATAAAAAACTTTCTAGCAACAGTTAGAAAAATTTGCTCATGTCTGTATATGCAGTGAGTTTCCAGGTATTCTTCATGATTGCTAGAAAATATATTAGTTTTATTTGATCTAGATGAATGGGAAAAAAATAATTCCTACATCTGCTGAAGCTACTACCAGGTTATGATATGTTCAACTGAGCCACTTCCAGGTCTTCTCTACTTTCATTAATATTTACCTTAGCAGTCAGTAGAAACAATAAAACATAGTAATTCAGAAGGTAGAAAAAAAGCCAATACACAGCTAAAGAAAAACATACATGAACACTTCAGGCAACCTTTTTTCCTCTCAGTATGTCTTAACAGTTTTCTGCAGTTATACCTTTACAAAAGCTATCATTCAAATTAATATGAATATATTATCTTAACATATGCACACACTTCTCTGCTCCTGCTGATGCCTTAGGATTCTTAAGATTGCAAATACGGATTCTTAGTATGCCTGCAAAGTTTCTTACACTTTAAAATAGCAGTTGACAGTTACCAAACCCTGTTCTCACACTTCATATCGAACTTTCTAAATTCTTCAGATTTTGTTTAATGTTCTTTTCAAGGGAAAAGACTCTAGCAAGCACATCTCATTTGGGACATATGCATCTGGAATGGAATAATAAGATATCATTACAGCCAAAGGAACTTTGAAGGCCCAGGAACCTTGAGGAGCTCCAAAGGCCACGTGTGCTGTGAGGAGGAGGAAGATGAGAAAAAAGGAGTCTTGGGACCTCCAACTCAATTCCAGGGAGGCATGCCAGGAGGTCCTGGGGGCAGATAGTTCTTGGATTGGATGGATTTGTACTATAAAATTGTAGAACCCCTAGACACTCATATGCACCTTACGTATTGCTGCACCATAACATACTTTATTAAAAGAACCATTTTCTACCTTACCTATACTAATATTGTCCAGAAAGCTTTTTCTATTTTAGGCAACATTGCAAATCATAGATTTCTTCATGTATTTTATGGGGGTTTGAAACTACAGTTCCCAGAAGCCACAGAAGCACCACTTGACAAAAACACAAACATAATGCACAAACATATCCATGCGCAACACCCATGGAAAGCTCCACTGTCCATTCATCAATTCTTCCCTTCCCACCTTGCTTCCATTGCTACACAAGTGAATATCCAGTCCTTCCCTTTACAGATTCCAATACATTTCAGCTTACAACATCTCTATGTAAAGACATTCCTATGTTTTTTGCAGAAATTAAAATATTTTCAAAACAGGAAAGAGTTATTAGAAGGACATGCTTCTATGAAATGAGCATTATTTCTGAATTCCAACACCTGTGGGGTTTTTTAGATAGCTTTGTATTCAGATCCTTTACATATAGGACAAACTGGCTGATATAAATCAAAGGCAGGACTACCTTTTAATGTAGTCAATGTAGATGTGTATGTATTTGTGTACACATATCTATATCTGTATATATCCTGACTATATTTAAAGGTAGTGCTGTCTGTGATTTATATCAAGTGGTTTACCACATAGTAGATAGCAGGATCAGAGAGGCTCCTCTGACTCTCATGTTTTAATACTTTTTTTCAACCCTGTATCCTCCTTGTGACTTTTGCGACCATAAAGACATGTTTACTACATTTTGGTCTGGTAATGCACTGTGAATTCCAAGCTCTGCAAATCCTACTATTATCAAGATACTATAATGGTATCAAGGATACCATTAGCTGAAGTCAAAATCAGGAAGATGTGAGAGTACTGAACGTTCCATTGTTTTTTTTATATTGTTTAAGTGAAATTTGCAAGAAACATGAATAACTATTTTTCTGCCCTTCTTACAAGCATAATAATAACAAGATCAACATCACTTGAAACACTATTTACAAACACAAGGAAATAATTCAATTATATAATTCCCCTTTTGCAGTGCAATATTCTTTTGTACTGTTACAAACAAATCTGCCATTGGGCCCTGAAAGAATGAAAGGACGATTCTACTCACAATAATATGTGGGGAATAAATACTTAGATTATGATTTGATACCTGCCGGAGGACAATTCATATGAATTTTATGTGAAATCTAGAATAATACATCTTTTCTTCAGAAAAACAACCAATACAAAGCGAAACTTTGTAATATCATACATGTGTGTACTTTCTGTTACTTCCAAATTATGGAAGGGACCAAGTAACTGAAAAGTGCTAAATAACACAAGCTGAAAACAAGAAAGGTGACAGAGTACAAATTTAATATCAATTTGGCTGGCAAGGTCAGAGTTCGTGTTGCTTTCTGTGAGCACTAGCAGCGTCATCCAGGCACTAAGAGTTGATGAAAATATGCAATTTCCATGTTTAGCAGTGGAATAGAGTAGGATACAGGCAAGTTCTTCCCAAACACAGGGGCATCCTTTAAATACAAATATGAGACAGAAGCTCAGTTTGGAAGTGACAGAGAATAAACGTGGAAAGCAACTCAGATGAGGATAAGGATAAAAATAACATTTCTGGTTTTTAGGAGGAAAAGCATGGGAAAAAAAATCAATACCCTTCATGAAAGCAGACTTCTATAACCTTACAACTGTGGCCACTGAGGTCTAGTGGGATGGATGTCTAGAAGAGAAGGGAATGAGGGGAGCTGGTGACCTTTAAAGGGCACAGGTGGAAGTTATTACAGTTCAATGAAAAGATAAGGAAGGGTTGGACAGCACTGACTTGGCTAATTCAGTTTTTCGGTGCTTTCAAAAAGAAAGCTCAAAGTAGAAATTAGGTTAGATTATTTTTTAATACCACTGGTAATTAAACACACATGCGCTCACACACACACAACTCCAAACCAAACAAAAAAAAAAAACAACCACCGAGAAGAAAATCTAGAAAGACCAATCTTAAGACCAATCTTTGAAGAGTTAAGAAGAAATTAAACTTATTTGGTAAGTAATGTAATAAAAAGACAACCACAAAGGAGCTGTTTTGATACACAGTGAGGAGGAAGCTCTGCTATTCAGTTCTCAGTGACTGATATATTCAATAGCAGTTTGCCTCCTTCTTCACTCAGGATGTGATTAATGTTTAACATGACCTGTCCAAGTAACAAAGGTAAAAATTCCAGCAGGTTTAGGAGCATGGTGGATGTTTTGAAGCTGGCTGTTGAAATATACAATTGAATAGAATGAAACCAGTCTCTCCATGAATGGTGCAGCCCATTTAACAGCACGCTTAAGCAGACAACAGACTCCTTCTGAGCACCAGGCGGTTTATTGGCCCGTTTTACGGTCCTAAAGCCAGTGTTTCCAAAAGGCCAAAGGAAGCAGCTCAAGAACAGCCAGCAGTTATGCTTCAGATTTCATACAGACCTGGATGAGCTCTAAAAACTGAGGACAGAAAAACCACCTGGTGATTACCTTTTAAACACGGGGAAAGAAAGAGGAGTACTTGAAACTCTGAGCCCTGTCGGATTACCTATGACTTCTAGAAGAAAGAAGAACAAGAATGTCTAAGCACTGTAGAGGTGTAAATGGCACTTCTTCTCTTCCTTACAGGGCATAGATCCTGAATGGGGAGTAACAGTAAGTGTTAATACCTTGACTTTAAGCTTTGATTACAAAGCTGTTTCAGATTATTTTCTTGAAAAAAATTAAGAAAGCAAGTTAAGAGAAAACAGTGTGTACGACAAACTAAATAACAAAAGTATTATCAGCAGGTTAGTGACAAGCTGGAACTGGGTATGGAATAAGGTTTTGCAAGAGTATATCCCAAGCCCAGAGCTATTAAGTACTTCTTTACCAACCTGGATGAAAGAAATAACAGGTATTGTTAGCAAATTTGCATGTAATATTGATCTGGAAGGACCAGAGTTAGAATTCAAAATCTTAATTAACTGAATTTTACAGACTACAGCAGAGGTTAGGCAGTGCTCAATAACAGCAACTACAAAGCTGTACATTTAGAGGTAATTAGCTCACAGTCATAGGAAAACACATGACTCCACACACAGCTGCACTGCAGAAAGAGATCTAGGAATTAACAATTTTGCGATCCAAGAGGAAATGCATAATGGAATAACTTTTATCTGCCATGAGAATTTCTTCACTCATTTAAGTGACTCAGTTGCCCTTAGCTAGGGAGTCGTGCCTAGTTCTGGGCACTCATTCAGGAAAGATATGAACCAGCTAGAAAAGGCAGTTAAAAGAATTTGAGGATTGGAATTCAAGTTATTCAATCTAGAAGGATGAAGAAGAATGTGGGGGAAAAAAATCACATTTGAATAAATCATTTAGATTCACTGTCTACAGGAAATAGCTCAAAAGCTTTTACTTTACATGCCAACAAAAAAGTCTTAACATACCAGACTTTCAGAAATGGAAAACAGTGTCTAGAACCATTCCTGTCTGACAGCAGACTAGACATACCCTTGTGAGAGATAGGTAGAAGCAGCATAATACTCATCCTCTAACTGAATGCAAAATAAATTAAAATAATCAAGTAAAAAGAATTAGAGTTGGGGATACAGGTGAGTGGCTTTCCTACACAAAGTATATCTGAATTATTTGAATTATGTTTGTGTTTGGGTTGTGTGGCAACGTTTTGGTAGCAGGGGTCTGAAGGAGTGGCATCTGTGAGAATCTGCTAGAAGCTTCCCACATGTCCAACAGAACCAGTGCTAGCTTGCTCCAAGATGAACCCACCACTGGCCAAGACCATCAGCTGTGATGGTAGCACCTCTGGGATAATACAGTGAAGAAGAGGTAAAAACTGCTCCACAACAGTAGCTGGGAGAGAGAAGTGGCAACAGGTGAGAGAAACAATCTTGCAGCAACCAAGATCAATGCAAGAGTAGAAGGAGATGCTCCAGGCAGAGGAGAGATTTCCCTGCGGCCTGTGGTGCAGACCGTGGTGAGGGCAAGCTGTCCCTCTGAGGCCCATGGAGGTCCATGGAGCAGCAGGTACCCACCTTCCCACGGAGGACCCCACATCAGAGCAGTTAGGTGCCTGAACAGGCTGTGATCCCATGAGAAGCCTGCACTGAGGCAGGGTCCTGACAGGACCTGTGGCCCTGTGAAGGGAGGAGCCCATCTGGAGCAGGTCATGAAGAACTGGAGCCCATGGGGAGGACACACGTTGGAAAAGTTCATGGATGTCTGTCTCCATGGGAGGGACCCCATGCTGGAGCAGGGAAAGAGTGTGAGGAGAGAGGAGTAGCAGAGAGAATGTGTGATGCATAATCCACATTCCGCATACCCCTGCACTGAAGAGCTGGAGGAGGTAGAGAATTCGAGAGTGAAGTTGAGGCTGGGAAGNGAGCAGGGAAAGAGTGTGAGGAGTCCTCCCCCTAGGGAGGAAGGAGCGAACGGCAGAGACAATGATGAACTGACAGCAGTCCCCACGGAGATTAAAGTTAGGCCCAGAAAGAAGGGAGGATTGTGGCAGAGGTGTTTTAAGATTTAATTTTTTCTCATTACTCTAGTGATTTGATTGTAAGAATTTAAATTAATTTCCCCAAGTCTCTTTTGCCTGTAACTGTAATTGCTGGCTGATATGTCCCTGTCCTTATCTTGACCCATGAGACTTTTATTACGTTTTCTCTGCCCTGTGATGGAGCTGCTTGGCAGGCATCTGATATGCAGCTAAGGTCAAACCCACCACAACAGTAAAGACGTCACGTACTTCAGGCAGCCTTCTTTTCCTTTCTGATTCTCAGTGATTTCTGCATTCAAACTGTGTATTAACCTTTAAATCTCATTAGATTTAACAATTTATGGTACATATTCTTTGTAAATCTGACATTATCTCTGCTTTCTGGAACTGAATCATGAAAAGAAAGAAAGTAGTGATCTAGTTCTATCCTAGTATTTGTGAGTTTCCACTGGAAGGTAGGATTAGAGAAACAGAAGATATCTGATCAGTGTTTAGTGTCTCACTTAAAGCTGCACATCAGTTATAGCATAACAATGCTTTCTTATGCCAAGCCATTATCTCTGCTACAATTATCTCTGTGTATTGCCCACAGTGATATTTGTCACTTAGGCAGAAAATATAAATGTGATACCAAAAATGCAGCAGTAGATGGCATAATTACGCTGTGACCTGGTAGAAATTTCAGTTTCACTCTTCTCTTTTGTCTAAGTCATGCAGATCAAATACTGAAAAAAAAATGCTCTATACCCAGCACATTTTGCTCTCAAACTGAGGAACTATGAAGCTGGCTGATCAACCATAAGAGCAGAAACAATACAGTGGAAAATGGAGCTATGTTTTCTTGTAAGAGAAAGCTGTGCTCTAGGCCTAAAGTCTTAAAACAGTGCTCAGATTCAAGCTGGAATTCTGTGTTCATATTGCCTTCTTGGAATTGCAAGCAATAAACGTTTCAGAAAAGATATCCATCAAGTTCTTACGTAGATATGTAAGTAATGTGGTTAGCATTACTAGCTCTTGCTTTAAGACTATTTTCTGCCATACAGATTTTAAGGTAAGGTTGGTTGGACGTTACGGCTTTGGTGATTTTTTTAAGGAATCATAATTACATTTAGAACTAACTGTAAATCAGATTTTCCCTTCAGTCTTCACAGCTATCATAGGTTTTCAGAAATTTCATGTGAAGTCATTTTAAATTACAGTAAAATCCCTCACTGCATTTCAGACTATGATTTGAAAGTGATGAGTAAATATTAAACATGTAACAAATCACACCATAAACAATGCAATACAACAGCTTCAAAGTCACATGCAGCAGTAAAATTAAGCTTCCACTACCAGTAGGGGTAAGCAGTACCTTAAAGAAAAATGAATTGCATGGCGCTTGTTTCCTTTGTACTTAAGAACGGTACAAGGTGCTTGCTGTCTTGCAAAATACTTTGATCTTTCTGCAGAGTAAACTGTGCAGTAGACATAAGCATTATCTTGCTCATATTGTTCTTATTCATTGAATTGCACTCTCAGAAGGATCAAAACTAGCAAAAAAAGAGATCCTCAAAAAGCTGTAGCATCTGAGTAGCTAATATCCTTAATATGTGACATAGCACCTGAAGTGCTCCACAAGCAACACCAATTGCTATTAGAATCACAGATTCCATCCTCAGGATCACCTCAATGGGTTCCTCCATCTTCCAGGAGAGCCTTTTATAGCACCTTCTGACAAAAATACTCACAACAGAGGAAAGAGATGAATCCCCTTATGCAAGGCTTTACTAGGAAGGACTTGAGTCTTGGAAAAAGAAACTTTTCTTCCAGTTTCACATACCTGTTCAGATTTTTGTTTATAGCAGTTGTGATAGAAGTAAAAAGGCTCAAGCAGACAAGTTTTGTCTACCCTGTGCATTGCAGTAGCCTTAATTACACGATGAAATTTCTTTCTACAAGACAATCATCTGAGTGATTCAGTGATCGGGATACTGATGCTTACTGAAAAGAGGGGACTCAGCTTTCTCATGTTCTTATTATTCAGCTCAGCCTCACAATGTAGTATATTCTTCATACTTTATTCTGAACACTGACCTAATAATTTCTATGAGAAAGTGAAGTGTTTGTCACCCATCACATCGTCTTAGCATTCCCTTCCAAATACTCTGCAAAGTAAAGGAGAGCATTATGATTTCTTTGCTTTTAACAATGATAAATGAAAGCATGAAAGTCGAAGTTAACATGATGACAACCTTTTCAAATCACTACTTTGTGATTCATTAAGTTTTCAAAACTGAATTTCCATTCACTAAAGTTTAACTATGAAATCTTAGCATATATGTGAACTGGGACACTCAGGATTAGAAGAAGCATGCAATTAATTAGTGAGGGATTTGCCTTGGGGCTTTGATTTTTGGGTTTTTTTGTTTTGTTTGTTTGTAGGAGTTTGATTTGAGTGACCTGTTACGATTTCAGTAAGACTGTGTGCAAGGAGAATTAAATTTTCAACGACAAGTTTCACCTGCCTTAGTTTTAACTCCTCTTTCCTCTACATCAGTCATCAAATACTCCTGTCTGCATATCATTCAATCTCCACAAACCTCCAAGAGTTTGGACCTTATACTGCAAATGTTCATTATTTTCACATCAACATCATTACTGTTCTGTGTACAGTGCAATCATTGTAACTGTTCAAAATACAGTAGGAAGAGCACTCTATGAGAGATTGTCCTGTATAAATTTACTTATACATGGAGATGTACTTTATCTTGTTGGAAACTGCAGTATTCCCAAATCATCTTTTAAGAGTGCTTGGGAATAATCCATGTACACTCAAACTTTATAGAATAAGCATCTATGTTGCATGTTAAAAACTATAAAAGGGAACAGTTCCCCTGCATTTTTTCTCCCAGGCTAAAACTATTTCAAATGCATGTAATCCAGTCCACCTAAATTCTTCAATAATGCTTGAACATCTGAGGTCATTATCACAATGAACAGTATTATTGCTCCCAGAGGGAAATATTTTAGTGTGGCATGATGGCAAGGGACTCTTCAGACCTATTCTCATGCTCAAGTCAAATCAAGTTGCATCTTGAGTGGATTTAACTGTTTTTTAGACAAAACAAGGTGCTTTGGAGAAAATGTTTTGCAACAGAAGTGTGTTGTGTCATTTTTCCTCTTCTTTCTCCTCTCTCCCTGCAGTATATCCTGGAATGCAAATAAAGTTTCCTAAATAGAACATATATTCATAATTAACCTCTCTTTTCACAATTATATCTCCTCTGCAGGTAGTGGAAATTTGGCAACTTTGAGTCCCTGTATAACGGCCTTCTCCCACCCTCTTGCAAAATTCCCTGTTGGAGAATCCATTCCAGTACTGGTTTTTTCTGCCGTTTTTGTTTTTGATTGGGTTTGGTTTCGTTTGTTGGGCTTTTTAATAACTGATGAGACCTAGATCCTTTTAGCTGGATCCTTTTATTTCTGTCACTGCCCTGGCTGAGTTCTTCTTTACCACAGGAAGATGTTCTCCAGGCTCTGTGTTACAAGTGCTCTCTGAAGGATGTCAGGCACTTTTACATATTTATCTAGTAGCAGATGTTGCCTTGCCCACTGTCTTTTCATGTAACATCTGTCCCAACTCCCTATTTGCTCATAAAAGTTAAGTATGTCCTGCCTCACATGACATAAAATTGTTCTCTGGAAACAATAAACTTTCCTTTTCTGGTAATTGATTCCCACAATATTACTAAAACTACTGTTCTGTCAGGACACTAGACAATGTACAGCTGATATTAAAAAAACAAAACCAAAAAATCTGAACAAACAAAAACCAACCAACCAAGCAAAAAAACCCCTAACAACAACAAAACCCCACACCATTTACTCTAGCTTAACAGCTCAATACATTACACACAACTCCACTTTTTCCCAAAGTCACACATAAAAAGAAACCTGATGACAGTTGTATAGTTCCTGATCTTGTTCTTATTAGGCAAACTCTGCTGAGGTTTGCAAATGCAAGTACTGATGTAAGCTTTTTCCACCCTATAGGCAAAGGTGTGTATCTCCTTCTATTAATTGTAAGGGCCAATAAATTTTTTTTCTGGACAACAGCTTGGATTTCCACATGTTCATACACTACAGTTTCTTTCTCCATAGTATTCCAAAGTCTCAAGTCACATATGGCTTTTCAGAGTTTTCATTCAGTATCTTACCTTTTATTGAATACATCTTGCAAAGCAGTAGAAGCTAGATGCTTAAGTCTTGCTGCAGCTCCCTCTGATCAGTTAAATCGCTTCCTCCAAGTTTAATTTTTGCAAAGAACACCGAATTCTTCAAGTTCGCATGTTTACATCTAGAGTTGACTCTATGGAACAGGTCCATTGATGTAACTGAATGCCACTACACATAGGAAGACCCTCAGATATACCATGACTCAACAGCAACTGCTTCCTGAAAAACTGCAGTATCACTACCTATATTTGTAGGGTCAAACCTGACTTAATTTTTCTCATCTTTTTTTTTTAAATTGCATGTGTTAGCACACTGTCATGTGTGGTATGGAGTAATTATTCAGAAATAAGATGGTTTATGCAGAGCTTGGATTTCAGACACCTCTAAGCTACAAAAAGCAAGCTTTCATATCACATATTTCTCAGATGTGTGATCCACAGCTCTATTGCAGGCAGCAGTCAAGGAATTTGCCTGTAACCATTCAAGAAGGGACACAAGCTGCTCCTGAGGACAGCAGTGACTCACCAGCAAGCAAGAAAATGGAGTTACTACTATTCAATGTCTCATTTTTCAGTACCTGCTAATTGAGTATTGTGCTACTCAGTAGAGATACCACACATGCTGTGAACACTGACAGGCCTTTTTCTGCCTCAGGTTTTTTGGTACCTGCAGTTTTAAAAGCAGTTGAATTTTATGCTCAAGATTAATTGAACCGGTGTTTAATAAATGCAAGGGAATGACTCCTTTGTATTTTTGCAACAAACCGTAGCTCTCCCAGTTTGGAAAGCACTTTTTAATCCTCAGTTTCTTATGATGTTCTCGGACTCCCTCCCAAAAACTAGCACAAAATAAAAATTTTACAGTCACTTTATTGAGCCAAGAGCAAATTGTTACAGTACTAATTTGGAAAAAGTATTTGACAATACTACATAGAAAAACAGACATTGCAAAGGAAATAATGAAATAATGTAATACAGATGCAAGTCATTGGTAGATCAGTTCAAAACTCCTGATGCTTGATATATTTATTACAATTAAATTATGGTTATGAAGTAATAAGTTTCAATACAGCATTAGGACTTGCTTATGAAGTAGCAGCTACACTGTCGGGAAAAACTTCAGGATCATTCCAAAGAGTGTACATCTGTGAATGGTCCAAAATGAAAAAAAATCACGAATGGAGTGCTCCTCTAAGGAGTGCTTAATTTAGAATGTTTATAAGACATAATATATTTGGGGGATTTGCTTTCTGAATTTTAAATATAAAATGAAAGCAAAGGACCCCATGCAAAGAAATGGGAGGCAGGGATTGCATGTTTCCCATTTGTATTGTTTTCAAAATGCACTTCATGGTTTACTTCAGTTGCTCCCATGCAGCAGACATGGGGAGACGGCTGAAATATCAGAGCATCACTGGGACAGTCCAGGATAAAAGGAGTGCTACTGAAATCACAGAACCCTTCTAAGGCTACAGTAGAAGGAACTGGACACATCGTATGTGATTGCTGGAGCTTACCACATTTCTAGCCCTGCAGCCAAGCACGGTAGTTCTGCAAGTCCCTGAGGCTGTCCTGCCTCCCCTCAGGCACATATGATTTCCCATGGTTGTTCATTCTGGCAGCAGCCTCTGCTCTGGCCACGCCAGGGCCACTGTGTGTCCAAATCTCAGATGCCCCTCCTAACCCAACTTGCACGTGCAGCATAAATTCCAGGAGCCACCCACAACCCAAGGAGGTTGGCCACTGGCTGCAGCCCCAACCCTGTACATCACAACTCTGGCTCAAGCAGGCTCTCAAGCGGGAGCTCCAAAGCCACCACTACAGCAAATAGGACAAGGACACTTCTGCATGTGGGACAGGTGCTCGACGGATTAACCTCCTCAGTGGGGCACTTTGAGGCCTAATGCTGCAGTCTTCCCTCTGTCCATGGCTGCCATCTCCTACAGACAATGAGACTCTGCACTGCCCTGCCAACTCCTACAGTCTTTCACAGCCATTGGATTTACTGCTCAGCTCTTGAGTCCAGATACCGGCAGCTCTGGAAATGACAAGTGGTAACGGCTATTCATCAGCTTCCTCTCTTGCTGCTTCAACATGTTAGGACACATGCTCCAGGCTGTGATGTCACCACCGTGGAGCATTGTAGTGATGTTTGAGAGCTTCCCCTTGGAACTCACAGCCAGCTGGTGCCAGTTCCTTGGC
>VZRE01000225.1:44790-117948 GCA_013396775.1 Cephalopterus ornatus | reverse complement strand
CGAAGCCTAGCCATGATGATGATGATTAGGATTTTGGTGAAACATGGGCCATGGGGACTAGATCTGTGAGACTAGAGGTTGCCCAGTTTGGTACATGTGGAGCTGCAAAAAACAGGATCATATCCAAGAAGCTTGGGGAATGTTCATTATTAGTTCCACTGCTAACTTTTGCATCTTGTCTCTGAAGCAGCATGGTCAGAGTTCCTAATGTGCACTTTGCTTTCCCCTAGCAGATTGAACCCCTGTCATCCTTTAAACTATGCAGATCCGCCCATCATTTGTTCCTTGTGGCTGCCCCAACTGCAGCTCTCAGTGAGAAGCCTGTTTTGCTCAGGAACCTGGAAACTATTTTAAGGCCTGAGGTTCCTGCCATGCAAAGAATGGTGTGATATGCATCTTGTTCTGAAAAAAACACTTCCATTCAGTTAATCAGACAGTTATTCATCTCACACTGTAATTGTAACCTGTAAGCCACTCATCATCTTCAGGTATGTTGAATGAACTAATCTCATATTTAAGAATTTGTCAACAGTATAACTGGATGCAATGATTTTGACTAAGATTTTCTAGCATGTCATTTTACAACGTATTTTTTCTTAAGACCTGCAGTGAGAGGACAACCTTAATAACTTCAGCATCAATGTTTCTCCTCCTGTAGTTTATACCTGAGAAAGAGAAGCACAGGGTAAATTAAGTCTTTTCCCTATGTTCACCTAGGAGGAAAGTTGACAAACTGAATTGAAATCCAGAGCTCAATCCACCAGCTCACAGCCCAGGCAATATTGCCTAAAATGGAGACTCCCAATGTACATAAACTGGAATGCAAAAGGGAGCACAAAACTGATTTCAGGAGATGCCACAATGTTCCTCAAGCTCAAGGCTGACAGAGGCAGAGTAACAGGATAAGCTAACTGTACAACAAAGTACTGAGAAGACTGAAAATGACCACTGACAATATGAAGCCACCTCTTTCCTTGGCCAAATGATGCTCCAATTACCAGTTGGTTAATATTTAATATAACATATGTTTTAGCATTACAATAATGTGCCAGGACAAAGGGCATCACTATTTTGATAAGTGATTGAACTTTCAGCAGCAGAGAGGAAAGCAAGAGGGACTTTCTTATTTTCAAAGTAAATAAAAGGATTGGCACACATTATGGCCTAAAAATTTAATTTCCTATTTTTTACAGTTATATTAAAGACAAATGAAATGACTCTGATGTTGGCTGAAGATCTTACCTTATGATTACTCAGTTGAAAGCTTTTGCAGCATAACAAATTACCACCCATCTGGTAAGCCATCATATCTAGCCCCAAGTGTGCTCTTAGCCATACTTACATTGTGAGTTGAAGCACATCAGCACCAGTGGGTTGGCCTGTCCCTCAGAGGTGCTAATGCCATTTGTTTGGAAGAGCGATAGCACCCTTTGTCCAGGTGGTAGGAGCATGCAGCCATCTGCTGAGCTTCTGATGCATGTGGCAATAAGGACTGGGAGCTATTGTCAAATCTCCACCTTCTGCAAGACACATTCTGTGGGTAAGGAAATGGCAGGAGCAGCAGTCACAAAGCTGTCTGGTATCTGACCCACCAATACCTCTGGCAGACACCTACAGTCTCTCCCACATGTCCAAGGCTGATTAATCACACCAAATGCAAATAATAAAGGCCAGCTGTTTGGTTCACTGGACAACAATCACTATTCTTACCAATTTGAATGACTTAATTGTTTCGAGAAGTCCTTTAATTTGCAGATTGTACCTTGAGTCAGCCTGTATGGATAGTGCCTGATGAGATCAATGACCTGCATTGATAAGAAGGGGCAGTGCCATGGTGTATCATGCACTTTCAGACTAAATAGCGAACATCAGGGTATGGTAGGACAAGAGGAGACAGAGGCATTGAAGACATTGATCTGAGCTACATGTCTCTCCAAGAACTGTGTGGTTTTTTGCTGTAGACACAATCAAATATGCCAAATGGCTGCTAAAATGTAAATGTTAGCAGTCAAGGTCACCTTCCAAGGGATACCAAACAGCATGCCCCAGGCAGACCCCATTAGTGGAGGCACTGACAGCATTCCTATCACTATCTCCTCCCCCAGTTCTTTGCTCCGTGCTGAGAAATATTCCAGAGGCAAAAGTCTTTTCCATCTGATGCTAAAAAGCTGTTCCCTCCTCCCACCTGGCTGAGGCTCAAGTTTAATAAAAATCCTCATTAGTTTTCATCTAAATATGCAGGAGGTCCATGCCAACTATTGCAGCTGAGTTAGGGAAAGCCAAAGCAGGTTCTAATTAAAGACAGGGCCAGACCAAAACCTTGGGTCACAAGCCTATATCTTGGGGAAATTTGGATCTGGGCTCTGAATGCCATTGATCAGGATGATCTCTTCACTCAAAGCCCTGGGTACTACCTGGCAGCATAATTACAAACCCCTCAGAGCAACCGTTTGATTCAGCCACTCTGCGTAACATGGTGGAGTTTCTCTGGCTGCTTCATTTTAATTAAGGGATGGGAAGCTTTAATTAATACAACATGACAGTGAAAATATAATCAGTTGAGTGGCCCCTGTTGTTTGTTCGCATGTTAATTTTTTTTTTTTTTTAACACACTTGTTTTTTAATTTCATGCAGTTATGCCTGAAAGCCACTAGCAGCAGCAACAAAGTGTTCCTCAAGGAGCCCGGGGGAACAGGGTGTTAATAAGTGCTGGGTTTGGCACCTGAGGAGCCATGGAGGTGCCTGGGGATTATATAAAACGAACAAGGTAGCTAGGTTTTTCAGTTAACATCATCATTAGGGAAGGACTGAAAATCAATGATATCTTTTATTTCTGTCTTTATGTTTCATGGGCAACAATGTACTGAGATACACAAGATCAACCAGACACAGTTTTCTCATGTTATTTTCCCAAGTTTTAGATCTGTTCTGCAGCAAAGATAAACTATGGCTGTAAGGTCTAGAGCACAAAAGAGAAATCCTGAATCTGAAACTGTGTGGCCAACTATGCTCACCTTTCCTTGTCACTTAAAATGCAGAGTTGTTCCCTGTTTAAACTTCTTATTTCCTCATTTCCTAACTTCAGAAAGGAGTTGAGGTCCCCTCCAGATGAGTGGAAATGCTGTTTTCATACTATATCATTTACTGTGCTTTTGTAATGGGCTGTTCCTCCTGTCGCTTCATTTCTGTCCAGGAGAGCTCTTGGGTTGCAAAATCCTGACTTTGAGCAGTGGAGATGCTGGTGGCAAAAACTGAAGCTGGAGCTTGAACACATTAGCACATTTCCAACAAGTCCCAAAACACAGGTTCATGTTAGCACTGTTGACAGAGAGGCCTTGGCTGGAAGGCAGGTATAAATTATGGGCTTTGTGGTCATTTGGAACACTAGTGTTCTCCTGATAGTCCATGACTGAAACAGCTCAGCTGTTCTACCCAAATGTAAATATCTACATCTGCATTTCACACCTCAGTTTCCTTTAAGACTAATGGTCTGGAATAAACATTTCGTCTCACCCTAAAGGCTTCAGACCTTTAGGGTGCCTGTATCTCTCCTGAGTGCAAGGAGAAGCTTGCTGGCTTGGGGGAGCTTGCTTGTACATGGATTTTGCATGATGGGAATTAAATGTTAAGTGAGATGAGTTCCAGTTGTCACATACATAACCCACTAATTCTGAGGCCAGAATCCTGCCTTAACATTTTCAAAGAGTTCTAGTGAATGATATTTAGAGTAATAGTTTATGGATATAGAACTTACGAACTGAGGCATTGTTGGTCTGCTTATTCACTTCAGCTAGAGCTTACAAAATACCATCTTGTCAAAACATTTTTTCTATTGAGCCTATAAGTTTTGCACATGCTAAAATTAATTGCATTAAGCTTTATGAAAATTCCAGCAGAAATAATACTTCTCAGCTGATTCTGCTTGCTAGCAGCCCATAAAAAGCTCTGAGAAGTCCATGATAGCCTTCAAAGTTGCTTTTCTGAATGGCATAAGTATTACACAGTGAAAAAGTAATCAAAAAATCTTTTGATGTTCCAATGGTCTTAAACATTCAGGGTCTTTTATTCTTCAATAATCAATATTTTCCCTTAATCATCTGCCAACTCATGGTCATAGAATTTGCAGGTTTTAGTTGATGAGACCATAGCCAGAGCTACAGCTCCTGACTAGCCACATCTGTAGATTCAGGCAATGCTTGCCTGAAATAGCATTACAAGCTCTAGTCAGCCACGGGCACGCAGAGGTTAGCCACTTGCAGCACAAAGCGTTGTGGCTCTTGTTAATGGCAATTGCGTGATGTTGATAGCAGACTAGAACTCCAACACCCTTTAGGAAGCAGCTGAGGTGAAAAAACCAGAGCTGATGGAAAAACATCAATATTTCCTTCAGTTGTGTGAGACTCCTGTGCAGATTTACATAATTAATCTTCAGCAACAAAACATTTATAATGCAGTTTAATAATCTGGGTGATAGACAGGTCATGTTAATTACCATCTTGCTTCCTGGTTTTAAAAGGCATTGTTTCCTAGCTCTTACTTAGAAGTCAATAGCTTGTATGAGCTTGAAGACAGTGCAGCAAGTTTGCAGATGATTAATGCCTGAGTGCTTGTCATTAATTGGGGATCTGTGAGAGAGGTTCAAGTCCTTGCACTGCCACAGGTCCTACGCATGACTGTGGGGGAGCAAGTGGTTTTGGGCACAGTTCTGCACTGCTGATACCTTAGTTGCTGATATCCCAGCAAGTGATGTCTGTTACCCCAGCTGCAGGTTCAGTCACATCCCTTCTAAAAATACAAACTAATTCTGGGGCTGTGTTCTAAAATACATACATAAAGTTGTGTGCGTGGCTTGGAGCTTTTCATAGGGTTTTTTTTTATTTGTTGTTTGTTTGGTTTGGATTTTTTTAAAGATACCTTTTTGAATATTTTTTTTTGTCATTAAATACTGTTGTGTCATAATCTGCTGAAGAGATGCTGACTTCTTGTAAAAGGACGGAAGGGGCAAATGAACAGCTCGAGAGGGATTCTTAGTCATCATGAAGGACTATTTGCCAGCCTAACTATGTGAAGGCTTTTGTTACTCTTCTGTATAAGGTGAGTGTAGAGGAAGGATGTCAATGACAACAATAAGGTGGTTTTCACACCTGTTTGGGAGGATGCTGTTTGAAACTCCAAGGGTTATCATAGGGGAGAACATGGTGTGAAAGAAAAGGAACTTGTCTGAGGTTTGAAGAGGGCAGGAGAGACTAGAACCATGGGCAGATTGGAGACAGAAATCACCTTTTAAGTGTTAAAAAGAAAATCATGGCACACGGACAAGAAATATCTTTACACAATAGAGAAAGGGCAGCCAATACAAGGTTTCACAATCAGAGGTGACATGGGCAAACAGACAGGCTATGAAAGGGATCTTTGCAGTGGTGCTCAGAGGAATACTGGCAAAGCAAAATTGTGTTAGTGTTAAGGAAAAGGATGCTACAAGAACTGAGACCCAAGTTAATGAGACTTATATTGTGTAACTGGATAAGCAGGTCTGGATTTTGATTTTACTTAAAAAAAGAGGTAAAACTTTAAGCTAGGGGCTGGATGTGAGAAGCCAAAGAGAAACTCACACCGCAACTGTAAGCTTGAAGCAAGGTAACAGAATTATTCAATTGCTTAAGAAAGAACAAGCAGGAAAGACTGGGCTTTGACAGGAAGAGCTCTGTTGCAGTCTGGCATAACTTTCTGACATCTCTAATGAATTGCTAACCAAACAGATATTTTAGTTTGGACAGGAAGAGACTTTTCTTGTGTAGAGAGCAGATCAGTCACTTGAAGAAAGAATGAGCCAGGGAGTGGTGTTTGCAGAGTAAAATATCCAAAATTAGAGGACTGCAGGAAAGAGGAGGGCAGATACATAGAAATAAAAAGAAGATTCGGTCATGATGCAGGTGGCTGCAGGAGAGTTGGGATGGCTGGTGCTGCCGTGGGGCTTAGATGTGCCAGAGGTGCTTGATGTCATCTGGGCTGAGAGTAAAGCCAAAGAGACAGGCTGGAGCTACTGCTTTTGAGAAAGGGCCCCAAAACATCAAAGTGAAATGGACTGTATGGCAGGACAGAAGGTATGGGTCAAGCCAGGGAAATATCACTTTAAATTCCTATATCTTATAAGTTATTTAGAGAGTAAAATATGCTTGCTCTCTAACTCTCATAACCTGGCATTCTTCACTTCCTAGGTGTGCATAAACCAAGCTTCTCATCATGGTGGCTGAAACTTGAAACAATCACTATCTCTAAGAAGATTAGGAGATTAAACTTATTTACAGTAGTGCACTCTCTCACCAGGCTGTACAAACAGTGCTTTCAAGGGAAAAAAAAGATGCTTGGGCTTCTGTGAGTCAAAGTCTGTAGTGTTACTCAGGAGAGAAGACCAAACAGAGCACATACTGTAGGAATGCTTGCATGTCTTTGTATCCTGTTCTACCTTGGCATCTCTGCGTCAGCACAAAGAACAGATTTTCACTCTGTGGGAACTAGTGTCCTGGCATCAGGCTGAGTTAAAATGCTCTTGGGAATAGGTTTTGCTGCAGTCATTTGAGACTGGTGACTGAAAAGGAGGGGAAAAAAAGAAATCGAATGGGATCTCGATAAATAGAATTTCAGATCTTGCATAATACCATTCAATGGCAACAGCAGGTGTTTGACAGTACTGTGAACTTCCTCAGAATGGGATCCTGCCAGCATGGCTGTGATTCAGTGCAATGATTCAATGACTGCAGGATGATATCCTGCCAACCAGCCTTCCAACAGAAAACTGTTCACCCCACTGCAAACACTGCCAGTCCATTAGCATTTCAGATTTAGTCTATCTGCATGTTGGTAGAACGAATGTATCCCCTTCAGGTAATGGAAGGAGGAAGGGAGGGACAAAAATTCCCTTTTCTCCCAGGGAATAAAAGGCAAAATCATTAGCTGCAATGTTATCTCCGAGGAGGAGCATGAGATATAATTTTTTTAAAGCTCAGAGTTTGAAAAAAAAAGTCTTCCTTTTATTCTTCAGCTCTGCTTTTCCTTCCACCTCCAACCAGGAGCTTGTCAAGAGATTCTCATCAGCTTTTACTTCTGCCTTCGAAACTGTGCAGAAATACTACCAACATCCTGAGATAAGCAAAGAAACTCAAAGAGCTGTCTTTAGCAGCCCCCATGACAGATATTTTTGCAGCTCCTACCCTGCAGCACCTGTGCCATCGCCAGTGCCCACACACCAAGCCTCCTGTGCTCCTGCAGGACAGACATGCAAGTATAAGCCCATATCAGGAACATTCCCAACTGCATGGCTCTTGGAAACACTTGACATGGGTACAGAGGAGGACAATACTCACCCAGCTGTCACTCTCCAGCCATGCAGCCCACTAGCCTGTGGCTGAGCTACGTGAGATGAAACCTCCTTCAAGTAAACACATGGTAAGGGTGCAACGAGGTGGGAGCAAACGCAATTTAGCTCAGCTCTTCTCTCGCTCCATTTTTCCATTGTGTAGCAGAAGGAAAAGAGTGGAGCTGAGCGAAGCACAGTGCTGCTACTATAATCTGTGTTGCAACACAGTGTTCTCATCCTTTCCCAGCTCTTTCAAACCTGCTGTAATATGAATAACGATACATTCCGCTTACAGAGACTTTGTTAAATACTTGGCCTTTATCACAGGTGCTGCGTAAACTGCTAGGATCAAAAGGGACTCTTTGAGAGGTGATTAGAGCAGGAGGGAAGGGTTTAGTGGTCTAAGCGCCACATTTGCAATAATTAGGCCCCCTGGAGTGATAGGTTCAAATCCTAGCAGGGTTGACTCAACCCTTCATCTCTCTAAGGTAGATTAAATGGGTTTTCTGTAGTAGGGTCTTTTGGACAAGACCTTAAAAAGCACATGAGTTTTCTCACTTTATTGCGAGGATGAATTTTACAGATTTATAAACCAGATATGCAAGTTATTTCACATAAACCTAGCTGTCTGCCCAAGCATTATTTGCCAAACCTGTCTTCACTGTTGCAATGACCATGCAGGTCTCCTACTCACCAGCCTCCTTCCCAGAGGGACTCTTTTGTGGTGAAACGTAGTAGAGTAAGAGACATAGTTTGGGATTAGGCAATGCAGTTTGAATGTATCCTATAACTAAACACAACCATCAGCCTCCAGTTTTTAGCTTACTCTTTAAAATTAGTATTTTCTACTAAATAGTGCTATTCTCTCACTTGAGGCGAGTGACTAACCCAGTCAAGGGTCAAAAAGAGCATGGACTTTTGCAGCACCATAGGCTGAATGAGAGTTGATTCTGTCTGGGTTTTTAAAAAATAGAAAAATATTCTTTTTCAAGATGATTCCTATTGCAAGGGGGAGGAGGGGAGGCATGACTTTTCTCATGCTTATTTGGTCTGCCTAGGAAGCTAAGGTAATTGTCACTGGGAGCAGTTCGACAGAAACGCTCAGAGCAAGCCTTTGGGAGCCCCCTTCGGAGAAGGGAAAATAAGATGAATTATAGAATCATTTAGGCTGGAAAAGATCTTTAAGATCTTTGAGCCCAACCATTAACCCAGCACTACCAAGTTGACCAGTAAACTATATCCCTAAGTTCTAGGTGGGTTTTGTCCCTTCTTATTTTCTCCCTGCACAACGTCATGACATCCTTGTAATCCTCCTAAGTTGATGCCCCTTCTTCCAAAGGTAATTTTTTTCCTTAGTTCCAGCCAAAGCTCTCTGCTCAGCCAGGTTGGACTTCCCCACCAGCTCATCTTTTGGCACATGGGGATGGTCTGCTCCTGCACCTCTGAGATTTCCTTCTTGAAGAATGTCCAACTTTTCTGGGCTCCTTTGCCCTCAGGACAGCTTCCCAGGGGACTTTCTCAACCAGGCTCCTAAACAGGCCAATGTTTGCTCCCCAGAAAATCCAAATTAACAATTCTGCTGATTCCTCTTCTTACTTCTCCAGCAGTCAAAACCTGTATCATTTCATGGTCACCTTCCCTACTTGGCTCACTCACCAGCTGTGTCAGGAACCTCCTAGACTGTTTCCTCTGTGCAGCATTATATTTCCAGCATGTTGAAGTGCCTTGTGAGAACAAGGCCCAGAAATTGTGAGACTTTTGCTGGAATTTTTCATCTGCCTCTTAATAATAATTTCTCAAGGTTATGCCAGCACTAGAACTCACCTTGGGGACTGAAGAAAAGGCCATTTCAACCTTATGCCCTGGGCCTTTCCTTAGCGCAGACAGAATCACATAACCAAAGATGATGATTCTGAAGAGAGGGATTGTGAAAGAAACACAAAGGAAACTTTCTTTTAGCAGGGGGCATGTGTAGGGGAGAAGGCAGGTGGGGCAAAGTGCAGAAAATGAAATAAAACAGAGGTTTCCAGGACAGTGCACAGAGCTGCAGGTATCTGAGGGAAGAACTGGCTGAGGAAAAAAATTCTGTGGGCCAACACAGAAAACAACCATGCAAAAGTGGAAAAAAGGTGAGGGAGAGGAACTGACAGGGACCAAAACCACAGAAAGGACTAGAAAAAAGTGTTGCAGTTATTCCTCTTTGATTTTGTTTTCCTAATGGGAAAGGAGTGCAGTGGAGATGCAGGCTGTGCTTGGTGATTATCTTCCCCTGAGGTCCTGTCCTCTTGCATTTCTCCATTGCTTGGAGATGTAGAGACCCTAGACCAGGCTGGCACTTCATTTGCCCAACCCTAGTATTCTGTACATAATTCTTCTCCAACAAAGAAAACTGACTTCCCATGCAGTCAATATGGGGAAAAAAGGAGGAGAGAGATGCAAGTATGACTGAATAGCAGTCAAGTACAGCTAGCTAATTGCAGCTTCATGCAATCGCTTTCATAGTTGTTATCATAACTGTATATATTTCCAGCTCAATTTGTCTATCTTTTCCGGCCTCCTGTCTTTGCAGCTGCCTCCTCTTCTCTCCTTCCTGATGGCTGCAAATCTCTGCTTATCACCCATTTTCATGCTGTGTTTTGTCTGCCTCTTTGTGTTCATCCCTGTACCAGCTTCTTGGCTGCATGTGGCAATATCTTATTTCCTGGATGTTGTGAGAGACTTTAGTATGAACTACTTGCTTCAGTTAACATGTATGACCTTTTGCCTTATTTTGTTTTTCTGGATGATTTAATTTTACACATGTTTACACTAAGGACTAGTTCTGCAAACTGAAGTGGTCAGCATGGACGTGCAATTGCTATGTGAGGCAGTAAGAATTAAGACAATTATTTATTTATCAAATTTCTTTTTGTATGAATGTATCCATCCACTGCATTAATTTTTCATGGAACCTCATCTTGAAAAAAACATTCTCTCCTCCCGGGAAGGATTTGAACTCTTTAGGGAATTCCCCCAATTTCTCGTGTTTTTTTCTTTAATTGAACCCCACCGTGTAAGAAGAGCTCCGTCTACAATATTGATTGCAGAAAAACATGCAGACCTGTCAATCTCCCTTTTCCCAAGGCAAAACTCTCCTATTGTCTTTTTCTGCCGGGGTATAATCTCCACAAAGACAGACTTCAAACAGTTAAGCTTCTTCCCATTGTATTGGGACTACATGTAGGGCTCCACTTTACATTAACATTTAACAGGTTTCAAGCTTCAATGATAAACTAAAAATGTTTTTCCGTCATGACAACTGCTTGACAGTTTTTAAAAATGGATAAAAAATGGAAAATTACCCTACAGCAGAAACATCCCCTTCTCTTCATAACTCAGGCTGAGACATGGCATGAATGGAATAACACATTTATTACATTCTAGGCACCAAACATAAAATGCATTGCCTGCCTCTATTCCGCTTGATTTGATAATCTAGTACAATTTAGGTCCCTAATAAATTAAATTGTTCGGAAACTTGGTTCACTGCCTAAACTCTGCGCAAGGCTGTGCTGTTTAATGATGCCTTTCTTTTTTTTGGTGTTTTATCTTTGGGATAAATAATTCAGCCTAATAAACCCTGTGATCTGCTAGGTTAATTGACACCCACAGTAATTCCCAGCTTGTGCACAGCACCCATATTGGTCTGTCTTTCACAGGATCCTATAGCATTACCTAATCTGTGCAGCTCACCAGTCAGGTTCCCTGCATTGCAATAAGCCCTACCCATTGCAAACATCACTTCTGCTCCTGAACAGGCAGGTTTGTTCCCTTTCTCCCAAGTGGTTATGTTTCTGGTTGATTTCCAAGAAAATCCTAGGGCAGTTGGGACTAGACTGACATTAAAAACAAAAAAACTGGTGAAAAAAGTGAAATGAAGAAAATATTATGAAGATCCACAAATATATTATCTGGGTGTTTTATTCACAAGTGATGTGTCCAGCTGTATGGCGGGATGAATACACTCTAATTAATTATTAAATTGCTCAGATGGTCCTCCTCCCCAAACCTGACATTTACTGAAAAAAAGTAATTGAAAAGGATTTGGCCAGTTCCACTCCCTGTGTTCAAATGTTATATAACAGACAACTCCACCTCTCCACTCCCTCTCTCTCTCTCTGCTTTCAGGCTAACACACAGTTTATTGGGTATCAATAAAACATAAGAATTACTCCTGGTATAACAATAGCACCTCTTTTGCAACCTTCAGCCTGCTTAGCTCCCAGGAATAGCGTGCTAATGAGGGTTTGCAGTGTTTTGGACAGATGCTAGAGTGTTATGCTGGGCTGATAACTGCATCTCTTGGATCAAACACTGTGCTGGGATGACTCATGCCTTTTACTAATTTATAAGAGCAGTCTTCCTTGAAATCCCAATGTAAATACTATTGCCCTGTTCTCTGTGAGTAACTACAGCCTTGAAGTCAACAAAAGTAATGGGCACTCTGCATGGTGTAACGAGCCACCAACATATTCCTTTTTATTCCCTGCATGATATATTTAAATTTTGGGTTGTTTTGTTTGGTTTAAATTTTTACCTTTTTTTTTTTTTTTTTTTTCCCAGGGGCTGTATGAATGCAAGGACCACACAGCCTAAAGAGGAGCAAGGACAATTCACAGAGCAACACAAGAAGGCTGAGCCTTAGTTTTGAAAAGAGGGAGGCTGGAGCTGTATTGCAAGCCAGATGGTTTGGATGCATGTAATTCCCTAACTCAAAATCAGGGTTCATTTACTGCATGTGTTTCCTTTACAAGATAGTCACTAAACAGAATGGTATCCTATTCACACCTGTCAGGAGCGAGGAAATGAGGGTTTTAAAATCAGACTCAGTACATTTCCTTTTCCATTTTGACTGAAGAGATATTTGCAAGCGTTTCTATCTTCCTGGCTTGTATTGTTTTTTACATCTCTGTAACTATTCTGTGCAAACAAGGTGTTGGTGCATTGGCATGCCTGGACAAAAATACGAGTTACCCCATTGTACTTGCTAAAGACATTGGGAAAATAAGAGTGAAGACATGGTTCACATCTTCCCTCACTGACATACAGTGCTTTAGCTGAGCACAAAAGCGTATTCCCAAAGTGCCTGAGCAAAGCCACTTTCACAGCGTGTTTCAAGCACCCTTGCTTTTAGATCAATGAGCATTGCTATCCACAGTGTGACATCCCCATCCAAGCCCAGAGTCCTGCAGGACAGGATGGGATAACTCACCAGTCATGGCCCTCTCACTGGTTCTAAAGGGAAGGCAAATGACAAGCTCAGACCACACATCAGATCTTCAGGTACCTAAAAATAGATGAGAGGATCCCCTGAATTGGAACAGAACCAGTTGCTTTGTAAGCAGTGAGCTATCAGCAAGGTACTGATGTGAAGCTAAGATGTAAAATCTAAATGTCCCACATCCCATCGCTATCGTTAATATCACAAACTGTGACAAATCTGTATGTGCTGATAGTGCTTTTCCAAGGTAAGTAGGAATCTCTTTTCCCCCATGTCTTGTAAGACACCCATTTTAGGCAGATTCCCTTCCCTCAGATACTCCAGACACCTCTTAAAGGACAAGCTTACTCCCAAGGAGTCTCCACTCTTCCATAGCCTGTGATAAGTGCTTTCATAGGCTACTTCAGGGTTCAGCTTGATTTTAATTTTTTTTTTTCCAAAATGCCCTGAGATGAAGTGAGGCTGGCACCAGCTTCAGATATCAAACTGTTAAAGAACTGAAGTAGGTTGGGAAGGACTGACCCATGGCAAAGGGAAGAAGAATGAAACTGGGACCCAAAGCATTGACACCTCCCTCTACTCGGCAGCACCTCTGCTGGGTTTGCTTACATTCTAAAAACTAGCCATGGGTTGGAGGACATTCCTCCAGGAACTGGCTAGTCCTCACTGATCACCTATTCCAACATGTGCTTGGCAATTTAAGGCAGAAACTCTACCCTGATAATGTCTCTAGGTTTAATAGCTCCCTTCTCATAGTGTGACTGCAGCCTTGCTCTGTGGCACATCACAGCTACTCAGATGAAGCTGGCTGCAGTTTGTTGACAGATACAGTACTTCCAGTCTCTATGTGGAACGTAAGTGTGATTTGCACAAGAAATAGAAGCAGTAGTTCCCTGTATAAAAAAATCACACCAAATTTACAGGCATTGTCATGACCAAAAGCCCAGTTAGATTATTACTGAGGAAGTAATATTCTGACTCTGTCTCTAGAAAGTGTTGCTGAAGTTTCCTCTTTGGGAAACCCTTTCTGCCACATTTGATAACAGATGACCCTCACATACTTACCACCCTTACTGCTCCTTCTCTCCAAAAATTCCCAGCAATCAAACCTCAGCAAAGAAGTAGCCTGCTCAAACAGCATTTTGAAACAGTGCCTGAAGGTTTCACCAACCCTGTTGAACTTATGTGGATGGTCCCCTGGTGTTTGAAGAGGACCACGTGCTGTGTGAAAGCGCCTCAGGGCAGACCAAGGTAATGGACAGAGGTGCATAGTCTTGTGTTACATATCTATCTAGATGACATGTTTGTATGTCAAAGCTGCCATGACTTCTGAAAATCAGTATATTATTCCCTTTGAAAGTGCATTTGCCTGTCATCATGATGTACATACTGATCAAGATTTCAAAGTCACCAGAGGTCTCACAATTCCCACTAATGATGAATGGGATGAGTTTGAATGCACATTGAAAAAACTGAACTACTGTCCTTATTTTTTGGACTTTTCCACATAATTTTCCCTGAAGGTAATATGGACTTGTGAATGCTCAGCTTTCATAAAAAAGCAGTGTCTGAACAGCCTGGTAAAATGAGAGTCTGTACTGGAATGGGGGAGAAAGAAATGCGGGAGAGAAGCAGGGCTGCTATGCTGGGGCACATACTGTGATTCATGCACTTGCTTGGGGCTTGATTTAAAAAGAAATCTGTTCCCAAAGAAAACAATGAGATTTTTATGTTTTGACTGACTGAAGCCTTGATGCTGTTCCACAGCACGAGAGCAGCATCCTTCCTTAGAAAGACATCAGCAGTCCCAAGTGGCTATTTCTGCTTTTGTAGTGAGAGAGAAAATGGTAAGTGAGAGAAAGAGAAAATGAAATGCCTCTGACAAGAAAACAATGTGCCAGAAGCAACTCCTTTAAATACAGAAAAGCAAGAGGATAGAACTCCATCCATTCTCCAGCTTTTTTGTATTTATTGTTTTTTGGGGGGTTTATTCCTACCATCTAATATTTTACCTTGTATTTATTTCTTTTTTCCTCTTGAAATACTGTGCTTTACAGTAAGAAATCATAGAATTGTAGAGTTTAGAGATGCGAGAAGTCTATTAGATCATCTGCTCCACCGATCTTTGCCCGCAGAGAATTGCTCCCTGTGGTATATTTTCTAGTGTTTTGTCCAGCCTTGTTGTAAAAATCCTGAGTGACCAGGCTTCCACCAGATCCCCCAGCAGCTTTTCTGGCACTGGATATGTCTTGAAAGATTTTCCTAATAGTCTGGCTGTGGTTTCGTGTTGCTAATTTCACCCCATTTGGCACTTCTGTATCTATGTAACAGTCTAAATTGTTACCTTCCCTTTGGCATTCGTGTTTTCTGACTCTCTGCCTTCTTAGCATGGAATCACAGAAAAACAGGGCTGAAAGGACCTTTGCTGTTCATACACACAGAGCTTTTAAATCTGCTTTGTAAGACTGCCTAGATTCCTGATATATTTTTATTTTTTTCCACCCTTCTTGTTCCCATTTGTCCATGCACAGCAACTCCCCCGAGTGTATTATTACAGATACATTTGCATCAAAATGATGCAGAAAATAGATCTTTATTGCCTTTGATTCAAATATCAAGGGAGGGAACTACACCCCGAAATTGCATCAGCATTTTTGCAGCCAAACTGCAATATGCACTTATGTTCAATTGGCCACCCACTCTCATTGTAAAGTGTTTCAGTATTCCTGCTAGCAGTTTGCCATTGACTACAAGTGTTTTGGAGGATTTTGCCTCAGGTATGTTTTCATGCTTACAAGTGGAAACTCATCTTGTTATTTTCTCTTGTAATGTCCCCAGACTCAGTAGGTCACTCATGTTATTTCCATGTCCTGACTTACCTTTCAGTTCCTCCCAAGCCAGGGTCATTTGTGAGAGCCCTTTGTGTGCAGCTTATATTCCCTATAGACTATTAATAAGGACACTAAAGCACAATGTTTCTAAGAATTTTTTTACTTTTTTTTTACTCCATAACTCTGTTGTGTTGCCTAGTGCTTTCTCCATTCCCTATGCATCTTCTGCTATCCAGTTCAGATTCTCATTTCTCATGGGACCATGATGTTGCCCTTTGCACATATTTTTTATTTTCCTCATTATGTTTTTTTTCCCAAGGATTTTTTTTTTTATTGTCTTTCATGTTTTCTGGGCATATTATTTACAGCTGTATTTTAGTATGATAAAATTAGAAACAGTGTCCTGGATCACTGAATCTAGATCTCTATTATTTCAGAGAGCTATGCCATGACATCCCTTTAAAATATTAATTGAGTTCCAGTTTGATGAAGCTGTAAAATCAAGTTTTCTGCTCCTGCTTTTTCTACAAGAAGGCCATTCTCAAGCTATCCTGCTTGGACAGTTAAAAATCCTGCTTCAGAATTCCATTCTAAATTTGCCCCTGACCAGCTTTTATCACTTGTTCAGGTGCCAACTATAGCTGTGGTTAACTGAGTCCACCCATGTCTTTCTTCTCTGTCATTTCCAATTAGCAAACTTCAATTCACAGCTCGTTTCTTAAGTGCATAAACTCACATTGTGTGCTATCACACCTCTTCCTGTTTCTGTTCACCTAGCCAATGAGTTAGCACAGCCCTTCAGTTAACCTACTCTTTTGGAAAGCTGAACCTGATGCTCATTCCTAGGGTGATACATCCCAACTTCTCAGATCATTGCAGAAGTATATGTTGAGCAACTTAAAACGAATCTTCAAAAAGTTTTTGCGGAGAATTTTGAAGCATAAGTGTTTCATGCCTAACCATGGTGATAATTTACATGAAGACCTTGAAAATTTACATTATCCAGAATTCCTTTTCTCTGCACAGCTTCAATCTTAACACAAAAACGCTCAAAAATTCAACATAGCCCACCATAGATAGTCCTGGGTCCATTTCCCAGTGAAAACTTGAAGATCTAGACAATAATATTGAAGATTTTTCTGCCTGTCTGTCTAGGCAGATGCAGTTTTCTGCCCTAGGATTTGTATAGATTATGCATCCACACATCCCATCCTGCAGGTGGTTCTCTGCAGAGTGGAATGTTACTTTTCCTAGGATGAGCTGTCAACATATTTATTTGTAATAGCCTCAATAACAAGCACAGAAAGAAGAATGAGTAAACTTGTCTGATGTCAGGAATACGTGTTGTATAGCCTAATTCCAGGCTGTGACTCCAACTCTCTCTTTTGCAAGAAGGTTGCCTTTGTCTTCATTTACGCCTAAAGCTCATCAATTCATGTATCAGATTCTAGAAATCAAAGGTTTTAATTTCCAGTCCCCAACTGTTTCTGTAGAGAAAACTATTTGCTGAAAGCCTTGATGATGGAAAGAAATATAAAGAACAGCTGATATAAGAGGGTTTTCAAATGCTTTTGAGCCACACAACAAAACTAATAAGATTTCAAAACAGAAAGCAAATATAATGAGACTTAAGTAGCCAATTCTTTGAGTTCCCTGTTCCCTGTTCTTTGCCTGGAAAACAAGAAAGAAATGTTAAGTACATAAAACACATAGCTCTCTTTTAAACAAAACCTGCAAAGAAAAGCTTTTGAAGTGTCTTTATTCCCTGTTCTCTTATCTTTTACTCTTTTTTGCCTCTCTTGTATGTGCTCTCTTGTGTCACAAAAAGAAGAGCTTCTGGTCCCTTCATCTTTTATGCTACTTCACCTTGACCTCAAGTTACGATGGACTAATTTGATCATTCTTGTTTAACATTAAAACCCTGGTGTTGTTGTTACTAGGTGGGTTTTTTACAGAATGAAATTTTCTCTCTGTACATTGGAGTGTCCACTCTTACTAACCACTGTGTGCCCACCCGGACAGCCATGAGCTGGGGGCGTCATGTTATCTCACCATTCTCCTCCAGGGAGGTCAGTGCCCAGAACTGTGGTTAATGGCAAACCAAGGTAAATCCCATCATCATGCTTTGCTTCTGTTTCCCCTTCTGTCCTTTCACTTCCTTATGCTGCAGCCCCACTGTGGCAGAAAGCATCTTGTGTGGTTTGTTTGGGTTTTGCCTGGCCTGGTAGGCTCTGAGCTCAGCTGGGCTAATGGACTCTTAACTGACTAGGTGTTTCTAGCTCCTCAAATTCTTTTTTTTCCTCGTGAAAGCTGAGGGGGAAAAAAGGGGATAAGAACTGGCTGAAATCTGAGCTTTGACTTTTCTTCCCTCCTCGTTGCTGGATAGATATCCCTCTTGGACAGAACAGGCTCTGAGTAATGGGGACCATAGTTCAGATGATTTGTAAATGTCTTGCAGTGACAAGTTTGACTTATATCTCAAGTTCCTCTTGTTCTCTCACTTACCCAGCTGCTCTATGCCTGCAGACTAGCACAGCCTCCTAAGCTTGTCTTGCAACACCAAAAACAGCCCATGCAGATAAGGTCTTCAACATTCGTCTGACTCAGGTCACTGCGCAAAGGCATGCCAGCCTGCCAGGCTCATTTGTTATTTTGGAAAGGACCTGCCACGGTTTCTGCACCACTAATTGGCCACAATCCATTTTCTGTTATATGTATTCATCTCCTACTTCTGCTGCCTGGTCCAAGCGATGCCAAGCACATCATTTAGTGCACAGTACTTTGAGCTTGGACTTACTGGGTAGGATATTAGACAGAGATTTTGATTAGATTTGAGATCAGGATCTCTTCGTGATAATCTCTGCAATTGTTCTCCCCAAACCATCTTACTGCCTACAATGACGACATTTCTGGAGTGAAATGCAGGAAGAAAATGTATACAACTCAAGGCAACAGAGTTCCATCAGAGGTGGCTTTAGCCCAATGACTTATGCAAAACAGGTCTGTAATGTTGCAAATTTGTATTTTTTCTTTCTGTTTCAAGGAGGAAAAAGGCAACAGTTGATACTGCCATGAAGCTGCAATCCTGAAAGATGGAGGAATGGAAACTTCAGTGTCTTTAACAATGCTAATTCAAGCCTGTGGACCTGTGAACCATTTTTGCAATCAAAAGCTTATGAAATGCATTGCAGTGGCCTGAATAGTGTAAGTCCAGTATAAGAAATCCCTGCTAAAATCAATGAGATTTTTTTCTTATTAGGTTTATAGGATTTGTTACTGCTTGAAGAACTCCTGTTCTTCACCCCTAAAGACCCTCACTGATGGGTTCCTCTTCTTTACCTGCTTCTCTCCTTAACTTCTGTAAGATCACTGTGCTAGTTGGATGATGATATGCTGTGTGTATGACTGAGAGCTGCAAAGTAAGAGGCTGTGCACGTGCCTGAGCTTGGCTCACACAGCACACAGCTCTACCATCATCCCCATGCCCAGACCTGCCACTTCATGATCCACTTCTGGTGATAATACAGGCTTCCCAGACAGAAACTGCTGCTCCTAATTTTCAAGGAAATTCTGGGACTGACTTGAGGTTTACTCTCAGATAAAAGTAGAAATGCTCAAACATTTTGTTCTGTACTTGTTTCACCTGTCTAATCACAAAGAAATTACTACTGTGATATCTATATGGCTCTCTCAGAAGCCAAAAACCTTATTAACTTACTTTATTGCTAAAATTTAGACAACAAAACCTCTCCAGGTCCATCATGTCTCCAGTTTAGCCAGAAAAAGCAAAGGAACAAGAGAGTAGAAGATAACTCCAATGGGGAAAAGCAACGAGCCTTTGCACAAGTGGCTTTTAGGCCTGATCATATGCATTTGACATATTCATTTCCTCAAACTGTATATTTTCATGGCTCTTTCCTCTATGGCTTACATGTGTTGGAATCAATTCTGTTTTACCATGATTGCCATGGTTACCTTATCATCATTATTGTATGTATGTGTTGCTATATTACTATTCCAGATGTCTTACCAAAGTTCCCTAAAGCAAAATGATCCCAGAACTTACTCTGCACACATCCCAAACTACTAAGCATTGGTATCTTTTATGATGCGTTTCCCAGCTAAAACAAAGTTGACTTGAACATCTCTGCTGAAATAAAGCTGTTTGCCCTTTCTGGGTAGAGAACAAATTACTCCGTACATCATCTTTACCATAAGCCAATTCCTTACATCAAATGCAAAAAACCACTCCTCCTTAACCGGACTTCTCAGCAGCCTGATTTGCCTTTACTTCCACTACTACATTGCTAAAAATCACAAGATTGTTGATGTCTGCAGCAGGGAAGACACATCAGCCTCTGAAACAAGGCTATCATGATATAGCAAACCCAGAGGTCATTATAGCAGGGTAGGGCACATCTCAAAGGCCAGGACAGAGAAAAGCTTGAGTTTGAGATGAAAAAACCTTTGCTGGGGGCACAATGCTAAAGGGCTACAAAAATTGTCATAGAGATGGAACATCTCTCCTATGACGACAGACTGAGAGAGTTGGAGTTGTTCAACCCAGAGAAGACTCTCGGTAGACCTTATTGTGGCTTTTGAATAGTTAAAAGGGGCTTATAGGAAAGATGGCAAAAGACTTTTTACTAGGACCTGTAGCAATAGGACAAGGAGTAATGTTTTCAAACATTAGATTCAAATTAGATATACGAAAGAAATATTTTATGATGAGGGCGGCGAAACACTGAAACAGGTTGCCCAGAGAGGTTGAAGATGCCCCATCCTTGGAAATGCTTAAGGATAGGGCTCTGAGCAACCTGATCTAGTTGAAGATGTCCCTTCTTATTGCAGAGGGGGTTGGACTAGATGACCTCTAAAAATCCCTTCTGACTCAAATCCTTCTATGATTCTATGCAGTCTTTCAGAATAGAACTGGGGAAACCCAGACATTAACATCTGGTTTTAATCCAAACTCTGTATTATATTCCAGTGGCCAAATGAATGCAGAACTTCATCCTAAAGAGTAACTCAGCTCAGCACTAACCACCAGATTTCTCCTGCTATTTATTCTTATTTTAACAACTGCTCCTTACTATGTACACAAGCAGAGGCTTTGAATATGTTTTAATAATGAATGCCATTATGAGGTTAGAGTACACTGGTGTGAAGAAAGTGATTCATCACTGGGAAGAGACAAACAAACAAATATATTGGATGATACAATGCCTAGATGCACGATTCTAAGTTTACAAGCAAGAGGTTATGTATTGTTCCCCAGCTGTAATCTAGTATTACCAAACTAGAGAATACCAAATACATTTAAGATTTTTATAATAATTCCCATGATAAGAGGAATGAAATCTTAAACACAAGTAAATAGCAGAACCTCTAAGTGGGGAGGACATAGTAGCAGTCAGTGTAGCAGTGAAACTTTTCTCCTTAAGTTAAGGATGACTCACAATTTGTCAGTACGTGCAGCTAACTGACCATCTTTTTAAGTGGAAATGGAAACTGGGACACAAGGTCATCATGATACAGCAAATACAGAGATCGTCATATTTTTTAGCTAGAGGCAAATAAGGCAACACTTGTTTTGCCACATGTTCAAATTACACATCACTATGCCAGACTGACAGCGACCCCATCATCCCACTATGGGCCATGGAAAGAATTACTATGATGTGGTAAAATTTTCATAACTTTTTATAGATATTGCTCTATCCTCTGCTAGCTCCAGGAGGTTTTGTCTGGATGTTTTTTGCTTTGAGATGCCTCAAAGGTCCTGGTTTGCTGGGAAGACCCAGCTGAATGCTTGCTAACCTGAGGACATCTTGACATTGGAAGCAGGTCATCATTTCAGGGAGATGCAGAGGCAGCAGGGCTCCTGCTGCCAGCTGGGTTCTTCTGGGAAAGCTGGGGCATCTCTGGGGATTGAATGTGTGTGGATAGATTTCTCCTAACAAAAACAACCTTCTAGCTCTAAAAAAATTTACATTCTTGGTGTCAGGCATTTGTCTTTCTTTACCATCCATCTGGGAAATGCAGATTGTGTTCATTATGCCAAACAACTTTCAAATGTCCATGCTGTCTGGAAAACTGCATTGAAGTTCAAGATAGGTTGTCCTGTCCCTGTAGCAGAAATTGGATTCCCCAGCTGGTGAGATGCTTTCCTTTCTCCAAGCTTTACTGCAGTGAGTCCAGAAAAAGGACAAAAAGATGATTCTCAACCCTTCTTCCGTATGTCAATGTATCTTGTGTATTGGGGACCCCAGACCTGGACCCAGAACTCCAGACATCTCATGAGGGCTGAGAAGAGAGGAAGAATCACCTCCCTTGACAGGCTGGCAATACTCTTCATAATGCAGCCCAGGATGCTGTTGGGGTTTTTTGCCACAAGGGCACATTGCTGCCTCACGCTCAGCTTGGTGGCTACCAGGAGCTCCAGGTTCTTCTCAGCAAAGCTTCTTTCCAGTTGATCAGCTCCCCTCATATACTGGTGCTTGGAGTTGTTCATCCTCAGGGGCAGGGCTTCACTTTTCCGCTTGTTGAAATTCATAAGCTTTCTGTTAACCCATTTTTCTAGCCTCTGCAGGTCCCTCCGAATGTCACCACACCTCTGGGATGTATCGTCCACTCCCCCTCGTTCCATATTGTCTGTGAAGTTATTGAGGGTGCACTGCTTTCCGTCGTTCAGATTTCTAATGAAGATGCTGACAAGTACTGGCCCCAGTACAGACCCGTGGGGTGCACCACCAGTCAATTCCCTACTCTTGGCCCCATTGTTTAGACAGTTTTCAATCCACCTCATCAGCTTGACAGTGTTTGTTAATTCCTGCTAGTCCCAAGGAGCTACCTGATGGAGCCTATGAGATGGGACTACCATGCAGGTCCCTCTCCTTTTCTGTCTGGGTCCAAGCATTCATGAGATAGACTGGTGACTAACATGCAGCCTGTCCTGATTGTTTAGGAAAATACAGTTTGTAACCTGAATTGAAGAGCTCTGGTGAATCCCACAACATAATAACTGAGTTAAATGCAAATTACTCCATCATTTGTGAAATTTCAGAGATGCATGTGCTCTTATAAACAAATTGAAATTAAAACCCCCCTGGTTTTTCTTGGGTGCTATTGGCTTTTTCCAATGCCTGCTGCTTTGCACCATCTGTGTACAGGGTTGTGTGTGATTACCCAGACCCTGCACATGTGAGGAAGCTCTATGAGCTCTGAGATCAGCTCCAGATGGTGGCTGGGTGCTGTCCTTTTCCCAACATCCATAGGATGTCCACCTAGCAGGAAGTGGATGCGGCCCCCAGCAACACAAGACAGAAGAGAAGAAGCAGGTTGCTGAGCAGGGCTGGTGGCAGAGTTGGCCCTCACCCTCAGGTATGGTCTATCGGAGAGGCATGAAGATCAAACCCTTTATAGGAAAAGGTCAACTGCCCCATTGCCTGAATGTCACTCAAGGGGCCTTGCTTATCATGGTTATTATTATGTTTGTTATGGTAAGACGCTTTAGCATTGTTTTGTATGATATGAGTTCAGTTGGTAATTAAAAATTACCTTAAAACGCAAAATGCTGAGCCTGGTTCTCATCTCTGCACCTTCTCCTATCAATAACATCAAGAAGACATGCCATCTCAGAATGGCAATGTGCAGCACCAGTAACAATGATGTGCAAATTAGTCTGAGGTTTACAAACATTTGAGTACATTGGTGCTTTTGCCTTGGAACTTGTTTTTTAATCACCTTCATGGCACTTATTTTAAAATTATTCATGGCACTTATTTAGATTATCTCCACTTGGTCCTTCCAGGAGTATGTATTCCATAGAAAGGAAGGGATGGAAATTTACCTAAAATGCTGCATAGAATCTAGAATCATGGCTGTCCTTTTGGAAAAAAAAAATGTTGCTCATCTCTATTAAAAGATATGAAGAAAAAAATAATTTTGCTGAGTCAGGTTTCATTTTAAAGAACAACTCTTTGGGTGGAAATAGATTTTGAATTAGCCAAGGTTGATGTTTCATGGTGCCACTGTGCCTGTATTGCTGAGTCCTGCAGACACACACAGGTTTAACCGATGGCCGCAGCCCCTCAAAATGGCCAGTGACGGCAGAAGCTCAGCATGGCATGTTGGAGCTGAGGTCTGTGCAGATCTTACTTCCTCATTAAAAATTAAGGTAGCTCTATTTTGCTACACCTTAAATAAATCAGTGACCCTGAATTTTCTGGCATATCCCCAGATGTGGTCTTCCGTGGGAAAAATTTTGGGTCCTTCTTCTGTTCATTAAAAATAAAAGAGAAAAAAATTGTATCACTGAGGATAATAGCATTTGTCAGCTCCAGTTGTAGGTCGCTTAGCTCAGCTGAATAATGTCTGCCAAATGGCAAACTTGAAAGATCCTTTTTCCCCCATCTTCGTTAAAAATCCTGTGTTGCTTAAAAATCACAGGTAGCAAAAGATCATCTTGGCTCTCCACTTTGGCCCCTTACCTTTAATAATACCATATAATATAATATAATATAATATAATATAATATAATATAATATAATATAATATAATATATATATAATACCATATTATATTCTTTTGACTGTTGCCTTTTCTAACATGGCCATTCGTATCCAGAGCTTTTGATATGGACAAATGGTGGCCTTACTATGCTATTGCCTAATTATCCTTATTAACTTATTCTTGAATTTCCAGGTTTTGCTTTCACTTTTCTTACTTCCATCAAAAGTTGTTCCTAAAACCATAGATGGAATACAGGAGCTTCTGACAAGGAAGCATAATAGCCAGAGGGAGGGGGGGAATGCATAGGGCAACTTCTGCCCTGCTTGGTTAAGCAGAACTTCCACTGACATCCTGAAACAGATGAGGTCCTGATAAAAACAGTCATGATTGACTGTTGTGCTATCTGGCTGCATTCTAGACTTTTAAATGAATTTGAAAACTGCCAGGAATCTAATCTTTTTCAAAGGAACAGCTAAGAGAGAAAAGAATTATGCTATGCAGTTTTGAGGCTAACAGTGTACAGTAAATGAAATCCTGATCAAGCACAGTGTCAGTGTAGGAGACATTTATATTACCCACTGTTGCCCACTTAAAAGCCTTAACGAGTGCTTTACATTCCTGAGGGTGTTGTGGAAGATGGGTGGGACGAACTGATCTGTGAAATACCCATTTCTGCCTGGTAGAAACAGAAGGAGTCCAGAAGGACTAGGTTAGAACTGGCACTTTTCATGTCAAAATCTGGGAGAAATTAATCCCAGCACTAATTTAATTTATGATAAAAAAGAAACAAAGGACCATGATTGTTTGCTATTGATGGAAACATCCAGGTTTTTGAGATGCTCCTAAATCAGTGCTTGAGGTCAATAATATTTTGTGGCAATCATTTTCAGGAGCTGAATGTGTAGATGAGGAACAGGAGAATCCTGTACCAGCTTGATCAAGGTCTCCTCCCACACCCACATGTTATCCTTGAGCTGTGAGTGAGGCCGAACTTGGTGAATTCCAGTGTTTAGGCTGCTCCACAGCTGTATTTTAGCCACCTCCCCAGTTTGCTTCACTCCCTCTATGAATGGTAGTGAGTTTCTGGCACCATGTACCAAGTCTTCTTTTCTCCATATTGAGTCGAGGGGTGGGGTGCGGGGGCAGGATGCAAACAAACAGTCAGGGTCAGATACTTCTTCCTTTACCCTCTGAAGGCCTAACCCAGTGGTGATTGACATCAGTGCAGAAGTTCAGGGCTAACTTCATCAGACCTTGATTCAAGACTGATTCTGCTGAAGGACAGGAGAACAGCACATTTGTGCGGGATGCATATCTGTGACACCAAAAGAATAAGTCTCATTATCTGTCATCTTGGACTCCAAGGAGAAGGTTTCTTTTCCAGCAAAACATTAAATTCTCCAAGTAAAAAAAATCCTGCCACCAGATCTTTGCATCTAAAAGCATTTGTAAAAGGATTCATTTTAAAACCAGAGAGAACTATTATTCTCTGACCTCTTATTTTGAAGGGAGTGCACAAGGTAGATTACAGTGTTGTTATTGCTTGATCAAACAATGCACCTGAATGTTTGTTGGGAAAAAGGTTTTCCAAAATACGGAAAAGTATCTTTTCATAACACAGTGTCAGACCTTTTGATGAATTACAGTATGCCACCAAACTGTGATTCCTCTTGCTCAAACCACAAAATGTGTTTGCATACATTGTGTATTTCCTAGTAATATAGCTGTATGGAAAAGAAAAAACAAACCCACCACCAAAATGAAACAAAACAAGCAGAGAATGAACATTTGTACCGTCTGTGAGGGCAATTAAGACCACAATAATCGAGTGTAATTCCATTCAGATTCCCATAAATAAAAGGTACATTTATTTTTTGAATAAAAGTGGTTTGTGCTTATGAAAACAAAACATGCCCATGTGTGTCTCAGAAGACTAGATAGACAGAGAACATAAAAGGTGCAGGATGGAGTGAAAGTTGCCCGTGAGAAGGAGAGAGCACCCCTGTGTGTGACATCCTCTTCAGCAGATTCACAAAGGCTTCCTGGCCACGGCCAGCCAAGCTCCAGTGGGATTTGCCTCACTCGACTGAGAGGTCTGCACGTTAGCAAAGGTTAGTTGTATGCTAGAGCTGAGCACCCGAGGGTCTCAGTATGAAGAGGAGAAAAGAATAAGCCACTCTAAAGGCTGATTCATGCATCCTAAGGTAAGAGTTTCAAAGAGCTGAAAGAATCACAGTCATCTGCTTTTCCCCATCGATCACTGCACAAAATCTGCGATATGGAAAGGAGATGTTTCCCCGCTTCAAAGCCAGTTGGTTGAGGCATCCCAACAGCTTTAAGCTATATCCTCAGCCATGGAGAGCTTAAGTCAGATTTCTAGGGATTTTGTATATGAATAATAGGTAATTTGGAGCTAAAGCATGATTAAGAGCCCTAGGTGGGTGTGCAATGTGGTGATAACTTCAGACAGACTTTATTACCTTGCTACTTGGATATCTCCTTGATTAATTCCTGTAGCTTCCGCGCTTGTATTTGCTGCAGATGATCTGCCCCACCATGCCTTTTTTTGATACGTGATCAGGTATTTCTCTGAAGCATGCTTTTTTATTTAGGCACCATGAACACAGGAAGCATTTTCCTTAGCAAAATTTGAGACCTCTTTGTTCAGTCGAAATACTGCCCAAAGAAGATGCCTGTCTTGTAGCCTTTGCCCCAGGCCATGGAGCAGTTTGCTCCCCTTCTGTTTCATGACTCTAGATTCTTGAAGGATTTCTTGTCATCTTTCTACCTCTGACTCACTGCCCCAGAGTATGCCCTCAATTATTTGCTTTAAAACCATCACACTGTGTGCCCAGATTGTCACATGAGCCCATAATTTTGGTCAGCTACTGTTGAGTAAAGGGGCATTTAATCAACACCTCTTTTAGCCCTCATGAAAAGTTGTTGCTCTTTCCGGTTGTTTCATCAAGGGTTTGGGGTTAGACAGGCTCCCTAGGAACCACTCAAACTTCCTCATAAGAGTAAAATACCAAATCCTTTCCTGAACTTCACAGACTTCTTGGTGTCAGCAATGTTTCAGCATGTGTAATGAACCACACTAGCATATACTATTAATTTTGTAGCCCTTCTACCTCTTCCACCTAACCCTTCACTTGTTTGCCATGCTTACCTGTCCTATGATGCTTAAATATAGGAAGAAATCTCCTTAGGTCAGGGACCTGTCAATCAGTTAATGTCTCCAAAGTGCAACACACTTTTAACAGGATTATATTAATAATGAATCACATTTGCTTTTCAGATGTTCCTTTCTGCATGTCAGAGAGGGTAGGGACTCACTACATCTACAGGGCAAAAAGCCACTACCATGATGGCAATGTCAGCTGCCGTAGCCCAGCTGTGACAGAAGGAAGAGGATTGACCTCCCGTTTAGTAGCAGCAACATTCTGTCATAGCAGCCCCTCCACAGCTGCAGGCAAAGCAAGGCATTAAAATGGACATGGGGCCCAACATGACCAGTTTTACTGCAGTGGTACATAGATACCCAAGTTTCACTACATCAAAGGGAAGACAGTTATCAGCATGGATGTTTTTCCTGAGGTAAGACAACCCCTATTCCTTTCCCTTCCCTTTTAGAATTTAAAGAACTCAGGCAAGAGCTCACTTCAAAGACAGATGGGTGAGGAAACAGAGGGAATATTGACTTTTAAAGTAAGTTCTTGCCTCTATAGGATTAAGGAAGTGGGGTAGGTAGATGGTCACCTTGTCTTCCTCATAATTTTCCTCTTCTCCTGAGCACTGACTATTTTTCTTTTCATTTCATCTCCTTAGAGCAGATTGACGTGGCAACACGGGGAAGGAAGAGAGCAAGAAAAATCAGCCCCATGGGCCTTCCTGCAATATGGTCTGAGGCACCCTTGCCCTTCCTCTTTATCACCATGCCCCAGCGCAACTCCAGCTTCAATGCAAGTGATGGAAAGGTGGTCAAGACGCCGTCAGTCCAGGGTAGTGTCCCCTGGGAACAGAGCTGAGAGGGTTCATAGGGTTGCATAGCTGAACATTGGTTACATCTGGGAAATATACATGTCCTCCCTGAGCCAGATGGCAGCAATAGTTTTCCACTGACATTGTTAAGAACCACAACAGACTTCTGCTCCGTTCACTGTGTTTGTTGGCACTTCCATTTCTGTTGCATTGTCTATTCACTTTTGGGACCCAGCCAGCACCTCTCTTGCCAGTTACCCACTCTCCATAACACATACCGCTTTTATTTTAGTTCAAGTGTATTTCATTATAAACCCATTACTTTTGTGTTTAGCAGCTCTTTTCTCTTTGAGTCACATTTTCTGTGAATGCTATGGGGCAGTCTCCCACCATCCCCAGAGTGCTGGCTTAGGTAGCCCAAGTGGGTAACTACTCCTATGGGTGGAGAGGATTTCCAAAAGAGATGAGGCAGGTAAGAACTTGCAATAAGCCAGCTATGGACTTGGGACATCCCACCTTGTAATTCCTCCTGCTGTTAGCTACCTCCAGAGCTTCAACAACCTGCCTGCTGCCAGCTCTTCTCCTGCCTCTCCTTATCCTGCTGGTCGTGCAATATGGGAACTGTTGGATGCAGCAATTTCATGAAAATCGGAGAAGTCACCATTAGGAGTCAGACATTAGATGCTGTCTGGAGGCAGCTCAGCTGACTTCCACCTGCATTTGAGCAATGTCACATCTCCTTTTGCACTGCCCATCATAATTTCTACAGTGTGTACATGAGCATGCTGTGAGCAGGAGATAAGCTCTTCATCCACACACACATTTGCTATAGCTTTAGGACTCACCTCCCCACACACTTGCAAGAGATTTAAAAAAATGGGCATCAAGTATAAAGATGTGAAAACAGCCACCTGATCTAGAAAAGAAGGTTTAAGCTCTCCCTGCTCTTTCAGCCCCTGAAATAGCCTGAAAATTGACTGACCTTTCAGTGTGTGTGTTAGTTAACAAACAGGCTTTGCTGGCTTAGGTAGGGAGAGAAGGGAGACCTTGAGTATAGTTTCTCAGCCACAGATTCCTGCCCTCACCTTCCAGAAGTACAAACCCAGCACTGTTGGCAGCTGCATCTCAGCTGATAGTAGTTGCTCTGACAAAATGCTGTGGGTAATATTTTTCATATGATTTTCCTCCTCATACATCCCAATACTGTATTTGCCTTTTCTTAATTATGGCTTTTATTAACTACTCATCCTTATCTCTTTCATGAGTGATTACCCCAGGTTCTTTTCCTGCACTGCTCTTGTCCACTCACGGATACCCTGTTTTCTATTTGCATTTGCAATTCTCTTAACTGTGCTGTGCCTATACTTGTTACATTTCATTCCTTCCTCACAGCTCCTCTAATTCATCCAGGTTATTTCAGTAGCTCCTAGATTGTTAATTACTATGCCAGAGTGTTGGGTCATCTCTGTATTAATATTGCTTCCAGTCCTTCTAGATTTCTCTTAAATATCTTAATAAACACCAGGCCTCTGAGAGATTCCTGGGAAGCTTAGTCCTTAGGCGGGGGTGAGGAATGGGGAAGGCAGAGGTGGTAAGCAATGTTAAGAAATGAAAGATGTGAGCTGCAGAATTCAATCAGACATATGGGTTAGTGAAACCACTTTCATGGAGGTAGGATAGAGGCGACAAACAGGCATATTACCAAGAGATATAGTGAGATGCTGATGGAAAGGGGTGGGAAAGAGGGTTCGTTGGCATTATTCTGACACCTTCCATAAAAATATATTTCATTGACTTGACAAGAGCAAAAATGTCGAGAAAGCTTCTGTTTGTGAAAGGTAGGTCTGGTCAGTCTTGGACATCCCTTGGACAGTCAGCACTGTGCCAGCAGGTCCCTAACCACAGAGTTAGGCATGTGTCTTGGTGGTGTGATGAGCCCTATTTCTCTGGGGAGGGGGCACAGTCAGGCTCACCCCCCAGAAGAAATGGAGGGTAGGACAAAGCAGGGTTCCCATGGGAGAGGAGGAGAGTCTGTGCCAGGGAGTGTTGATGGCAGCTCACAGCGAGATGCTCTCAGCCTGCCTAATGCTCAGCCACAGCCACAGCCACACTCTGTAGTGAGCCCTGCCACAGTTGTTGCAGGCAGCTATTGCTGATGCTCTCTCCTTAATATCCCACTTTGGTTTTCCTGTGAAGCCAGCCACCAACCACTCAAGGCCTTCTGACTTACTGCTTTTTGCTGTGAGCAGCCCTGCTCTTTTATTCTCTAAAGCCCTTTTTTGTTGCATACATTTTCTGTAAAGGTATGCAAGAATAACCACAAGAGAGACCCAGGAAAACACAGCTTACGAATTTGAGGGAAGATATGGAGAAAATTGCAGTCAGTTGGTGTAATAAAACCTGGGGTTTGTTCATTGTATAAACCTTATCCTGGAAGAGGCCAGAGGGGTGGTAATACGGTATTGATAAGTAAATTAGTGGTATAGAAAAAGGGGGGGATTTTTGTAGTGGTTAAGGAACTAATTTGTTGACTAAATAATGGTTCTTTAAACTAATTAAGTAATGTACTGTTGTGCTGTTAGAGTTAGTTGTGTAGGGCCTATTGTAACATAATAAGGAATGCTTTGTTAGAGTTGATGGTGTGAAACTTAGAAATATGCCTTGTGAGATAACTGTAGCCTTGTGAGATAACTATGCAAGCGCAAGAGATAAGGTCACTGGAGAAAGATGGGGCTCTCCCCATAGCAACAAGGGGCGAGCATGCGCAAGGACGAAGACTTGACAAGAAACTGAGGAAACGAAAGTGGGAGGAGACCCTTGGGAAATGAAACTGCGATGTCTATAAAAGGGAGAACTCGAGCTTTTGAGGTGCGGACTGTGTGCAAAACTGTTGGATGTTTCGCGGCCGCCCAGCGTGCTGTTTGTTTAGCCACAAGCCTACTAATAAATTACGGACTGGTAATCCTAATTGGCTTCGGATTCCAATTTATTCGTTTCTATAACAGTTGGCACATACATAACTGCTTAGGAAGCAGCTAGAGAGAAGAATGAAAGCTCCATGGTGCAAAAAGGTAAACATAGAAAAGAAGCAGAAAGACTGGAGAGACATCATTGTCCTCTGAGAGCATTTTCAGTGCAGGCACTCCTTTGCCCAGCTGTTCAAGCTATCAGTTTTGTTGTGCCCTCAGACCCTCCCATCCTAGCAGCAACAACTGGGAACTGAATCACTTTGAAAGAGCTGAGAATGTTTCTTCTTGACCCAAGCATTTGCACGAAATCCAGCTAATAGCACGGAACAAACAGAACTCAAAGATATAAAAGAGGTGTGAACAGGGGTCCTGACGTCATCTGCCTCCACCCTCCCAGAGCAAAGAGTGTTATCTCCGAATAGGCAGTACTGTCCCCAGCAGACATGTAGCCAAGAAGAGACGTTTCCTTGGCATGAGATGGCTCCAATCACCAGCGCATCAGTCTACTTTTAAAGGCAATTGTCAGTTGTAGCCCTTAAAAATACGGGCTATAGAACAAATATTACCTCTTTTCTTTTCTCCTGAGACCCATCTGCCTGGGACACTGTCTGGAGCAGGCACTTGCAGCTTGTGTAGAGTACTAGTTGAGCCCCCGGTGGTATGGGCTGTAAGTGCTACAAGGGCTCTTGGAACCACCAAGAGGTACATGCAGAATGGTCAAAGCTGATGTAGGGACTGTCTTGGAACTGGATATCTGCAGCTTCTGCTTAAATGGACTAGTAGCTGCAGGGCCCTTTTAGAAAAGATCATTCTAATTATACATGTACATTTCATGATGGGACTTGTGACCCACCAGCAATTAGAGTTTCACTGCCACACTGAAAGCTGTTTCCCACCTTTCCGGATGTAAGTTGCAGCCTGTCTGTGCTGAAGGACAGGTTGAGGCAAGTCTGGAGCTTGCCTTACCTTGCCCAGGATTGCACAGAACTGACGTGTCAGAAGTGTTGGATGAGGGTTTCCTGTCATCCTGGGCACTGCTGCAGGGGTCATTCATCAGTGAGGCACTGGAAATGATGGTCTCAGTGCTGCCTCTGTACTTTTGGGGATGGAGAGGAACGGTGCTAGTCAAACAGCATGCCCTTTATATAGGGCAAGATAGTGAATGGCTGTTGAGAAGGTGACACATATATTGGTGGTACAAAAGGGAGCCGTTTTCAGTGCTCTGAATGTTTTATGGTGCTGGAGTGCACAGCACCTGGTTGTGACCTTCCATGACATTTCAGGGTGGTGATAGCTGAAATGAGTGTCCAAAGATCAGAGCCCCTTTCCATTGTTTATGCTGTGACAGTGCCTGAATGCCTGAGCCAGGTGGTGCTATATGGCCTGGCACAAACGTTGAGTCAGAGACATTTCCACTTTGAGAAGCTGATGTAAGAGCCATCACCTTGGTCATCACTAGGGCTGCTGTCTCTGCAGAAGAACTAGAGCCAAAACCCTGATTCATCTTCTGAGCTATATGTGAACACTCAGCTTCAAACGCACGCTTGACTCTTACACAAACCATCTGAGAGCAATCGGGCTGTGAAATTTTCCCTGTCCTCTACTGCATGAGAAGAAACATTCTGGTTAGTTATACATAGGGTCTCCATGACTAGAAATAGACTTGTTCTTTCCTGACTGAAGGAAAGGGGAAGATACAAGACAGACCTATTTGCTGCCTCATAAACCTCATTTTCGACCTTTTCCTTTCACACTGATGCAGTAACTGTGGGTGCATGCTCCTGCTTCTCTGTGAAGGATGTGTTTAGGTCCTTGCCCGCCTTATTTAATGTCTGACTTTCCTGTCTCTTGCTAAAGAACATAGCAAGAGATCCTGTTTGCCATGGAGACCAACCACTGTCTCATCTGTCAAAATGAGATCCTCCTGTGTGCTGCAGCAAGGAAACCTTCCTGGGAGTGTCTGGAGGTCCCCAGGGCCATGACTCTACTCTGGTCATAGTCAGTCCTCCCGGGCAGCCCCTAGACAGTGTAAAACACCACACTGCCTGCTCTGCTGGGATCACTGGCTGGCACTGGGACTGTGGTGTTGGAGTGTACCTGTGATCCAACAGAGGTAAGTCTCACTCCAATGCCACTGGGTACTGGAGCTGCTCATAATAATCTAAGGTGCAGAGTTGACTTCCTTTGGCAAGTTCATGTCCTCACTCTGTGCCTCAGTTTACCCTTCAATTACATGGGGTGATCACACCTGCCAGCCTGCAGGCTAGCAAATGTTATCTTTAAGGCTTCAGATGGGAGATGTTGTAAATGTCAGCTTAACAATTTAAGTAACAAGTTGGAAATACAATTTCATGTGTTCTTACCAGGAAAAGTAGCATTTGGGGAGTCAGGGAGAGCCAGGCATCTCTGCCACATTGCTATGCTCCTTTCCTTCCCTTCCTGTTGCACTGATGCAACTCAGGGTAAAACTTGGCAAGAGGGATTTAATAGTGAATTAAAATGGAGAAGGCAAGGGAAAGAGGCTGAGGTCACAGCACAGCTAATATGCAAGAGCCAGACCTACCCTGGCTGGTGGATAATGAGTTGTCAGGATCATATGTGGCAGCAGAATGGCTGGATTTGAAGTGGAATTATTGAACTGATTATGGGCAAGTTCTTGTATATATATCCTGCAAATAAATAGTGCAAATAATGAGCAACAAACAAAGCAAGAGGCACACCAAGCCAGGAGAACAAGGAGACAAAGTATTATCTGTCAGAGAGAGACACAAATTGAAAAAAGGGAGTCATTAAGAGAAGGAGATAAATCTGTGGATGGGGAAGAGTGACAGGAAAGAGAGAGAGTGTTGCTGTAAAATGGGAAGCACTCATTTTTTAATGCTATGTATCCCCAACGAGCAGCATGAAGATACCTGGCTTCTTTGGTATATCTGAGAGTGTACATGTCATACCACAACACTGCTATATGCACTTTTCCTGGTCTGACATGTGTGTGCCTCCTGGTCTATGTGTGCAGCTGTAAGCCTGGTGTATCCCTGTGAGTGATGAACTACTTTCATCAGTTCGCACTAAATGCTGAGAATTAGCGCAGCCATAAGCCATATTTCATGTTGGGTTACGGGGAAAAACACTCGGAGATAGGATTTATGCTCTCTGTATAAATGAACTTCATAAGCTTTTTTTCGCAAGGGAAAAAGAAATGTGTCTGATAAAGTTCTGCATTGAAAAAAAAAAAAAGGAACAGTTCTAAAGTGGGAAAAAAAACAACTTTTGTTATCACTGATGATTAATTGAATTGATGCGTAACTGGTGTTCCAGAGCAGTGGAGATTAGAAACAGTGACAGAGTATGCCCCAGTGGTCCCAGTTCTGCTATTACCTGAAATTACAGTCCAAAGCAGACTGACTTGTGCGCCCCACAAATTCATAAAAATTCAAGAGCCACTCTCACCAGTCTACTTTTGATAAATTCTTCTTGATTCAGTAACCTTTCTTAATGGAATTTCTCTCTCTCTTCCTCTCTTTTCTTTTACCCTTTTTTTTTTCCACTTTGGTCCACACATTTATTATTCTCTCCCGCTCTCCTCTGTGGGAGTGCAGACCTCTGACTAAACATCCATGTTGTAATCTGTAGAGGAATTTACTGATGGTGCATGACAGAAGAGACTTAAAGAAAATAATGCATTTCCCAGGTCTACCCTAGGGCACACAAATCAAAGTCTCCCCTGAACAATATATAGTAAAACTGAAAGTACCTACACTTTATATGGAAATTAAATGATCCTAGGACATAATACAAGGAAACATATATCAAAACACAGTGACAATGAACATAGAAACTACTTTTTCTTTAGTGAGGATATAAACCTCTATTTTGTTTTATTTCTCCTAATGTATGTCTTTTTCTCAGGTTATGAGAAAAAAACCCACTAGGAATATGCATCCACTGGACAGGCTCCAAAGCTCGCGATTCTTTTTTCATTTTCATTTTGCTTATAGGCCACTTTTATTTTTATTTATTTTTTTATTACCACCTTAGGAAGGGTATTTAGAACAGTCCACACAGTAATAAATACCTTGATCTCCTATGGGCTCAATCAGAAAGAGAAGGGCATAATTTCAGGGGGAAGGTATTATCTCATGGCACTTCTAGGGCAAGGGAACATATCTAATTTTGCTTTCTTTTTCATTGTGTTCTTGCTTGTTTTATAACAAAAGGAAACATAGAGTGTAGTGATGCGATATCTTGTAGATAAAGCCTGCTGTTTTTCCTCACACTAGTTCCTTCCTGGGGGATGAGCCATTAACAGCAGAGCCCCTCCAGCTGCTGTTGTTGATGGCTGTGCAAAAGCAGCTGCCACATGCAGGCTCATTGCAGCTGGGACATAGATCGTACAACATCTGGGTTTGTGTCACTTCCCTCCAGGGCTTCTGCACACCTTTCATATTCCATTTTTTTAATGAAATGGGGAGTGGAGGCTGGAGGGATCCATGTATGATTTGTACACTGAAACAAGGCAAAGAGGGACAGAGAAAGTTCAATGCCAAAATCAAACAGAAAAGCAGAATAGATAAAAGGAATACTGTGTTTATTTTGTTAGTATTCCTGAATTGGCATTTGAAGAATTAACTTTCTGCAATGTTTTGTGTTGTCATGTTAGAGCATGAAAAATCAGCTCATTTTGAGGCGGTGTAAGAAAAAAAAGGAGATGATAAAGTTCAGCATCCCTTGGGGCTCTCAGTTTTGATGAGCTGACAGATCAGCCCAAGTGCTTTCCCACTTCCATAGGTGTGTGGAATCAGATTGTGTCTTGCAGCACATCTCAACAGAGTGCAGTTGATACAGGTCAGCTCATCCACAAAGGCAACAGGACGTGAAAACGGAAGCAGAAAAAAAGAAATAGCCAGAACATGGAGCATGGCAGCTGAGCAGGTATGGGTTCAGGCTCCTGTTCAGTGACAGTCTTCCTGTGGGCAAGTCTATTAGTTTCCCTAAGCCTCATTTACATATTCATAAATTCAAAATGAAACTAGTTTCTTGTCTCATGGGACCACTATGAAAAGTAAATGATATTAAATATTGTAACCTACCCTAGTACTGTGATACCAAAGGCTATTTAAGGCTATTAGTACCAAAGAAAAAAGGAGGGATATTTTATATGCAGTTTCCCTTTTAGGCAGAGAGGAGCAGACAGTAATGGCAGTCTACAAAAGACCAAGATGACACTGGAAAAAAACGTTTATGCTTTCCCCCCAAATATGCAGAGTCCTTGAGAAGTGGGAATCCATTGAGGGCAACAAACAAATCTCTGAGACATCATTATCTATCTGCCTACTACTTGCATATAGCATGGAAATATATTTCCATGTGATGCAGGTGATTGTAGTGAGTCACTCCCTGCTGCAGGGGAGGCAGATGGCGAAGGCAAGGGATTATCCCTCTTTACTCATTAGACCACATAGGTTACTGAATCCAGTTTTGAGTTCCCTGATACACAGAAAAGGCACCAGTAAATGGGAACAAATTCAGCAGGGGGCCATCAAAATGGTTGGGGACACTTGCCCCATAAGGATGTGTTGAGGGAGCTGGGCTTTTTCAGGCTGAAGATGACATTGGGGGCACCTAACAGCCACCTACCACCTGTGAGGAGGCCATCATAATGCATTCTGGGGTCCCTCCCCACCTGAATGACTACACCTGTCGAAATAGCTCTATAACAGTAAAGAAGGAGAGGCACAATCATCTTTTGTGGAAAGGTATTTGTGTATGTTTAAAGAAATAGCGTATATAGATGTAACAACTGGAAAAAGTCCCGCCACTACACTATATCCTGTAAATATCTGAGGATATAGAATAAGACCTGTTCAGTGCCTGGGTCATATTTCTGAGAGGATGATATCTCTGAATTTCTTTTACATAGCAGATGAGAAGATGTTTCCCCTTCAGTAACTGACACGTTTTTAACAGACATCACAGGTGCCACTGAGAAATGGGTTTCCTGCCTTGTTTTTTCTTTTCCTGTTTTGAACAACACATTAACTGTCCTAGTGAAGACAGAAGAAGGGCTCAGAGTTAAAAATGCCCCTATTTACAGCAATGCCTCAATACTGCTGGTATTACAGTGTTATCATTCATACAAGCAATGGTATTATGGAAATTGAAGCGATAAAGGAGGAATCAAGAATGGTGCTTTCGCTAATGAAAAGGAAAATACAAGTACCACAGCAAATCCCTGGCTGTCCCTCCCGCCTCCCCACCAGCTTTGTACAGATGTATCTGCTGGATTGAGGAAGAGGTACGGTGACAGAGGAGCCTGTTCTTCTGCATGGAAAAGTGAAAGGGCAGTGCATGTATCCATCCTGGGTAACCAGCCTGTACAAATCTGCTTGAGCTCAATTCTGGCAGCAGTGCATGGCTCTCTGCTGTCACCTACCCCCTGTTGCCAGCTCCCCTGGCCCCACCAAGAACAGCATTTTTATGGCACACAAAGTCCTGGTTTCTTTATGGCTAAAGCAGGATGGTAATTCCAACATTGTGGCAATTCCTTTCCCACTTCAGAGGCACAGTGCCCACTACACACAAATAACACTGACTTTGAGTAGGTCCCTTACCCTGTGGGGCCCTCTTATGTATCCGCCTCGTGCCACAGACATGGGGAGGATTCATCCATGAATCTCCAGGCAGAGACACATAAAGGGCTGTTATTTATCACTTATTTTCATGTGAGAACGGCTGTGCAGCAGTGCAGACAAAATCCCAGCTTAGCACTTGAAGGATAGCTGATCCTATTCTGCATCTCTATCAGCTGCAAATGCTTTAGTACCCCGCAGGATAAACCATACGAGGAGTATCCTTACAACATCCATTTTGCAGGCTAGGTGTAGCTAGGTAGTTTATCATCCTTCCAGAAAATGGCCAGGAGAGCAACTCTGAGATCAGCCATCTCAATGTTAAACAGCACTGTGTACTATAGCAGCTGAAACTTAGCCAGTTGCTTGCCAAAGAGCAAAGCATGGCAGATGCCTTAACCATCGTGACCTGTCACATGAAGATTTATAAGCCATGAAGATGAGAAACATTCAGCTGTCCTGCTTGGCCAACAAAATAAAATACTTGCTGTTTGTTGGGAAAGTAAGGATGTAGTTCTGTGATGGTACAGCCATAGTGGCTGCTCAGAGAAACAGAGCTGGTTACTCAACTTCTCTGCTGGCACTGCAATGCCAGCAGGACTCTCCTCCCGTGAGCACATATTCGAGGAGGGGAAGGGGCTACTAGGACTGTGTGGTGCTTGCTAGCTGAATCATAGCAGTTGGTACAAAGAAGACTGACGGGAGCGCAGAGAGAGGTAACTTTACCAGGGAACATGACTGGTTGTCTTTGAAAGAGAGAACTTTGCAATAGAAGGGAAAATTATAGCAAGAACAACAAGTAGAAGAGTATACTGGATAAACTGCAACTCGAATAAGGCATGCCTCTGAATGAGAAATGAGAAAATAGACCAGCAAAAGAGCAGAGCAGTAAATAATAATGTTTAGAGAAGATGAGAGGGTTCGCTAAAGGTAGGCAAGGAAAGATGAAGGAGGCATAAAGGGGAATGGAGAATTTGGTTAGCAGCTAGAAGGCAATTAGAAAGCCTGTGGCAGGTCTGGGAGGGGAAAAAATGTGAAGAAAAAAACAAAACAAAACCCTGGCAGATAGTAGCAGAAATGAGGATGTTGCTGCAGAAAGTTTGCACAGGCTCTTGTGATGATGGTTACCCCAGTGCCTATGTGCTGTGCTCCCCACCACTTCCAGGCTGGGAGCGCAACACAGATGCCCACATTGGCCCTGCATGAATCCAACACAGCCCTGCAGGATTTACAGGCTGTGCAGCATATCTTTCTGGCCTCAGATTTGCACCTCCCCAATAAGTCCCGCTTAAATATTTGTACCCATGTGTTGTAGAGCCCAGGAGCCACTACCTGAAAGGCAATTATTTACTTGATATTCATAAATTAATATCCAGCTCCTGGAGTCATCTGGCTCTTTAGTCTTTGGAGGGAGACTGTCTCACTTTTCCTTCTTTTTTTTTTTCCAGTGCACAGTAGATAGTGCTGAGCTGTTGATGTGTTTAGTACAAGTTTATCTTGAAGACATCTGCTTATGCCAAGGGAATAGTATGAACTCCCAGTGACCTGTAGAACCTGCATTCCTAATCAGCTGAGAAATATTCCATAATCAGGGTATTGCCATTTCAACAGAGACTAAAGATAGAAAGGTTATGTTCTTGTTTGGGGTCACGAATAATAACTCCTGACTATATAGTTTCATTCTGACCGAGAATAAACCAGGTGCAAAGCTGTTCAACAGCAGGACGAGATTACACTGTCTCGCAGAGTACCCTGAGGGCTTGCCTTCTGTTTTTTAGTTACATTTTTTTCTTCCATCCTCTAACAAACACGTACATGACTGGGCAAGTACTTTGAAACAATGCCCACTTTTACAGCTGCCATCAGCCCTGAGAAGGTGCAACAAGCACAAAGAGCTGAGAGTGTGCTCTCCAGCATCCTCACACCACCTCCAGCACCTGCCAGCCCTTCTCACCAAGTCTCCCCATTTGCCTCCTATCCACCTGCTTTTTTATTTATTTTTTTTTTTATTTGCTCTCTGCCTACCTCCGTTTTTATATTCTCCAGAGCAGCATTCAGCTTCTGGAGCCACTCAGCCTCCCCAGTCCACTGCTTCACCATAGCGAGTGGTCAGAAACTGATTTCTCTCAGGGCCTCCCACCACATGGATTCTCTCTGCCACAGCAAGGGTTTGGGCAGGAGTAACCCTGCCTGTGGCAGGCACAGGGAACCATTCCCAGGGTGCTTCAAATTACTGACTGACAGTTTAGAGTTTGGCAATGTTGATTGTAGCTTCTCAGAAGAAGGGCTTGGCTATCTCTGGTTTAAATATCCTATGAGTGTCTTCTGTGGTGCAAACATAGACACAAATGTACTCAGAGGGGGTGGGGGGAAAGGCAAAGATGATATACCATGATATGTCAATGGGATATACCATAGCTGGATGGATAGTATGCGTAGGAGAAGAAAAAAAGCAGATGGCTATAGACAGTAACGGAGCTGTTCATCCAGACTGCAAGCTGAAGGTGCTAACACCCTGCCTTTTCTTTCCATCCCTCCCAGCCTTCTCCCCAGCTGGTAAATCTGTCACTACATCTCTACACTGGAGGACATAAAAAACTGTAAATCTCTGTAACTGTGCCTTGTTCCTTCCTCCAACTAAGTTGTTTAAGGCACAAATGTAGGTTAGAACATTTCTCATATGGCTAAGCATAAGTTTGTGTCTGTGGAAAGACGCTCTAGTTTTATGTCTTTGCTAGAGGGTGTCTCCCCATCTTCAGAATACCTATTTCACAGCAGGGACTGAGAATTGGATTGAGTTTCTGTGATGGATCTGTGTGTATGGCTTCTCTACAGAGCAGGGTCTACAGAGCATAAACCTGAAAGCAGTGCATCATTGAGTGGTTGTAAGGATGGGCTCCCAGACAAGAAAGCAGTGGCACAAAAGCCACCAAGAAGAGTTCATCCAACACAAGAACAGTTCCCAGGAAATTGTACGTTGTTGCCGTGGAAATTATAATTACAGTTAAGTTAACACATGAAGATCAGTGTCATCTCTTTGCCAGCAGTCAGGGTCCCTGATGTCACCAGCAGGAATTCTGCTGTGGATTAATAAATGGGATGACATGATCTCAGACAGATAGGTCTCTGCCCATCCTCCTCCTCTCAGCTACATGCAGTCCAAACTCTGTGAAATCCTGCTGGAAGCCCTTGAAAAATGTTCTTGCTTATTTCCAAAAAATATAAAATCTATTCTGAAACAAACAAAAGGAAGAATTTGTTGGTGAAATAAGTTACATTGTAAAAAATACCATTGGCCACCTCCTGGAAAGCCACAATGACTGTTCCTTTGTCCAGAGCTTGTGTCTCTCAGGCATGTTCCCTTACAGAGTGCATATATTTGTGGATGCTCACCATTATCTTTGTGTTTTTGTGTGCACAGGGAAACAGTGTCAATATTCCAATGTTCAGCTGGTCTAGAGGACAGCGAAACTGTGATGGGAAACAGTTCTTTCAGGCGTAGTATTCAAACAGTCGTTATTGGAGCTGAATAATTCAGAAATTTTTCAGATAATCTTTGCATAGGTCCTAATCTTCCCAAGACAATGCTCACACTTCATTTTTTGCTTGCACGGTCACACTGAAATTAATGGGAGCAGGACAGCATATTTATGTCTATCATAAATCACTTTTCTGCATCAGGGCCTCAATCACATTCTGTTAATAGATATTTCATATGAAAAAAAAAGTAAATAAGTTTGCTTTGGCCCCATTTAAATTCTTTTTGCGTTCACTTCCAGTTTGGGAAATAGACCTTTGGCAACAAAACAACAACACAAAAATGGCATGAGGAAACAGTTTTTAAAGCCACATAAGAAAGTTCTTCTGAAAACCCAATTGTATGTTTGCATAAACAAGGATTCAGCCTAGGTATCTGCACAGTGTTCCTGTCAGGAAACAGCAGCAATGCATATGATCTATCAGGACACCAGCAACTACATACCATGGATATTTGCTCTCAGTCCAAAAAGTTAAAGATTAGAAAAGGTATCTGTTGAATTCATTTGAATAACAAATAGAATGGGGAATCACAATCTGTTCTCAGCTATTCAATGGGTGAAAAAAGTAATTCACTGAATATATTAGTCTCTCAATTCTAGCAATTATTGGAGCAGAGTTAGAGATCTGAAGACAATAATTTCAGGAGCTATACATGATTTCTACAAGCAACTGGAAAGTGAGTTCATGCATGTACTTCTTGGCTCCTGGCTCAGTCACAAGTAGTTTGTAACAAATTCTCCCCACTTGCCATTTGGAGGCTGGCTGACAGTGCACTCAGCCAAGCACGGGTATAAGGATTTCAAAGATCAAAGCATGGGTTAGCTACATTATTCACGAGGTATTAGATTTCTGATACCTGTTTGTAACTCACAAACTACAGTTAAAAAACTTAGTCACCTACAACACTTGCAAATGAATTTCAACAACCGATTGAAACAGCTGAGCTAATATGTACCGTGAGTACACAGGGAAAGGAATCTTGGACATTTTCATTTTGCATAAAAGCATGAATGAAAAGACTTCAAGGACAACTGGTAGAAAAAAACGAAAGCACTTTTGGGACAGGAGACACATCACTGGAGATCTGGTATTTCCAGGACCAGTGTTCAATTTTTGCATCATTCAGTCAGAAATTAAAGCAGGTTTCCCATCCTTCCTATCAGAGAGCTTTTCTCCCAAGTGTCCATTCTCTTGGCAGCCCCTACAGGGAGACACCAGACTCCCCGTCATTCTTCCCTTAGAAACCATTTCATAAACTCAAGTCAGAAGCAGCCGGATGCCTACAGAAAAATCCGGAAAACCAGCATTACATGTGGAAAGAAGAGGAGAGAGCACCAAAAGAGATGGCAGATTGCCATTTTGTACTCACCCAATTAATATGTTCCTTCCTCCATTTGCTCACTTTCTCTTTCCAGTCTCCATAAGCTCTGGTGAACAGATCAAGGGGTGGAGCTGAACTGGCAACTGTCACCTTGTAACATCGCTCCCATAAACACATAGTACTAGCACAGGCAGAAGGCATCGTCGTGCTGATCATCATCCTCTGAGTCAGCCATTTGCAAACACCTTCTCCAGGCTGTCATATTGCCACCACAAATTCAAAATCTGAGTCAGAACCCAATTTAAACTGCTATAATTAACAGTCCTGATTTAACCAAACCTAGCAGTTTGTCATGTTGCATCCTCTGCATACATTTGAGCATCTTGCATTCGGGCTACTTTGTGCTCCTCTGCTCGTCCCCTTCTGCTAAGCAGCTCATTGTCCAAAGATCTTCAGTGGGTTTAGGCTCCCATCAGGGTAGAATCCAACAGCAGCTGAACTACAAAATTCAGCCATTCTAGATTAGTTTGCTTGTTAAAAAGCAAAGTACTAAATGTGATGGAATGGATGCTGCTGTGTGCTAATCTATAAATACTGATGAGTCAAAAGGGGGTGAAGCTTTGCAAGTCGTGTTCAGTGAAAAAGAGTTATTGTATAATGGAGTGGCCCACTGCAATGAGAGAGATCCAGGGCAGAGCCAGGGTTGGAGAGGGAAAAGCCTGGGTGCTGCTTAAGGGAAAGACGGGTAAAAGCATCCTGCTCGCTGGTGAGCCCCAGGAAACTTAGACAAGCCAAGATTTCTATGTGGAAGTTAATTGTATATCAGACAAGGTAAACATGAGCACTATTTCCCTGATTTTTTCTAAATGCCAGTGTTGCTAACAAATGCTTCACTCTGAAGAAGGTCTCTGGTCACTAGAGGGTGGCTTAGGCGTGTCCCTGCATTTACTTTTATGGGCTTCCCTGCATTTATTTTTAGAGAATTGCAAATAGGTGACTTACAGACTAACTCATGTTTTTGCAGCCACAGGTGATAGTATGCCAAAACTGCGGGTGGAGATGTTTTTGAAAAATGTGTCTTTTCAAGATTTAGGGAGGATTTTTTCCTTTGCTTTCTCTCCATGGCTTCCTTTCCTTTCTCTCACCATCCAGTCTGAATGATTCATTTGGTCTTTTGTCTTTTGCTATTATTTATTTATTTATTTATTTATTTTTACAATGTTGTCTTGAGGCCACCACTACGAGCTCCTGGCTCTTGATCCAAGTGCAACTGAAGAACCATCCGCTGCCCAGACCTGCTTACAATCTGCATAAATGTGAATGGACAAATTCACAGAGCTAATTCATACCTAACATAATTCATACAGCAGATTAGCAGGCAAACTGGAATAAACCCCATGTCTCCATTCTGCTGTCTCAACAACTTTGCTGTGATTCCCCTCCATCCTGTGGCCTCCTATGGATGCCCACTGCGTGTTTCATTCTGTGAACACATCCAGCTGAGCCCATTTCAGTGGATTATTTTTTATGATACTTTGCTCTGCTTTCTTACAGAAATACCTACATGTCAAAAAGTAGGGCAATTTTTTAAGAAGTCACTGAGAAGCCCATGACTCCCATGCTAGCTGTGCCAAACATTCCTGTTTAGGTGCTAATCAGTGTGTGGTGTTCTCATGGTATTCTCATTATTTTAGCACCAGTCTCTACAACAATATACATAACACCGTATAAATGATCATCACATGTCTTTGGAGAGAAAGATAAATATATTTTTGACAATATGTTTTTATCTACAACTGTACATTTCCACACTAACCGAGGAAAGTACACAGTGCTCTTCAAATCAAAGTTGTTCTTCACTAGCTATTACAGAATGTATGCATAAACATGATAGACATATAGTATTATATGTCTTCATATGCACTTGCATGTGCAGGAAAAATTCCACGGAGTTCTCATTTTTACTCTCAATGACCAAACTGAAAAATAAAAAAGTCTTGCATCATCCTACATCTTTCTATTTCAGCGAATTATTTTTTATTGATGTTTCAAGTCTTAATTTTAAATTCAGTTTTCATGAAAAAAGTAGCTGATCTTCTGCCCCATTATTATACCAAATATATTTCTGTCAAGTAGAAGGAAATATAATTTGCAGAATGATCAATTACATAATGATTATAGTGCAGAAATATATTCTCTAACATAATTTGTTAAATGGAGGAATTTAATATGAAATAGTAGATTTCCAAATTTTTACAAATAACACCAGATGGTGAGTAGCTAGTTTTAATTAAATTAGGTTCGATAATTATAGCTGTTTAATTTTTAGGTTTGACTGAGATTAGAAAGAATGTGTTATTTCCCTGTAAATTTATTTTTAGTTTTTGTCTAAGGTTGTGGATATTGCATTATTCACCGTAGCCTGGAGCAGCAGAGAGCTGTGGTCAGCTTTCTGGTGGCTGGCAGCCTGCCCCAGTTCTGCTTCAGCAATCCAGAGGATGCAGCATGCCACGCTCAGGCTGGGACCCCCCTGACGGGAGTCAGAGAAAGTTTTGCCAACGGAAGCAGGAGGGAATTTCTGCACTGGAATATGTTTTCATAGCCCAATCTATTGACTCCAGCACTTCATTTCAGCTGTTTTTGAGCAAACGAAGAAGCCTAACAAGGACGATGTCTTTGCAGCTGCGCGGAACTGGATGACCTGCACTCGGCCACGTGCACTTCTGTGCTGTGACATCAGTGATCCATTTGCACACACACACACTTGCACTCACTGCAGCTTCTGTCCTGTGACAGTTTCTCTGGGAAGACCCTGCAAGGGCTACAGCCTGTCCAGCCACACACATCAGTAAAGCAACGAGTCCTGGTGCTGCCAACCTGCTCTGACGCACCCTTTCCCATTACTATTGCTTTCCAGAAGTTCCTCTGGTTTGGTCCCAACTTTGAGTTCACCAGGTCCCAGTGACTCCACTAATCCATGGAAATATGCTTAAAGCTACAAATGTGTCCAAGCCCTTTTTAAAATGTGGACAGAGTCCAAAGCCTATCTTGCAGGACCAGCTCCCTGCTAATCAATGCTCACAGTCCCATGGGAATCACCTTGTGCCTTTGGATCAAGCCAAGTGTGATCAGGACCCATGTAATTGAATCTGTTCCATTTACAGGTCTGACAGTTACAGCTACAAGCCCAAATGAATGCTTTCATCAACTTTTAGGTCACATCTGCAAAACGGGTGTTGGCTGCAGTGATGTCTGAAAACACTCAACTTCTCCCCAGCAGAGAAATGTTACAGGTTGAAATATCCATGTAAGAATAACTGTGAGAGGTTTGCTCAGGGGAGGAACTCTTAGTGTGACTGAGTTCGTGGCACACTTCTGAATTGCTTGACCTGTTGACCCATGTGCTGGAGCCTGTACACCATAAAAAGAGGTGGGTGGGAAACAAAGAGGTTTGATTCATTGTATCATCACAGTTCAAAGCACTTTTGAATATTGTAATTGAACATTATATTTCCAGTTGAACATGTAATTTAGAATTTCAATACTGCAATTAAAAGATGTGTTCAGGATCTGCCTGTAACTCCTGGAAACCTTCAGATGCTTGCGACTTCCAGAATGAAAGTCACATTTTAGACTCGAAGAAGGCAGCCCAAGGGCTTACTATCTGTTTCAGATGACATTATGAAACTTAAAAGTTGTCTTAAATCATCCCCCTCACTTCAGCTTTCTTAGAGCTGGCACTTGGACTGGCACACAGGCAATGTGGTGCTGTCCTGCCTCCTCTCTCTAAAGTCCTTTTTCTTTTATCTCAGTTTTCTCTCAGCAGGGTTCTTCTTCCATTATCTGCCTGGTGCAAATCCTGTCTTCTTTTTTTGTGTGTGCTGAAAGGCGGCCTCCCTGAATTTGGATGATATTGATTATGTAAATCAGCACTTCTCCTCTAGATTGCTTTTTCTTTGTGAACTGGGAGTATAATTTGCAGACTTCTACCTGATAATTGTGAGGATAATTTGAGCTGTCTCTTTGTGGAGTCATCAGTGACTGTTTTAATTTCCATATGTGAGCAGTGCTCTTTTATTTTTAAACTTTTTTATTTTCCTAATCCTGCCTCCTTCTGAACTACTGGATTGATTCTGCTGTTCATAGCAGCATCACCTGAAGTCTATTTTGGAATTTCTGCTGCCAGCAAGATTGAAATTTATCTACAATGTGGCAGGTTTTTCAACATTTTCAGAAAAGACATAATCCCATAACTATCAGCCTGACAATGAAGTTGTCTATCTTTACTGGAAAATTGAGGACTCCAATATGGTCATGTTTTTCACTGCAAAAATGTTTCAAAATGAAGTAAAACAATACCATCTTGTTGTGAATAGTGCATGTCTTTCATTAACTTGAAAGGCCAACTATAGGTTTCAAAATTAAAATAATGAGAGGTTCATGACATATTGTTCTTTTATTCGGCATTGAGCGCAACCCGCTTACAAAGAGCCATGTAGCACATTTCACAGCAAATGAGATTTAAGTAATCTATTCACATGGTTTTTAAAGGATAGAGGGAAAAATATAATAGCCTTTTCCTGGCAGTTGTCTCAGAAAAGATGACCATTGCTTTATTATACCATTTTTAAAAAAGCACTGCAAACAGCTTCTTTCTTTCTTGTTCGTGTGATATTGATACTGTCTAAGCACTGAAAATACGCTGAAGGTTTTATAAGATACAGGTAGAGAGGAACTCTGAGCCAAGGTGGAGACCCTAAGACTCCCTTTGGTGTCAGCAGCCCTCTGGAGATTGCTCCCAGAGCATCAAAAGGCCACATAGAGCATAAAGTCAGGACATCTCTGCAATGCCTTGGGCAGGACTAATGATCACATGACCATGTTTTTCTCTTCATCTTTCAATTTCATATCAGAAGTTTCAAGCCTGATCTCACGGAAAATCCATGTAAGATGTGGCTGAGATTGCACTAGCTTCTTTGGAACTGAGTTTCACTCAGAATTGCACCACGAAAAAAAGGGAAAAGTATCTTAAGCTGCAGCAAACTCTAAAAAAACCCTCCCTCAAATCTCTTCACAAGAAAAAAAATTACTAAGGAGTTTATTTTTGTAAATTAACAATATTCCCTTCTATTAATAAAACATGTATCAAATGCTACACTAACTTTTCTAAATGCGTGCAAAATAGTTTGGAGGAAGAATCGGTATGTTCCCTTCCAAGTATGTCCATAATGGGTGACATCTGACCCAATCAATGTTTTTTTTAAATTTCTGTCTGCAATAAAAATGTCACTGTAATTAGTACATTTTCATGAAATATTTCCCTTTGGGCAAACTGGCATTTTCTAACAGGAAAATACTCTGTCAGAAAATTTGAGATCAATGCTACGGGTAACATACTGCTCAGTTGCACCTGCAAATAAAGTCACACATCTGGGCTCTGTTGAAATCAGTGATGATTCTGTCAGAGGCTTCAAACAGTCCAGAATTACAAATGTGGAGTTATGTGTGCCTGAATATATGTATCTGTATCATTTACATGTATCATCTATCTTTTACATATCTATAGATAATTATAGATTTTGCTATATACACACCAGGAAAAGGACTGGTCTAACAGATGGGAGTCCCACAGGAAACCCTAAGAAGAGCCAGGACTGCGGGAGAAGCGAGGCAAAGGCATATGTCTTCTTGTAGCTTGAATTACCAGAGAGCTAATCCCCAGGAAGAGGGTACATTTGACCTTCTGCAGCATGGGGAAAGTTAACCTTTAAAATTTCTCAATCAACACTTTCATGGCGAAACTTTCTGTTTCATTGCAGTGTTGAAAAAGCATCAAGATATCTGCATTTTTAGCAGGATGGAGGTTCTAAAGGATTGGTTTTTTTCAGCACTAGTCATGCAACTTGTCAACACTGTACAAGCTGAACAGTCAGTCAAATGAGATTCTCTTAATTCTTGAAATGTGGACAGTTTCCCAAATTTAAACAAAGTGCCCAAGACATTTATTTTCATTCTTCGTTAGCTGGTAAATGGTTTGAATGTGATGTTGAACATCATTAGCAACTGGTGAAAGGTGAAATGATTAAAATGAATAAGAAATGCTACATTTCAAAATGTATGGGGCTGTATTGCTCCCATGAGAACTCCCTTGATAGATTTAAGGTATAGAGAGTCAATCCTTTATCGTCATGCCTTCCCACTTCTTAAATATTCTAACATCAAACTGGACACAAAAGAATAATGCTAGAATATACCATGAAAGTAATAACTTAGTGGTAGAAATTTGTATCCTCATAGGAAAAATTTCAGAAGTAGGTGAATGGTAGGATTGGGGAAAAAAGTCTGCGAATGGCCCTTAAGAACACATTTTCAATGCATGCACAATAGCACTAAAATCTGCAGTCACAAATATAATAGACTAAAAAATAGGCTAACAAATTTTCAGCTGATGCATGATAGTACTAAAAAATACAGATTTAAATACAGTGGGCTAAAAATACAGATCTATGTTCTCTCTTAATGTGTAAGCACGCATTTCTTTGTGTCTGTCTGTGTGTGTCTGCATGTCTCTGCACATATGGATGGAGATATAAAGCAAGGACATCTCTTTTTCTTTGATATATACAAAGAAATATCTTTCCCCACTAGTTTTGCTTTTGAAAAGTCAGTAATATTCTTTGTCTTAAGCCCAGTACAAAAATCCTCTGAGATTCATTGTCTGTTGTGACCTTAATTCCGTTAGCCGTGTCTAGATACTGCAGCAATCTTTAGGTTAAAGTATGATATATTGCACACATCCAGAGAATGGAAGCTTTAACTTCAAATATTTCTGCTTTTGTGTATTTATGTCAGAGCTCCAGCACTGCTCTTTCAGTGGTGAAAGAGGGAGATTATGGGCTTCTTATCTGGCCAGTAGTTTCTGACTTCAAAAAATATAGGTCTTGATTAAGCTGTCTCCCCCAGCAAGGAATTTAATATGCCTGTTGGGTTTCCTGGGATAGTAGGTTCTGTATACACCACGTATCTGTCTATCTATTGCTCAGCATCCGTTCTAAGAAATGTACACATGCATGTGTAAATACATGTGTGTGCATAAATGTGCACACATATACATGTGAATATTCGCAATTATACATTATGAAAATTAAAGAGAATAACTGTAGGCGGGGCTGAAATAATGTTTTGTTCTGGTTGCCACATTCTGCAGATTCATATTGGGAGCACTTAGATTTTTCCTGATCAACATATCAGACAGAATTGGCAAATGAGGCTTCAAATGCTGGGTTAATTACAAAAGCAGAATCAGAAAGGTTAAAAAATGTTAATGTGCATCATTAGGGCAGGACAACCTATTGAGCATCAGCTGATGAGAATTTATTGTGGGAGTTCAGACAGGCATATACCACGAGTGTAAGAGGAATTAAAGTGCACAAGAGGGCTCTTTTGTATCCAGTACTCCTGATAGTGTTCTCATGTGCTCACAGTAATAACTCTGCATTTGCTTTTAATTGTTTATCTGCCTGGACCGTGATCTCTATCTATCAAGCACTTAGGCTACTTAAACTCACCACTGAGGTGCCTGGGAACTCACGGTAGGCCTCCAATGATATGCCACAGATTTACAGTCCGTGGATGTTTGCCATACTTCTCTGATCCTGAAGACCACGCTGTGGGATCACAGGCATATTGTGGGATCTCTGTTTAACCTGTACAGGGAGATGAAAGAGCAGATCTTGCTAATGCACCTGCACTCCCTCTGCCTGGCTAAAGGAACAAGCATGATATTTCTGTTATAAAAGACTTCACTGGTTGCATTAGAGATGGCAGTGAAGTAGCCTGAGGGACATGCTTGTGTGTTGTGCTAACAACATATGTTAGATCTATGCCAACATCCTCCTCACTCTCTCTCCCAGGTGCCTTAACGACAGCTGAGACACAGAGACTGGTGGTACCTGCTCCGAGGGGAGAAGACGAAAATGCTGGAGACAGCTTTCGGGAATGGAGAACATGAGTTATGTGTCACGCATTTGTTTGGTTTCAGAGCTAGCGGTAAATGCAGACCCCCGGTAGGACCTAATTACCTCCCGTCTGAACACTAACTCAGAAGCTAAATGCTGTCGAGGCAAGATGGGGACTCATTTCCAAGAACACAGGCACAAACACATTTTTATTGGCCATAGAGAATGGTAGTGTGTGTGCCAACATAGCATGGATGTCTGACTCAGAACATAAAGTGCAGGTGCCAGCAGCAAGAAGATGCTGCTAAGAAATAGCAGCTCTGTGGGACTGCAAAGTATCAGCTGTCTGGGGAGACCAGAACTGGAACAGAAAGAGCCACTGGTGACTGAAAACACAATTTCTTTGCCATTTCCACAGGTCCCCTTGCACTCTTCAACCTGCAGTTGGAGCACAGAACCGTGGCAGTGAGAGTGATGGGGTTGCCCCTTCTGAGATGGATCCAAAAACTCTGATCCCCTCTTCCTCCCCTCTTGCAACTACAGAGACTCTTCATCCACATGGGAAAGGAGCGAGAGGGCAGTATTAGATAAATGCAGCTATTCCTCTTCTCATCACAGGATGTTCCTGGCAGTGGATAAGACCTCGTGGCTTGGCTTGCCCTCATCCCTGGAGTCTGCTTTAGGAGGTAATCTTCAGAGAAAAGAAAATCAACAGCATTACTACATTTTGTACAGTGCCTTGCACAGTGCATCCCTGATGTGACTGGGCTTTTGGGCACATCAAACCTACAGGTAATAACTCCAAATAGTGACTGTCTCTGTGGATAAGAGTGGGAAATGAAATTGTCTTTCGATAAAAATAGTTCCTTTTGATTGTGTATTTTCTGCTGGCTCTTTGCCTTCAGGCAATGTATGACAACTTGAGGAGCAGGGGTTTTTATCCCCTAGGCTATGTTTTATTGCTCTCTACCTTAAAGCCAGTCAATATTTGTAATTACCTGTACACCCCACAGGTAACTGCAGGACTTTTGGGGGAACAGAAAAAAAAAAAAAGAAGGAATGAAGATGGCAGCATGATTTCTGGAAAGAATTGGAGAATTAAGATGATAAAAAGCAGGCTGGTGGGCTTAAATCTCCTGTACTGATCTGAGGGAATTTCTTGCTTTATACAAGTCCTTTGTACTTTAATGTTATGCTTACTATACAAAACCCATGTAGGTGCAAGTATATGTCTTTCTGTGTGTATGCACTCGCATGTGACCACATTTGCTTATTTGCATATGTGTATGAATACATGGAGCACATGTGGGTGGTGAGAAAGCTAAAGGAACATTTTCAAGGTTGACAAGAGCAAAATTTGATCCTCCTTCAACCTGCTGGGTTTTTCTAAGTGCAAGCTGAGGCAGCAGGAGAAAGAATCCCCTTTTGAGCTGAACGATGTAGTGAGATTGAAGCTGCAGAAGGATAAAAAACTCCAGCTCATCAGCTTGGTGCTGATGATTAAGTCACAGTATACTGGGTTTTCCGTTAGCACAGTTATGCTGCTGACAAGCCTCAATGGTATGGTTGTCTTCTCCTCCCTGGTATCCAATGTGAGCCAGAAGAAACTTGCCTAGAGATGAGTCTCTCCAACTCTGCACACAGTATCCTGACGTCCTGCATCCCTTGCCAGCCATCAGTGACAGAACTGACATGGAGAGGCAAGAGAGGGCACAGCTGGCATGCAAAACCCTGCCATCAGCATGCCCATATCTGCTGAATCTGTTGTGAGCAGTTCACCCAGCTGGGATTTTAATACGGCTGCAGCCCTCCTTTTGGAAAGTGGTATTTTTTCCCTTTTGATAATAGAGATGTAGAAAAAATCCCCTAATACCAAATTAAATGTTTTTAGGGTAGGACATGTGTGTGAAATTTTAGCCCTGTTGACCTTGGCAGGGTCCCCGTAAGAAATTAGTACAAAATTAGTGGCATTTGTTGTTCTGAAAGGCCATCAGCCACGAAGGCAAAGGCAGGCAAAGGGAGAAGCAGCCTGCTGATGCAGGGCCCAATCCTGGAGATCGTGTCTGTGATCCTGCTGCTCTCTGCAAGTTTGGCTGCAGGGTGCTTGGTGGGTAGTGGTGAAATGAGGGGGGGGATGTGTGGCACAGTCAGTCCTACGCTTCACAGTTCCTCAATTGCAGCTGCCATCAGTGGGTGTTTATAGCACCAGGCACCCCACACCCAAACCTGCAAAGTGCTGTAGGAGCTCACAGGTGCTGACAGCTCTTGTCACCTCCTGGGAAGTGCTCAGACACACACAGGACTGGCCAGACACACCACTCACACATAACATCTCGCCTGCCAGCTACTGACACCGACTTCTAACTCTAACAGACTTTTTTATTTCATGGATGGACAGACAGCTCTTGACTTCACCCAGCAGATTCATTTTCTTTCTTCCATGACCTTTGTATTTTAGTGAAAAGCCTTAAATAGCATTTGTGTAATCATGTTTTTCTGCTGACCCATATTCTTAGCACAGGTTCAAACCCTGTTGGTAGCCCCAGGTTCATCTTACTAAATCCTTCCTGGGTAGCTGGGGAAGCAGAATTAGTTACTTGGGATGAGAACCAGGCATTAGGAACAGGGAAAGCAAATGTGAAGGACAGCCCTTTTCCTGGTGGTGTTGGTGCTGAGCCCCATGTATGGTTTCTCTCCTGCTACGACTCTTGCAAGGCAAAGCCCCTTGTAGGCATGAACCTGGATTCTGATTTAAAGGCTGTGTGCTCTGCTAGACATAGGCAAAGGCTTTGGGCTGATAATCATTTATGAATCCTGATGCTGAATTTTGAGGTGCTTGGCTCCTGGGGTGGCATCCAGAGGCAGAGACAAGGTGCTGAGTTCCCTGCATCTCTGAATAAAATCCGTTTGGGATCTTCCCCTCTTCCTGCCTCCTCCCCTCTTGCACAGTATCCTCATGACAAGCACTTGGGATGGTGAAGATCCCAAGTAAAAATCTCTTTTCTCTGAATCACCACTTCTTCCTCTTAAAACTGGTTGCTCTTCAAAACCAGATATGAAATCTATTAAATTTTACTTTCTCCTAGAATGGGGGCATGTGATTGTCAGTCCTTGCTCCAAGAGGCTCTTTTTTTTTTAGACAAGATTCAAGAGCAGGATAATCTCTATGAAGATGGGACAATGTGGATTTGAACTTCTGCAGGCAGGAGAGGAAACTGAACCTTGTATTTGCCGCAGCTAGAGTAAGTGTCTTCATCACATGGCTTGGCAGAAAATAATATGACTCTGTTATTTCTATCCCCACTTTGTGCTAAGAAACCATTTTCTAGTCTGGACCACCTGCAAAATACATAATTTGTGGATGTCAGTGGTCTTAAGCATGTGATAAGGGCTGAGTTGCTAAACTGTGGTAAGGTACTCAGGTACTTAAAGATCCTAGAGAACATAGCTGTAAGAGATGTAGCAAAAGATTTTAGGCATCCACAGGCTTACTGGGTTACCAGAATTTGCCTATATCCTTTTCCAGACTTGAGCCTTGCCCTATTCATAGCACAGTAATAGGCTTCCACTACCTATCAGTTTTATTAAGTCTATTGAAGTTGTTGAATTAAATTTTGCCCTCAAAGCCACTATGGCATAATAAATGCTTATGTTGTAAACTGGTAAACCCAGAGTGTATGGTCCTTCCAAGGGCAAAATATTTTCTTTTCATTCTGATAAATTATCTTGAAGTATATAAAACCTAGAGGGCAATCCCATATTTCCCCAAACAAGAGATGGGCAAGAGGTATTTTTTTTGTTTTCCAATGAAAAAAGATGCTCAGATACAGACCTCAGAAATAAGTTAGGCGGTACTGTAGTTTGCAGGTATGACAAAGAAGGCCAGTCTTTCAGAGACAAAATAAAAATGAGCAGACCAGAATGGATCCATTAACAGCACGAATCCATTACACTTCTTAAGTATTTCTAAAAGAAATATTTAAAAGCAGAGAGGAAGCAAACCATTAGACACCAAAAATCCTATGGAACCACTTAGTTGAGCTGGCCAGCTGCTCTGTAGTTCCCAAATCATCTTTTTATAAATTGGACAGGAAATAATAGAGCACTGCAAACACTTCTTTTAAGTGACCATGCTCTGATGTTGCAGAGATAAATATATACATTCATCCCTCGATTTAAGGAGTCCAGGGAAAGTGTATTCTGGCTTAGCTCTGCTGAAGAGATACTGCATAGGGATACATTTTAATTTTTAATGAGAGATCGGACCAGACAATTAATCTTTGTCTTTAACGATGAAGATGTGGATAATATTGCCAGGTTACTACTGTATGTCATTGACGTTGGATGAAAGTTACTATGACAGCAAAAGGTAATGGTGTATTTCTTCCTGGTCAAATACTTACAGGAAAACACTTTGCTGACTTGCTGGTCACAATTAGAACTTGCACAGGGAAAATCAAAGTTCTGCTGAACTTCAGGAGTCCCAGCATTTACTTATGAAGCTTCAGATTTTGAAGGAGGAAATTACAAAAAAAAAAGAGAATAACACTTTGTGTTTTGGAAAGAGACAAAGGTTCATTAAACTCTGGGAAAGAGATTAAGTACTTGTTGTGAAGCCAGAACTGCAGTAGAACATTGATAATTTTCTTCCTTTTTTTTTTTGGCACACATTCACTTCCAATCCAAACAAATCTTTCTTTTCTTAGATACTTTTCTCTCAGGAGTTACTAAACACTTTGATACTCGGAGGGAGGGTGACTGCTCCGCTCCTGCCCTTTTTATACAGTGGTGCTATAGGGCTTCAGAAGTCCCTTACCCTCCTCTTGGAGCAGTCCCCCAGCTCAAGTGCTGCAGAGACCACCAGAAGGCGTCTGTGGCAAGTACTCAATGGCTCTGCTGAGATGCTGTGGGCATTCAAGGCAGGGCTGAAGCCATAGCAGAGCATGGAGGAGATGCCATACTGCCCCCCAGGAGTGCTGAAACACTGCCAAGGACCTTAGCACTTTCCAGAGCAGCCAAGTACCCAGAGGGTTTAAGTGTAATCAGTAACCATATTGATCACTTCTCTCCCATACCACTCCTTGCCTCACACACACACTGTGCTGTGGTTTGTGTTCATGCAAAGTGACATTAGGCTTAGACACTTTTTTAATACCTAAATCCCGGAGTCGAACACACAGACTTGTCTGTCATTTCCTAAGCTGTGCCATGGATGGTTCTAATTGTCAGTAACTGGCATCTGCCAAGAAGCTCCCTGAGACAGGGGCACCAATAGGCTTTTGTCAAGGCTTATGTTTTGTACCAAATACACCAACAGAGCAGCTCAGCTACATGAAACCCCAATATGTTGGATTTCTCAGAGAAGCCTCCAACACACTGACTGGTACCTGGGAACAATTATGTGCCCCAGCAAGCCAAACACATGCAATTATAAAGTAACTGCAAGGGTGAATAATACATCACACATCACCATCTGAACATATGGACTCTCAGATTCTATGTAATGAGCAATAGTCTGTGTATTTCTGGGATCTTATATAGCTTGGGGAGTAGGTTATATATTCATATAATGTGATGTGGCAATCGCTCAGCTTATATGGCCCAACAAAAACACAGGAGCTGCTGCAGCCCTGCAGTGACACTGCTGGATGTAAGGCTGGTCAGAATTGGGCAACTGAAATAAATAACCAATTTTAGGTGTTGGTCCATTAAGTCCCTGAGCCCATTCTAGAAACAGCAGTGATAAACGCCAGCTCCACATGGTGTCTAACCAAAAACTGGCATAGGTTACATCTCCTCTAGTGAAACAGGCCCAGGACACAGGCACAAGGAGTTTCATGCTTTTCTTGGCATTGTCAGACAGTTAGTGTGGGCCCCGAAAAGGGTTTGATGTGTATTGAATGTGCTCTTCCAGACAGCGGCCAGGGTCATGGACTGACACAGGTCTAACTACTCTCATGGCTGGTCACTGTGAGGGCCAAGAATTTGATTATTCTGAGTCATGCACCTGGCATTCCACACATGTGGGACTAAAGCATGGGAGCATCAGCATGGTTCAGCCCCGGAGCTCCTACATCTCCACCCACGCTTGCCTGATGAGCTACGCTGCTCCAAGTTCGGCTGCTCCACCAGCATGACAAAGGGCATTGCCTCACCTTGCTAACATCCCAGCAGCCACAAAATTATCCTCTGACTGGGGATTTCTGGACCCAAACACACACAACACCAAACAGCTAAATCTGTTCTAACCCCAGGTCTGCAGCCCCACCTTGGCACAGGACAGCAGGGACAGTGAACAGCAATGCCTTCAGCAGCTGTTTTTCTAGAAGGGAGAGTCTTTCTCTGTGGGTTGCTTGTGCTGAGCATACGACATGCACCTCTGTGTCATGCATGGGCAGAGTGACAGCTGTGACAGCTGTGACCCAACCGCCCAGATGTCCCCACGGTAAGTAGCTCCTGGGATTCAGGACTAGGAAGGCCAAGGTCTGGTGCCTTAGCACTAGGAGCAGGTGGGCTTTCCAATGGATACAGAGTTTGCTGCTACAAATGGTAACGTCAAATATCCGTTCTATGGGGAATTCTAACCTTTTTCATTCATCGTTAGCACAAATGGCCCCCAGGTTTAAACCTCCCATCCTGCATATTTCTGTGCAGAAAATGGAAATATAATTGCCATCAACCAAAAGGTTTTGCTTCCGTTTTGATTTGGAGAGCTTTTTAAATTTTGTAATTTAATTTTTATATATGAATAGAGCATAACAATGATTTTAATTATAAACAATATGAGATATGGTAATGCAATAATTCATTAGTATTCTAATTGTTAAGTGTTACTGTAACTGGTATTTGCTTTGGTAATTGGTATTTTAATTGGCAATTGCTGTTCCAAATGGCCATTGGGATAATTCTTACTAGTGACTGGTAATTACAATAGAAATTTTTAATTGGTGTTCTAATTGATTTGGTAATTCATATTTGGTTTTCTCATTGGTAACAGAGCGAAGTGGTCATTTGTAATAGATAATTAGTTTGGTAATTGATTTAGCAATTGGCATTGTAGAAAGTACAAAACAAGTGATCCAAATACACTAAATTATTAAAAAATGTAAAATACATAACATTTTGAAATTAAATCTAGTTTACAAAACTGGTAATCAACTGATTTCAAACCAAAAAGCTCTTACTAAAATGTCTAAGAAAAATGCCTAATTTTAAGAACCTGTTTTTAATAATGGAAATTTATGGACATCAATAAGGTCCTTTCAATATTTCAAGTTCAGCAAATAGTTATTTTTCATTAAATAAGTATTATCCAGGTGAATTTGTGATTGACTGAACTCTACCATGCTGTTGCATCAACACCCAAAGCTGCTACAGAGCTGGTCTGCCGCCTGCCTGCTGCCCTTGTGGGATAATATAGCATGGTCAAGCACCTCTCCAGGTACACAGGCAATTTTGTAGCCATTTACATCACTCATAACCCCATGGCATCAGCACAGCTGACTCTGAAGAAAGTCCTAAGTGTTGCTGAACCAAGTTTACAGGGGCCATGGGTGAGGAGTCTTCTCTCCTCTTATTAAGAAGTCTTAGTACGTATGTGATCACGGAGCAGCAGATCAACCCCACGGCTCACCTAAACCTGCTGAAACCCAGACCCAATAGTACTCAGTTGACATATCCTGGACATGGTCCTTGAAAGAGCATTTCCTTGTTATCCTGCTTTCAAAACACGCCGTTTGAACAATCATCTGAATATCACATCACCCTGCAGACATGGCAGAACTTTCCCCAAGATTGCTCTTCAACCAGGGTATTTAATGGTGTAGGAAGTCAGACATGGTAAAAGCAGGTGGGTCATCAAACAGGTTGCTCCTAATTTCCCATATATATGTCATGATCGTTTCCAATACTGGAGGTCCTCTGTTTTTCATTCTGCAATACAAGGAATTCATACTGCAACCCACTGGGTGGGAAACCATGTGACTTTTTTTTTAAAAAAAGGGCTATGGAGTGCTGCTATGCTAATATCATCCATATAAAGACAGCAAGATTAAGATCTAAAGGGAAGAGTAACTAAAATTGCTCACTACAGCCTTTGATGCAAAAAAATACTTGGTTGGTTATATAATGGATGGTACAAGTATTCACAGAAAAATATCCAGAACTGCCAGCACTATTTCTGTGCTATTATGGCCTTTGGAAAACTATTGATGTTCTTTCAGATTCATCAAGTTGAGCATCCAATGCACATTCTTCCTCTCCAAAATGCTTTGCCCAAAGATGTTTGAATATCTGGCTCATTAGACTGTGTGCTTCCATGATCAGCATAGAAATCCAAGATAGAAAATAGCCTTTTGGTCATCCAACCCAACCCTTGGCACTGTGGAATTGTTCCCTCTCCCTCCTATACACTTTTAACCATTTTATTCAGCCCAGTTATAAATTACTCAGATAATGGATTCCCCTGGAAAACTGCTCACCACCAGTGGCCACCATTATTATGAAATGGGACTGGGATTACATCCAGTTATAAGAAGGGAGATTTCAATGTGATATGAACAAAAGGAAAACAGAGGAAGTATCCAAAAGAAAGATAAGAACTGATTACAAAGAGCCTGTGTTTCAAAGTAAAAGACCCACTGCTTAACAAGAGAGTATAATTTTTGAAATTGCATCTCTTTCAGACAATCAGAAGGTAATCTGGACCTTTAACTACACGGAAATTCCTCAGACTTGGGTGAGTTTTTTCCACCAGCCAAATGTCCTTTAGCTGGTATCAGGAATTTTGATTAGAGTTCAGTTGTTAAGACTGACATTTTGAGGGTCTGACCTTCAAACTGTAAAGTTCTACTTGTAGTTCCACCTACATGAATTCCAAGAAAGATTCCCTTCTGTCTCCTCTACTTCAAATAATAAGAAGGACAGGGAATTATTTTTAAGAGGCTCCTTACAAATTGAAATATAAGGGTGCATTTCAAATATCATTTTTGAGACCACCATTATCCTTCTTAAATTATTTTCAAACTCCATGAGGGTTTCAGCAAAACAATTCAAAATGCTTGTCTCCACTAACCAGTAATTCAAGGCTGATTTGTAAATCCTTGTGTAATGTTCATGGATTTTACCGTGTGCAATTACATTTTTCAAATGCTTCTCCTTTCTCATAATTTTTTCCTAAGTCTTTTAATTTAGCCAAACAAAACCTGTTTATTTCTGATTTGAAAATTAATGTAAATAAAGCCTGGCTGACATTTGCAAGTCATTTGCAAATGCCCTTATAGCCTTCAATCCCTACTCTTGCCACTTCAGAAACCCCATTTATGAGTGTCTCTGTGTGGTTGATTGTGTGTTGGGTATATACTTTGAGATACATCAAGAATACATGATATATTGCTTCTGGTCAACATGTGTGCCACATGTTAATTGTTATTCACCTGTAAGAGTTTTGGCTATGTCTGCATTGGAGCCCACAGCAGAGACTTCTTCAAAATCAATGATGAAGATACCTGAAGAACTTCTTTCTACACAGCAAAGACACTGGCTGGGGTCAAAAACATGAAGAAGCCACCCTATACACCCCAATGCCTAATAAAGCCCATGTGCACTGTTCTGGTTCCATGCTTTATTGATATACTGTATTGCTTTTTGATCCAGCACAAGTATTAGTATGGGCAAATCATACCACACTCCTTTGCAGGGCTAGGCTTGTCCTTCATTAATCTGCAGGGAGTATGGGAGGATTTGTTAGCTTATTTCTGTCATATAAGTCTTATTAAAAACCCAGCATTAAAGACCTAAGTTTCTACCTTCCCCCATCTCTCAAGTTCTGAATTAATCTCTCCCACAGCATCACCAAATGCTCATTTTTTGTCCTTCTGCATATAGTTTTTAAGCTATTTTAAGCTTGAAGTTAATCTTAAAGCTGGTGTTTCTCAGCTGCCTCTGGCTGTGGAGACCTTCCATGCTAGTAGCAGTGCTGGTCAATGATTGCCAATGTTACTAATTTGACACTTTTCCTTTTTCTTTTTTTTTTTTTTTTTATTTTCCTTCTGTCTTCCCAAAAGAAACTGCAGGAGAGATACAGGACATTTTGGGTTGAATCTCACCTTACATGTTTGATAGTTTCAGCACCAGGTAAAACTCACAAGGTTATATCACCAAGTTAACCTTCACTTCTCCTGCAAAGTGCATTAACCTTATGATTCTGGAGAAGGTGGCTCAACAGCAACATCGGCCCAAGGAACACCAGCCTTCAAGTGCACTTCCATTGCAGGCAGCAATGCAGCATGAGGATATCACAGAGGTATAAGCACATTAGCTCACATACTGGAAGTTGATTTATTGCAGAGGCACTGAGCTCTACATGTACTAATTCAAGTTGCTTCTTAGCTAACAGCTGTGTCCTTGCAGTAATTGCTATGACTTCTACCTGTTGTTTTCTAGAGTCTCACTACAAAAAGAGCCAAAGTGGAATCAGCTCTAGATTAAGATACCTATGTTTTGGTACGTACATGCAGGTGTTTGGGTGTTAACTATAGGTGTCCAAGCCCTAGGGTAATTCAGCAGAGAGGTAGTCAGTGCAGTCAGTGGAATTCGGAGAGTATTTCAATTAGCTCTAACTGACAAACACAGAGCTTGAGCAGGTATTCAAAACTGGGTGCATCTGAAGTGCCTGGACATCTGAAATGTCTGCCCTGGAGCTGCTGGTGTGATCAGGACCTTCAGAAGATTCATGCACTTCTGAAAGGGTGGCTGTTAGCAAAATGGGATACATTAAAAATTTATTTACCGGATTGCACCTGAGGTGTGTCATTATCTATGTTCAGCAGTGGGTCACCTGAGTCACTTGACTCAATCTCTTGACTGTGCTGAGTGGATCTTCACAAACTTCCATGGGTGTTCACAGACTACCATGGGAGGTCAGCACCTACAAATAGTCAGTTACATTTAGGTGTCTTAATATAGAGGTGGCCACTAATCCCAGTATGTGATTATGAAGTACATCACAGTGATGACCCTAAAGGATAGATGTAGACTTCAGCCTGTAATGAGGGACCAGACCATAGTAATCTCCTGTTCTGGTCCACAACAGTGTCTCAGTACACAAATAAACGTACTTCATTCTTTCCCCTTCCTTTCCCCTCGGGCCTCCAGGATCTTTACCAACCTCATCTCTGCAAATGCTCACATAGTTTTAGGCTGTACTATAGAGAAAAATTACTCCCCTATTCCTGCCCTTAATGTGTTGGGTCCTTTCCTCCACCTTGCAATATCTAAAATCTCCCTTTCCTTCCTGATGAGGTCAGGAAAGTTTTGCCTTATGCCCTTCATGTGTAACAGCCTAGCCTCCAAATAGAAGAGATGACAGGCAAATGAGGGTACAACATCCACTAGGAAGTGGGTAGGGGTGAAAAAGGACACGAGCCACCAAAAAACAATGATGCAACACCTCCAATTAGACTGTCTCTGCCAGTGAGGCTCAGGGAGGAGGGTCAGTTATTGGTGGCTTGTTTTCTTTCTTGCCTTTCTTCAGTGTGAGACATCGGGTGGCAAGGCAGCTGGTGTGCTGTGACAGCTGCTTGTCATGCTGTTAATAATCGCCCCATTGATACCTTGAGCTGCCTCTGGCTGTTTGTTTTATCCACCTGTTGCCTTAGGTCTGAGCTCCTAAACCCTGTATTAAAGGGCTGCTGCTTTTCAGCGTGCTCTCTCCAACCCTGTCATGGGCCCCCCTTGTGCTATCACAGGGTGAGCAAAAATGAAGCATCCAATTATTTCAGGAGCAGTGATGCAGAAGTTGGTGAAAAGGTTTAAGCTAAGTTACGCTGGATTTCTGTCGGAAAGATTTGTCACTGGACATATTTTTTTATGGTCCTGCAGCTCATTACTGATGTACAATTTCACCATCTCTCACTGCACTAGTGTCCATGGATTCAAAAAAAGCAAGGAGAAAAAAAAAATATTTTTTTAAGTTTGTGTGTCCATATATTCCCAATATGGGGCTCTGGAACATTTGGAATTGTCAGATCTGTAGACACTTTCTAAACACTGCCAACTCCATGGACAGATTGATTACACTTGGGACAGGCAACCACATTATAAGATGTTACGTTTCATAAAAATAAGACTTCCTCCTACTTCAGCCAAGTTTTCCAGAGCATACTACCCAAAATTATGCAATAAAAGCAATAACTGTTTCCTGCAAGAGTCTCTGGCTCCAGTGGTCTTGCTGGCTGTATTGCACTCTACAGTTTATCAGAAAGGGACGTGTCAAGAGCTAGAGGGTTTTTTCATATACTATGAAGCTTCACAGTGACTTTAGACACAGTTTAAATAAAACAATGAGGAAACCGATATTCAGAAAATACTGAAGACTCAACAGAAAAGCTCTTGTTTGTCTCAGACAATAAAATCTGAACCATTCCATGGAGGGTTTGCTCATGCCAGCATACACACGTTTATCAGAACATCATGTTCCTGAAGAATTTGACCTTGACTGTGGTCCTTCCTGGGTAACAGAGGCCTACAGAAATGAAATCTAAAGTCATAAATAATACAAAGCACAGAAACTCTAGATTGAAAGGGTTTTCTGGAGGTTATCTATCTAGTCCCCATTCAAAGCAGACATTACAGAAGGTAGCTCTGGGCTTTCACTAGGCAACCTTTGAGCATCTACATGCTCTCTCTCTCTCCCTCTTTCTCTCTCTCTCTCTCTCCCTCTCTCTCTCCCTCTCTCTCTCTCTCTCTCTCTCTATTTCATGTGAATTTCCCTTGCTCCAACTTTGCCTTTTTTAACCATTTGTTAAAAAAGAGTGAAAAGTTGTTATCTCTTGTGAAGCAGATAAGGATTACCTGCTTGCTAGCCTGAAGAATGTAGCAAAATTTTAGGCTGATTTCTCAAGGAAAAGAGGTTCCCAAGATGACATATGCAATGTCTTTAAGTCTGTCTGTTCCCCACTGATACTTTCTGAACCTGATAGTTTGTTTCAAGCAGGTATGATGAAGTATACCAATCTCCAATAGATTTCTACAAGTTTGATGAAAACTGTTGTGTGGGCAGATGAGAGAGACCATTGTCAGAACCCTCACTGACAAAAAGCTGCAATTTGTAGTCAATTGTTATTAGATACCTGAGGATCCACATGGCACAAAGGCATTCTGAATGTCCCTGCTAAAAGAAAAGATGTGTTCAGATGGCTAGCATTGTATTAGTCATCAGAGAATCCAACCACAGGCTACAAATCCATAGGGAACTAGGCTTCATTAGTTCTGCTACTCATGAAATGCCTTGGGTTTTTTACCTTTACACTTATGCTTCAGCTGAGTGGTCATAAATTCCTACAAGCAAAAAAAAAAAAGCTCCTTCAAATAATCTACCTTTATATATCACCCTTCTCCTACATGAGCAAAAGAATGGCTAAGAATAGCTGGTCAGATGATTTACTATTACAATTTTCTGTGGGTATATGGGATTTCTGGATGTCACTCAGCTGCCCTTAACAATAGCAAGGACACAATTGTTTCCATAGTAATACCCATTCTAAAGGAGTGAAGGTGTGTGTGTTGGGGAGGACAGTACAAAGCAAAGGGGAGGCACAGTTACACAGGCTTGCATAAAGGACAAAAATCAGGCACAAGAGAACTTGATTTTGTGATCCTCGCTATAGAAATTCCTTTTTTAAGGTCATCTGATTACACTGAAAGCAGCAGAAAACTGACTTAGCAAGTGTGCAGGCTAAGACTCTTTCACATTTTAGGCAATGAGAATAGGTGAGAAAGCTTTATGTCTTTTGTCACCCTTCAGTCTTGAATAACTTAATCACAACTGCACCACTGCTAATGAGAGAAGACATCTCTAGTCTGTCATGAGAGAGTAATACAACTCACAATACTGTTTCATTTCTTACTCTGTGCAATAGACAAGTGTGGTCCCTCACGCTAACCTCCTGAATAACCCAATGGGCTAAAATAGATGGTCTCTCTATGTTGCTCTTAAAAAGAGTTAACAAAATAACAATTTCCTGACAAACAAGCTAAACATGTCTTACACCTTTTCATCTAAAAATGCCATCTGAACAGAGAAATTCTGCTGCTGCAGCATCTGTCAGGGCTTTTCTGTCACATTCTAGTATTCTTGGTCACCCCAAAGGAAACAAACATTGCAGAAACAAAGAAAAGCCAACTCTGAAGTAAACAAAGCACTCTGCCTCTTTCTTCTATGGTTTAATAGAAAAAGCTCATCACATGGTCTCCCAGCTGCAGCAGAAGTACTCAAGAAGGTTTTAATAAAAACAGCTTTTATAAATGGCTGAGGGAGGTGGGGAAATTGAAGAATTTATCCATGATTCCATTTATCCAAGATGGCTCCTGGTGCTGGTGCTAAAAGCTCTGCTATTGACTCAACTGGTTATATGACTCTGAGCTGGAGCCAATATAGATGAGCAGGAGATAAGCTCAGGCCTCAGAAATAGGAAAAGAAAATTGTATCATAGATAATAAAATAGTCTAGTCCATATCCTAGTCCTTAAATGGCCCTGTTGTTTTCTAATATTTTGTAATATGAGCTGTCAGCTGTGAATCTAAATATTCAGTAGCTAAGAAAAAAACACATTTCATTTCTAAATCTCCTCCCCAGGTTGGAGTTCAGACGTCAGCTTTCCCTAGTCAACCACAAAAGACACTTCCAAGTCAGTGCTCTCTTAGGAACATATCATTTTCTTGATTTTCCATGTGATAAAACACATATTGTGTCCCTTATTCTTTTTAGTGAATTTATTCTGGAAGCCAATTCCCCCTTCTCAACCACAAAATGATGTGAGAAAATCTAACTCTTCTCAACAGGGCTGCAAAATGGGATTGTGCCAAAACACAATTACGGGAAGGTTTCCTTGGAAGAAACCCTGTTCCACTGGCTGTTGGTCCCGTTTTTTCCCTTGAGTTAATGCTACAAGGCAAGCTGCATGGATTGATCCCAGGCTGATCTGTGTCTGGAATCTGACCGCCATTAAAGTGAAATTATTTTCCAGTGGATCCAGAGACAGTGTGGGGATGTGAAGTGAACAGTTAATGGTATTCAGTTCCTCCTTGCCTTACTAGAGACAACGCTGAACAGGCTTGAGCTTTGTGATTTGGGTTTTGTTGTTTAAACAAGCAGTTGTAAAGCACATGCATGCACCCCCTCTGCTTTACAGAGCTGAAAGTGCTAGGTGACCTCTCTGTCACACAAGTGCCACAAGATTTAAGGTGAATACACTGAAGTAACAAAACCTGAGCTCGCAGTCGCTCTGTGACTGAACTGTTTTATTAAGTAAAAACAAGTAAACAACATCACATTTTATGCTGAGTACTATATGCCACTATAATGCGTAATTTCTGGGGCAGGAAGGGATAGCATTAGCAATCTTTGACCATATGAACAAAAGTAGCCACAATAATTGTAATAATTGTGGAAAAGGCATAGAATATCTGGCAGAGGCAAAAGAAATAGCCAGACTGTCTCTTAAGGACCTGACTGTGATACAGCCTGAGGACTGGCACTGGAAGAAGAAAGAGAAATTTGTATTTCTTTCTCTTTTGGAGAGGCTGCATGTTTCTCCTGAAATACAGGGGTAAGTGGGTTCTCCAAACTCACTGTGCTTCCCTGTGCAGGACAAACTGATGGGAAGACCCAGACTGGGGAGGGAAGGGGGACTGTTAAGTACAGCTGCACCTGTGCACTGAGTAGAGTGTGCTATGACAGGGAAAAGATCTACTGCAGTCCTCTGCAACCTGTGAGGAGGGATGAGGAGGTAGATGATGAGCTACTAGGTCCCTTTTCCTTCTGCAGTAGTAACAGAGAGGTGCACCTTTCCCTGGGGTACCACTTACACACTGCTACATGCAGTGTGTTTTATCCTAGATGAGGTTTATAGTCATTATCATAGCAACTGAGCTCTTTCCCTCACCCTCCAATAATGGCCTCATTTTATTAAGTGCTGTACAAACACATACACAGAAACAGTGCCTCCTCCGCACAGCTACATCTCCGAACAAACTTGAGCTAGAAAATGTGCAGTTCTCATCCAAACTTGTAATTGTTTCTCTTTCCTGGAACTGAACATGTATGCCATACAGACTGATATATACTGTCCCTATTTAAAAACTGACATGATGGGTTGTTTTCATATCTAGCAGGAACAAGGAAAATGTGAACAAAAGTCAAGAGAGAAAACAAATCTGTATATTTCCAAGAAAGAACCAATCTATTTTAAAGTCATCTGAGGCTGTGTTTTTAGTTGGGCTTTGTTTGTTTATTTGTTGGTTTCTTTTGCCATACTGATGAATGATATTGATTTGCATCGCACAGAAGTTGCAGATACAATGCTATGTCTGTTTCCATTAAATGTAGCACTCAGAGCACCCAACACCACTTGGAGACTTTCCTGACTTTGATGCCTCTGTACACTAGCAAAGGTAGAGCATCAGGAAAAAGCTTTGTCATCTTGTTTTTCTCAGTTCCTTCCCTTCACCACAAAGTTTTATTTGTTTATTTATTTATTTTAGGAACCCACTTTTTTTATACTTTGCTATGCATATTTATAAGGAAAAGATGATCTGTGTCCTCATTACTGCTCTATTGCTTAATGATGGAAAAACATGTTGACAAAGGAAAGACACTTGCAGTCAGCTCATAAAGTTCTATGCAGTTGAACTGGAACTGTAAAGTGCATGGTTTAAAGAAAGAAGGTGAGAATATAAAAAAACTCACTAATGAGAGTGTTTCTGTGCATTGAAAGATCACTTAGGAGCAGAGCAGTGATTTCCTTTGTGTTACAAAAATACAATGCACAAAGTTCAAAAGCAGCATACCCAAGGTCAAAGAAGACCATCCTCTCTAACACAGTATGTTCACTCTCCTCCCCAACAACCTCCTTCTTCCACCCGTATCAGCATTTTGTAATTTTCAGATGGTGGAGAGAAAATAAACTCGTGTCTCAGCCAGCTTTTATCTCTGAAGGAACACGCAAAAATGCCACAGCAGATGCTTGAAGCTGTATGCACATTAGTGGAGCAGCTCATGAAACTTTACCTAGAGCTGCCGCCATGGATTCTAATTGAAGAAAAAGAGACTCCAAAATCATGATCTTTAAAACGCTCATGAGATTATTGCCATTTGCTCTGGAGACTTGCGATGAAGAGTGAGTCAATACCAAGCCACACCGAGCAGAGCACGCAGTGCCGAATGGTTCAAAGCACAGAGCCAATTAGAGCCACTGAAGCCAGAAGGTGCTGCTCCAAACGGGAGCACCGTGTCATGGATTCACACTGAACACAGCAGCTTCTGTGCAGTGAGCCGGAGCCGAGACTCGAGCATCAGAGAGAGAGACAAAAAAGAAGGAGGAGAGGACAGTGGACTTCAGCCCAAAGTTACATTTCTAAGACTCCTTCCCCAGGCATCAGCAAATGTGTGACAGGCAACAGGTGTCACATCATCAATTCCCCGCCTCTGAATCTGGAAAAGCCTGTGTTTTAAAACAGAGGTTTTTCCGTAGCAAGTGCTCACCAATATTCTGGCTCTTCTTCTTTTCTGTCATCTTCGTCAGGAATTACTGGAAGGAATGTAACACAGCACAGTATCATTGCCATCGGAGCGAAAGAAAAAACCTTGTTAGTACCCTGCAGTGCCACCCACAACAGAATAGGCAAAACATCACCAAAAAATCAATAGAGCAGAAGGTTAAGTTCAACTGCATTCTGTATGGTATGGCTACCAACACCTGTCAGCAGTAAATTGAGAATTTTTTTTTAAAACAGGCATTCATAACTGTGTTACTATGTTACCTAAATTACATAGAATAGCAACTAAATTGGTTCATCATTGCTCAACTCTAATTTAAAAGAACAAAGCAAGAAGCTGAAAAGAATAATATTTGGGGAGCTGGATAGCTTCAGGGGATAGTTAACAATAGGATAGAGAGACTTGAATGCCTGCATCACTGGTTTTAATTTGGTTCAGGGCAGTAGTGACACAAAGTCATCACTGTATGAGAGCTGTTCATTTTCCTGTGTGAGATAAGGTGGTGGTCTCGGCCTATTCCTAGCTGGTGGACATCTGCTTTACAAAACCCGGCATCACATCTCTCACTCTCAGAGTTAAAGAGCCAAGGTCAGACTTGGGGAAGGAGCAGGACTACTGTACTACCTGAGCAACAGGCTGAAATGTGTAGTGGGGACACTGCTGTGCCTCATTAATGACACAAACAGTGACTGTCCCCTGGCAGATCAACCCTTTCAGAAAAGACCAACATTTGACTAAACATGGAGCTGGATAATTAGCAAAGGGCCTGAGTAACCCACTCACTTTCATGGGTTCTGCCATTCACTGGAATGATTTTTTAATTTGCTGGGTGGCATTAAAGCTAGTCCTGGACAATGACATTTCTGATTGGATTTTTATTGTTATTATTTGCAATGTGCTACTGCCTGCAGGTCACAGACAGGATTATGACTTTGTTGTGATAGGTGCTCACAAACTACTAGAAGGAGACAGTTCTCCATTTGATGATCCTACAGCTTAAACAGAAAAGCCTTAGAGTGATGGAAGAAAGAAGGTATTATTATTCTCATTTTACAGTGGGGAAGCACTAGCACAGAAAGACAAACAGCAGTACGTCCTGAGGGTCTGAGCTCATGCTGCTCTTCCCGAACTCAGTAAAAAGTGCATGTGTTCAACAGTACTGAAAAAAGGGGGCCAACATCACATAACAAGTAAGGAACAGAATCAGGATTTTGTGGGTCCCATCCTGACCTTACTTGTTTGACAGCTTGCAGAGAAAATGTAGAAAAGCTGAACAATCATGTTGCCTTAAGAGTACTTGTCTGTGCTGCAGCAGCACCTGAACATTTTAGGTCCTTAGGCTCTGCGGTTTAGGAAGAGAAGGCTACCACAGGAAATGGTCAAGGTTTAAGGTCTTGTTTTTCAATCCTTTGTTCTCCTGGTCCAAAAGAATTTCTATCATGGCTCTCAAGGCATGCAGGGGCAGAACTATACTTATGGTGAAGACCCTCCTCAGCTTTCTCCAGACACTGTAGGCCTGTGAAATGGTGGAAGGGTTTGTGTGCACCCATCGTGCTCACTGTTATCCTAGCAGTAAAGGCTCCTAAACTGGACGGATAAAGATAAGCCCTTGGGACAAGCAGACAGTCTTCTAAATTAGGAACTGGACATAACACCAAATCTTCTCTCTCATTTGAAAATTATTCAAGAAACTGCCACATAAACTTTGTGAAAAGCCATTTGCCTGTGGGCCAGACACTGGATAAGTGTTAGAAGACAGCGTACTTCCAAGTGCATCATTTACATCTTGTTTGCTAGTTGGCTCTACCTATGGATGAAGGGATAAAAGTGATCAAAACCTCTAAGTCTATATGAGGCAGCAGCAGGAAACACTCTTGAAAAGAAGTGATGGAGAAATCCTGAAAGCAGCCATGGTGCTCCAGGGTCTGTAAAATTAGAAAGCAAATGATCTTTCTGAGATAACCAAATCATAGCATGATTATTGTACAGATTTTTACTAGGTAAATCAAGGTCACTCATTAGGCACCTCTGATCAACCTAAATAGATAAATAAAATGCTTAATGGGTGGAAAACAACATTCATAAAGTGGCAAAGGTAATTTTTCATAAAAATATAAAGTAAAAGTATCTGGAATACAATCTGACTGAGAAGGCAAGAATTTGTGATTTAGAAAGAGTATAAGATCAGCTAGATTATCTCATCTGTTACCCCCTTGTCTCTTCCTGAAATAAGAACTGAAGGAAATCCCAGTTGCTGTATGTCGTGGTTTAACCCTAGCCAGCAACTAAGCACCACACAGCTGCTCACTCAATCCCTGCCCCCATAGGGATGGGGAAGAGAACTGGGGAGGGGAGTGGGTAGCAAAATTCATGGGTTGAGATAAAAAGAGTTTAATGGGACAGAAAAGGAAGGAGGGAAATTAGAATATATGAAACAAGGGATGCATAATAATAGTAATAGTAGTAGTAATAATAATATGAGTATACAAAACAAGTGATACACAATGCAATTTCTCACCACCTGCTGCCCAGCCAGTCCCTGAGCAGTGACCCCTAGGCAGCTTTCACCCCAGTTTACAAACTGAGCGTGTGGCCACACAGGATGGAATATCCTTTTGGCCAGTTTTGGTCCACTGTCCTGCCTGTATCTCTTCCCATCTTCTTGTTCCTCCCAGTCTACTTACTGGTGGGGAGGTGTGAGAAGCTGAAAAGTCCTTGACTTTTGAGTAAACACTGCTTAGCAACAACTAAAACATTGGTGTGTTATCAACACAATTCTCAGATTAAATCCAAAACACAGCAGTGTACCAGCTACTAGGGAGAAAATTGACTTTATTCCAGTTCAGACTGGGAGACAATAGTACTTAGGGTGGTCAGCAGATACCTGACAGATGCACTGCTTTGAAATATGTTAACTGGGAGCAACCAAAAAAAAGGGTGAAATTCTGCTCTCAGGGTTTATGTCTACCCACATCTTTTACTACAGACCTCACCTTTGTTAAAGAATGGTTTTCTCTCAACTGGCATCAAGGCTTAAAGTGCAAGACAAGACTGCAAGTAGCCCTCTACTATTTCAAGCATTTTGTAATTATGCACTTTAAAAAGGCAGACATGATGTGTTCTGGAATTCCACCATGTGGTTGAGAGCCCAGCAAAATTCAGATATTCTAGTTTCACTAGGTGTTTGTAATTTAAAGTTTTGCTCCAAATCAGAAGAATTCTTTATCTTGAGAAAGTTGTGGAGAATCTTAATTTCAGATTGATGGTAACAAGTGACAACTTTTCAAATTTTTGTATTATTTTGTAATATATAACATAAAAGGAAATATTTTGAAACCAAAACTCATTTTGAAGGAAGAAATTGAAACATTTAGCTTGGAAATGTCACAGCGAGATGTTCCCACACTGTTGGAACATCCCTTCACCACTTACTCTTTTTTAAATTACATTTTCAGTGCAACTGACACAAGTTTGAAAAGCATTTCGATTTTGACAGGGTTGCATTTTCCAGCGGAAAGCTGTTATTTCAGAGGTTTTGCAACCAGCTCCCCTAGGAACAGGTGTCACAGGATTGCAACAATCTTTTCTTTGCCAAATTGCTAAATTGCAGCAGGATCCTGGAAGAGGGGCTGGGGTGGGCAAGGCACGAGGGGTCACAGGATGCCCCACAGTGAAGAAGGTTGAGAACATGGTTCTTGAATCACCTCGGGCTACCCATGCATCATGTCTCCTGTGGAACTCTTTTAATTGTGGGCTGAACTGGCAGTAGCAACTGTAGGGGATTTTACGGTGGAAAAAACCCTCAGTGTGTGGGCATGGTGACGTGTTCAACCCTACAATTTCTCTACCACACAAATTTAGAAGTGATGGAAAGAAGGATTATTCTCAGACTAGAGTAACTCCCAGTTAAGGATGGGGATCATTAGCAAGCCATGAATGTGGAGGTAGGATGAGCCTTGAATGCCCTTAAATTCTCTCAGAGGGCTGATTTTAATCTGGCGATGTCCACTTGATGTGACTTGCCTTTGCAGAGGGGATGTGTCCCTCCATGACCGTGGAAGACATGTTTAACTCAGCAGGTTCACATTAAAAGCAAAAGTATCCAACTCTTTCAAAGAATTAAAAAAGTTCTAGTCCTCTGAATAGGAGAAGTCAGTACTTTCTGAAATGCACAGGCAAAGAGAAATCTGATCTGATTTAATGTAGTCTTAAATAAAGTTCTTTTTACACACCACTTCTGAATGACCAAACAGACGGACTGACTAATAGCAGAAACTCAAGCTGGGCACAAATGAGTTAGCCTTTTTTTCCCCCTCCACTTTTCTCACAGGGTGTGCCAATGGAAATTATCTCCTTTCTTGTTAATTTAACGATTACCATCAGAAAGAGGCAGTGTTGGAAAAATTATAGGCAGTAATTTTGATCTTGCAGACTTGCTGTGGGACTCAATGCAGGGAAAACACTAGATTGTGAGAATGAGGCTGTGCTCCTCAGCAGATGCAGTTCAGTGGATGGAGCCCTGAGAATTTGGTTGCCTCAGACCTTGGGGGCCTAGCTTGAGAACCCTTCAAGAGAAGGAGTCAATGTCGGATGGCAGGGACATCTCGAGTTGAATACCCTTAAAAAATACAGCCACTCAAAACCTTTAACCCTCAGTTGGGAATAGCTCAGTGCTTTTTTTTCCCCTTGAGAAACAAGGAATATGGCATATTCTTCTCCATGGGTGGATGGACCAGTTAATGTCTTTAGACACTATGTCGAATGATAAATATTTATCATCTTTCTGTATTAATTCGTGTGAAGACAAATACATATTTATGACACTGCAGAGGCAAAAGCACACGGAGCAAATCCAGCTGGATATTACACTCTTTAGGAACTGGCTGTTGAATAAAGCTCAGCTTGCCCGTTGTGCCCATTCCCTGTTCGCCTTTGGAGCTATTTCGCCCCTCAGCACTTCTGAGGGTTGCCATGACGGCTGTCGCGTGAGCCCCAGAACACTGAAGGCAGGACACGAGCATAGTGAGAAAAATGGAAATAAACGATGGCAGAACTCTGGTGTTTCACAGGAAAAACTGGGAGGGCAAAGGGACGCCACGGCCGCCAACGCACCCATCCCCTAGGGCGCCAACCCCGCGGCCCGGGGCGAGCGCGGGGCCGGCCCGGCTCTCCCCAGACCACGCCGCCGGGTGGCCGGCCCGAGCCCCCCCGGGGGGAAAGCGTCGTCCGCCCCCGCGGGCC